>VDFB02047230.1:371421543-371488125 GCA_007258455.2 Sequoia sempervirens | reverse complement strand
GAGTAGTTAGGGAAGGAGAGAGGGAGATAAAAGTATGGAGGGAGAGAGGGGGAGGTAGAGAGAAATAGAGATAGTGGTATGGAGTGATGGAGGGAGAGGTAGGTAGAGAGAGAGAGAGAGAAATGAGGTAGAGAGAATTAGAGGGAAAAGGAGAGATAAAGATAGAGACAGAGACAGAGTTCTTGAGATCAAGGGAGAGAGATTCAAATAAAGGGATGGAGATAGTGAGAGATAGGTCTAGAGTGTAAGGGATAGAAATGAGTGAGATAGAGAGAGAAATAATACAACCTTCTAATTAGTCAAATTTGACCTCTTGATTACTAAAATTTGACTAAGTTTGAAATTTGTGAGATTTTCCAAAAACTAGAATTTGCATGATCTAAAACCACTCTCAAACATCCTGAAACTATATACATGAAAAATAACTTAAAGTATAAGAAAGTAAATATCCATATGTAAATTTCAACTTCATGTATATAGTTTCCTTGAAAAATAACAAGAAAGAGATAAGAGAAAGAGAAGAAAATAATTTTAATGTAGACCAAAACGTGAGTGTGTTATAATGCACTCGTGTTTTGTCAATGCATTTGCAAAACACAAAGCCATGTAAAAACTAAGATATAACGCAAGTGTGTTATAGCGTGCTCATGTTATAAAGTGTGTGCATTATATCTTTCTTTGGGAATACCCAAGCCTTGGGATTGGAATTTTCCTTGGAATAACAACCCAAAGGCTTGGAGGGAATTCCCAATGACTAGAGATGTGTTTTTTGCAAATTCTACAATATTTCACATAATCGGGTTTGTGCTCACCATCAAGATTGCACGTGGTTCAATGTAAAACAAATCAAACACCTAGGTAATGTTAGCTTCTCTCTTAGCTATCCAAAAATGTAATTTTTTTCACTTTCTAACAAGGTTAAATTTTTCATCCTTAATTTCTTTTGTTTGTGTCTCTTTTTTGAAAAAAAATAGTGTTTGGTGTTTTTTTCATTATAAATTAACCATCCATCAAAATTTTAAATAAATCATGTTTTTAGAAACTAGACTCCATTCTACAATTATTTTTTTTAAAATCAATTATTTTCCAAATTTTGTAGGGGTGGCACGGCCAAAATTTTGGATTTTAGGAAGTGTCTGCTTCAAAAATTAGTAAAAAATCAAATATTCATTAAAAAATTATCAGAAAAATCATGCATCAACTATATACAATTAGCTAACTTCTAACCATTGTGATTTTTAAAATTCTAAAAAAAAATTCATCGTGTTAGGGTTGTACAAGAGTTACTATGTTACGTTTTTTCTGAAAAAAACAACACCAATTTGTGTACATTCCTCATTTAAACCCCTTAATCTCAACCATTTTCAAAATAGATTAGTAGTTTATAAAGTAGACTTGTAGCACTTTGATCCTTGTTTTTGTTCGATCTCAAAATTTTGAGTGTAACTATCCTCAATTTCATGTCCAAGGTTAGTATTTCGTGATTTCAAAAAAAAAGTGGCCACTTAATCCGCCTTCTTGGGAACCATTTTTGTGCACTTACCCAAAAATGCATTGAATAATACAATATGTTGGCACTCAATGTGTTTTCCTACAAGCACAATGGTAAGGACTAATTATTTGATTCCCCCTACTCCGATTGGTGATGCGGAATCAAATATTGGTGTGGGTTACCCTCCATCTCCTAAATCTCATACCCCTCCTATGGAGGTGAATGAAGTAGGCGTGCCAAACATAGAGGCCAAAGATGCACATGATATAGGGAGGACTTTGGATGCCAAATTGATAGAGGTCATCGACCTGATTGGTAATAAGATGCATATGGATAATCTAAATGCCTTGATGGAGGCAGGTAAGCAATTATTTGAGATTGCTCATGAGGTGAAAGAGATTTCCAAAGATGGGAATGAGGAGATGTCAGATTTGGAGGATGCTTGGGAGGAACTTCATAAGATGGAAGACGAAAACCTTAGGGTTGATGATCGGGCATTACCAACATCTTTGTCTAGGTTGAAGAATCTAGGTATTCACCAAAAGGAACCAATAAAGACTTCTCCAAATTGCAATGAAAATAAAAGGAATGGGAGAATTCCAAATCTAGAAAAACTCAAATTAGATGGAGAGGCCAGTGGGAAAAAAAGATCAGGGAGATGTTAAAAGTAGGGAAGGGTTATGCCCTTCCTCAAGGACAATGAAGATCATAACTTGGAATGTTAGGATATTAAATGCAACTAACAAAAAATACATGATCAAGCATCACTTAGAGATGTGTCAGGAAGATATCTACATAATCCAAGAAACAAAACTTTTTCAAAACAAGATTGAAATTTTTGACAAAAAATGAGATCTTGGAAACTATTGGCTATCAATGTGGAGGGCCAAGATGGTGGGATTATCATAATTTGGAAGCCACAAAGAGTGATAATTGAAGAAATTTTTAAAATTAAAAGACCTTTGGATGGTGTTTAAGGTGAATTTCCACTCACATAATTTGAATTTCCTTTTGACCAATGTGTATGACCCAAATACCTGCTTACAAAAGAAGGAGTTTTGGAGGGAGTTAGATCTGATCTACAACAATCCTGGCTATGAGTTCATATTGATTGGGGGTGAATTCAATACCATCCTGTGCTAGGAAGACAAACATGGTGGGTGGGTTGCAAACTACAATCTTAATTGGACTTCGATAATATCATGGAAAGAAAAACCTTGATAGAAATCCCTATATCCAATGGGCATTACACTTGGATGAACAGGCGTAAAGGCTTCTACATTATTGTAGAAAATCTAGATAGGTTTCTATTCAAGGGTGATCTGAGCTCTTTTCCCTTTTCTTTGAAGTATAAAATTCTTCCAATATCAGGCTTGGACCACTTTCCTATGCTCCTAGAAATGATGGGGGAGAAAAATCCATTGAATTTCCCCTTTAAGTTTGAATTCATGTGGTTTAAGGATCCAAACTTCCTCTATCTAATAAAGAAATGGTGGAATGAAGTCACCTTGGATAGCTTAAAAATGTTTAGCCTAGCTACCAAGTTGAAGATGGTTAGAAAGCATTTGGAAACTTGGAACCAAGATTGCTTCAGGAAAACCTTTGAGGAAAAGAAGAAAATAGACAAAGAGCTTGAAAAATTGAATGAAGAATTTTGTGCTTTTGGGATGGGTTGTAAAAAATACTTGAGTGAGAAAGAACTTATGAAAAATATGGGGGAAATTTTTGAAAAAGAAGAAATAATTTTGCACCAAAAATCTAGGGAAGTGTGACTTAATGTAGGCAATAGGAATACAAATTTCTTCCACAATTCTACAAAGAAAAAAGGGAGGTGAATAGGATAACTAATATGAAGTTGGAAGATGGTAGCTTGGTGGATACTCCAAAAGACATCTCAACTATTGCGGTTTATTTTTTTTTAAATCTTCTAAATGACTAGAATGGTTCTAATTTACAGGACCAACAAAAAATCCTTGGTAGAATTCCTAAATTAGTCATTGAGGAGAAAAATTCCATGCTTCGAAGCAGATTCATTGAATTGGAGATCAAATATGCCCTCTCCCAGTTGCACCTAGATAAGGAACTAGGGCTAGATGGTTTTTTGGTGGCTTTTTCCTAGCATTGTTCGAAAATCATTAGAAAATATGTGGTGAAGGCAATAGAAGAATCAAGATCCATGGTTAAGGTACTAAAATAAATTAACAACCTCTTCATTGTATTAAATTTGAAGAAAGACAAACCAGATAGACTAGAGGAGTATCAACCCATTTCTTTGTGCAATACTTTGTATAAGATCCTTGTGAAAGTAGTGGCCAATCATGTTAAGCAAATTCTTCCCTGCATCATCTCTGATGAGAAAACTAATTTTATTCCTGGTGATCAATGTTAGATGAGGTGATTATAGCCTTGGAAGCTATACATTCGATCACAAAATTAAAGAAACAAGTTATGCTAATAAAGCTCGATATAAAAAAGGTGCATGTGACAAGGTTAATTGGTGATTTCTACTAAAGTTCTTCAAGCTTTTGGATTTCATCCAAAATGGCTCTATTGGATCTTCAACTGGGTCTCTTGTCCAAGATTTTTTTTTTAATAAATAGCTCACAAGCTGGCTTCTTCGATGCTTCCAAGGACCTCTAACAAGGATACCCATTGTCCCTATTTCTATTCATAATCATGGTAGAAGCTTTTGGTAGGGCAGTGGCTAAACCTTCTAAGCTGGGAAGGATTGAAGGTGTCCAAATCACACATGGTATGTCTTCAATAACACAAACAATTTAATGATGATACCATGCTTTTTTGGTACTGTTGAGGTCTATGATGCAAGGAAATTCAAAGAAAAATTTTCTCTATACTCAGCTACTTCTGGTTAGGAGGTTACTATTGAGAAATCAAAAATCTTTTTATTTTTTACAAAATCGACTCTTGAGAATCAGATACTTAGAGTACTTGGATTCCAAAATGGAAAACACCCACACAAATATTTTGGGATGCCTCTTGATGTTGGGGTTCAACATGGTAAAATTTGGGATCCATTGGTGTTGAATGTGGAGAAATGATTGGCTTCGTGGAAATTTAAATAGCTCTTGTGGGTGGGGAGACTCACAATGCTTAAGGTCATGATTGTCTCCCTTCCCATCTACATGATCTCCTACTTGCCTTTATCGAATGAATAAAATAGAAAAATCAATAAATGTATGAAGAGATTCTTTTGGTAGGGTAACTCATATCAAATAAAATTATCATTGATAAGTTGTTATAGGATATGAAAAACTAAGGAGGCAGATGAAATAGGTTTAAAAAAATTGATAGAAAAAAATAAGGCTTTGGAATCAATGTTGGTTTGCAAAATTTATGATAACCAAGATCTAAAATGTGTAAAACTACTAAAAAAAAAGTATTTGGAGGATGGGGAAACAAGTATTTTTATATCTAATTCCCTTCCCAAAGATTCAAGAATTTGGAATTTCATCTATCACTGTAGAGACCTTGTTATTGATTATCTCACTTGGGAGATTAGAGGTGGGTGAACAACTCTATTTTGGGAAGACTCTTGGAGGGGCTACCAGAAGTTGATTTTTAGAGGTACCAGAAGTTGATTTTTAGAGGTGATCTTTTGTAGGTAAGGCTAGCCACTGTGCAAGCATTGGGTATTCATGTAAGGGACTACATGAGGTGCTCAACCACAAATGACATCCTAGAATTTCAATGGAAAGATGTGAGAATGCTTGGCATTAGTAATGAGGTAGAAACCACTTTTGAAGAATCCTTGAGAGAAAGAATAGTGTATTTGAGGAATGGGAAGGACAAGTTAAGATGGCAAGGATCCCCTTTAGGATAATATAATGCCCACAATGGTTAAAAATTTTTGACAAGCCTTCAAGGTGTTGAGTTAGATCTTCCTCAAGATTTATGTTGACACATCAATTTCCTTACCAAGGTAGGAATTTTTGTTTGGACAGCTATACAAGGCAGGGTGTTAATCATATATAGACTTAGGAAACTCGGCTATAGTGGCCCATCCAAGTGTACCCTCAACAAATAGGCTGAAGAGTCTACGGACCATTTGTTACTGTGTTGTCCTTTCTTCTCAAGTTGTTGGAATTGTTTATGCACTAAGTTGTAGTGGTATTCAACTCCCCTAGTGAATATTTTGATCATGTTCAAATGATGGAAAATTGCTAATAAGAATGCAATGTATGATTTCCTTTGGAGAATATGTCCTTCAGTTATTATATGGGAAATCTAGAAAGAGAGGAATCAAAGAATTTTTCATGATGCCAATATGTCCCTCCACTCCTTTCTCAATAAGGTTAAGGCATCAATTGTGGAGGTGGAAAATATGAGTGTAGATGACCCCAGGTGGAAAAAGGTAAATTTCACAAGTTGGGATGTCACTATGAGAATCAATTGGAATGGATTAAAGGTTCCTTCCTTCATCAATGAACGTGGGGACATAACTCAAAAAGAAAGGAAGAATGTGAAATGGTAGACTCTAGATTGTGGTTGGTTCAAAGTAAATTTTTATGGGGCCTCTCGTGGGTATCCTAGAAGTTTTGGTTTTGGTTGCATTATTAGAGATTGGAAAGTAAGGTGTTAGGAAAATTTTCTATGCCCGTTCCCATTGGTACCAACAATGGAGATGAATTACAAGTTGCATTCCATGGCATCAAACTTTGCACTGAGATGAATCTTGAAAATATACTGGTTGAAGGGGACTCCACTGTCATTATCAATACCCTTAGATCTATTTGAATGGTAAATTGGAAATTGGATGTTGTTTTGGATAATATGCCAAATCTACTAAAGGGCTTCCAAAGTTATTCAATGAGTCACATCCTTAGGGAAGGAAATCAGGAAGTAGACAATCTTTCAAACCTAGGAGTGATTGGATAATAGATCAAAGAAGTTGACAAATCTTGTGGGGTAGAATGATGATATATTTGTAGGTGGTTGAGTGGGTGCCTCTCGTTAAGAACTGGTGTGGTGAGGCCATCGACATGGCGGATGAAATGGTGGTTATTGACAACAATTTGGAAGCTCAACCTATTTGAAATTAAGAAAACTTTTTGCATAGGGATTTTTCTTTATTCGATATGATTGTCACATGTGTGAATTACAACTTTACTTACACTTGGTGGGTGGTTCTAGTATTTCTCATAATGTTGGGATATAATCTATAGTTGGTACAGTGACAATCTGACACTTCCTCAGGCTACTCATTAATTGGAGAAGCTTAAACACATCAACAATCTCTCTTTCCCCCATCGTGATGTTCAACATTTGTCTCTGTAAGTGAAATGGCATGTGATGGTAGGGACACTCTTGTACAATTACTGAGCTCTAAAAGGTGAATATCCTTTCTTGGCCCAATGACAACATTGAGGCTCAATCGCATTGTTTTCCATATAGATTTCCTCATCCTTTTGGTGGTAAAGCTTCTAGTTGGGAAGGGATTTTGGTGGTTGGTGAGGGATATTGCTTGGATTCCTACATCTCATCGAGGGTTTTTCCAATTTTCTAGATATGGGTGTGGCGAAACAAGAGGTGAAATTGATATTGTTAAAGTTAGTTAAAAAAGATATATTGGTTGGGATGGATGAAACCCTAGTGGCAACATCTTTGGGTATTGGTTTCCCTCATCCACAAGATCTAGGTATGTAGGCAGTTTACAAGGATACACTTAAATAGTATCCATTCCTATTGGACATCCAAGGGGTTATTCTCTTTGGTCATTTTAGGATGGTAGAATTAGTTGTTGATTTCCTCAAACTAATGTTTGATATTTCGTAGGCTAGGAATGCAAATTGGAGATATGAATTATGGGTCTTTACCCAAAAAAATCTATGGTAATTTGGTCCCCTAGGTGGGCATGGTCTGCGATTAGCTCCTTTTTTGCTTGTATGGGTGGATACTGGTTAGTTTCAAAATTAATTCTATATTATTCTCCCTCTTTTTGACAATGTTCAGGAAATTTTGGTTGGTATTATGTGGTTGTCTTAGTCGGGGTAGTTATGGGTTGGTGTTTTCATGGTCTTGGTTTGGGTAAATCAGGCATTCGTAGTTGCTATATAAATGTCTATACAACTTAGGTTGATATGTATTGGTCCTACAAGTACAATGAAATCATAAGACTATGGTTTTTTGGGAAAAAAATTGTAAATATTTCCATAATATCAATATAAACCTCTTACATTTATTAGAAAAATTTTTATCACAAGTAAATGATCCAACCCATCAAAATTATTCAAGGGTCAAATAAATATCAATCATACAAAAAAATAAAACTTTGATACATGTAATAAAAAAATATTATAATTATCACTATTTAAATGCAACCAATTTTCTAAAAGATAGACATAAATTATTCAAGGGTCTAAAATATAGATCGGGCCCACTTGAAAAGATAACTCCAACTCTTGACTATATAAAAGTGGAATCAAGATAATTTTTCAAAAGGTCTCTTTATGGAAAAAGATAGAGAAACATGATTAAATACAAATGAGGATTATTGGCCTTTCAAAGAGCATTGAGTGCCACTTCATCGTGCAATAAATCTTTACACTTATTAATCTATTTCTACTACTTAATGAATGATGGGGTTCAAGAAAAAATTTGATTTTAACAAATAAATGTTCCTCTCCATCTCCATCTCTATCTCTACATTCCTCTATATATCTATCTTTGTACCCCTCTCTTTCTCTTGCTCATCCCCCTCTATCTCTCTCTTTGTTTCCCTACCACTCCCTCTCTATCCCTCTCTCCCTATTGTAAACATAGAATGAGCCTATTTGTAATGGATCTTGATTATCTTCTTGATTCAAAGTTTTTGTTTCAGTCATGTTTGGATCCTTCTAAAGTGGATGAATATTTGATTTGAAGCTATCACTTATCCATTTATACCTTTGTTGGATCATATTATAGTGCCCTCTAGTATCCACATTCACTAGGAAATGTGTATACAAAAGATGAGAAATATCTACACTATCTTCATCTCCATATCCATCTCTACCTCTATCTTCCTCTCTATGTATCTCCATGTCTCTATCTCCTTACCTCTCCCTACATCTCTCTATCTTATCCCTCTATCATTCTCACTATTTCAATCTCTATTTTTCCCTCTTTCTATCCATATCTCCCCCTCTCTCCCAGTCTCTCCATACCACTCCCTCTCCATGTCTCTCTCCTTCTCTATCTCTCTCACTCTCATACACACACACTCCTTTTTCCTCAATCCCTATCTCTATTTATATATCTTTATCACTCTCTCACATGCACACTTTCTATTTCTCCCTTAATATCTCTATCTCTCATCCCATTCTCTATATCTTTCTACCTCTATATATTACTTGTTTCTATCTCTTTATGTGTACCTCTCTCCCTTTCTCTTCTTGAATATCTCTATCTCTCTATTTATCTTATCATATATCTATCTCTCTGTCTATCTCACCCTATTTCTCTCCCATCTCTATATTTTTTATCTTTGTCTCCCTCTTCCCTATCTCTATATCTCCTTATATATTTATCTATAACTATATATCTCTCTCTATTTCTCCCTCTCCCTCTTCCTCTATATCTCTATTTCCTTCTCCCTCTTCCTTTATATTTATATATCTCTAGCTCTCTATTTCCCTATCTCTCTTTATATTTATCTCACCCTATAGGTCTATCTCTATCTCTATATCTATTTACAATCTCCCTCTTCCTCTCTTGCTCTATCTTCTTCTCTCCCCCTCTCTATCCATTCATCTATCTCTCCTTCTCCATATTCCTAGACCTCTATATGTATATCTCTTTTCCTTTGTATCTCTATATCTCCATATTTATTCTTCCATCTCTCCCTCTATCTCTATCTCATCATCTCTCCATTTCTCTCTAGCTCTATAGATCTATATCTCTATATACATCAATTCTTGTGTTTATCTTTGTCTTTTTATCTCTCCCTCTCTATCTATTTATCTCTCTTTATATCTCCATATCCCTCTCCTTCTCCATCTCTATCTCAATCTCCATCTTCCTCTCTCTCTCTCTATATACTTGCATCTCTCTCTTGCTCTTCCCCCCTCTATCTCTCCCTATTTCTATCACTTTCTCTCCCTCTCTCCCTCTCCACCCACAACATGAGCATATTGGTAATGGAGTCTAATTATCTTCCTAATTCAAATGTTTTGTTTTAGTCATGTTTGGATCCATGCAAGTGGATGCATAGTTGATTTGAAGCTATCACTTCTCCATTGAGATTTTTTTTGTACAAACATAATTTACTTAATTTCCTACCAATTGCTCTCATGCACTACAAAAATATATGCAAAAAAAGACCAAAATTCTCCTTAATTGACGTTTTTCACCTCTTCAGCATACCCACTGCACAACAAGGTATGATTGCTAGTTTTAATTGTTAAAAAACTCCATGATGGTACCACTACATGAATGGATAAAAGAGCCAATTGTAGTGGGCATGTAGGCAAAGAAAAATACCAAGATGTATTAGAATCTTATTATTATGGAGTCATCAAAAACCCATGCAAAAGAGGGGATATCACGAGGTGTGTTATTGTTTTGGAGGGACATTGAAGAAGTCCTTTTAAATACCATAGAGAACAAGTGGCATTGTTAAATTTTCTTAAGGAAAATATGCATATGGGTGGCCATATCTATTCCTCAATAGTAACCAGTGTAACGGAACTCACCCAGACTCACAAGGACTTTGATGCAACAGAGTCCTGTCACGTCTAGGCCAGACGCACCGCATCCAGGAGAGTCCTAAGCCCTGGACGTAGTCGGTGCAGCAAAGGCTAAAAAGACCTAAAAAAACATAAAATTAAAGTTTTAAGTTATCTCCCCAACCCTAAAAGCAACCTCATTTCATTCATTTGGAAAAATAGGAGGAGAAGAGAGAGTTATGAATAAAAAGAAGAGATCATTGTAGGGAAACCAACAATTTTTGAAGACAAATATAGGTTGAGGTATCATTTGGGAAGCTTCATACCAGTAAGGAGGTGCATTGAGAGCTCATTACCAGTGATTGGGAGGAGTTTTCATTGCATTCCAAGCTCGATTTAAGAGATAAGTTTGATTTTAAATGGTTTTTTTGTGCTTTTTTAACAAATAATTCATTGTAATTTGTAAGATTTATCCTACTTGTTATTGCAGAAAATTTCATTTGAAAATCATACCATACTTTCACAATGTCTCAAATTCAAACTCTAGGCAGAAAAACCCTACTTGGAAACATGCTGAAATATTTGCCAGAATGAAAAAAGGATAGGAAAAATGTAAATATTTCAAAAAAATATATCTTGGAGGAATAAAAAAATTGAAATATCATATTACACACATACCAATCCATGATGCAGTGGGTTGCACTAAAGCACCTCCTAAGGTTGTTCATGAAGTGTAGTTACAATTAGAAACATTTGAATTACAAAAAGAAATTAAAAAAGAGGTAGAGGGAGGAGTTGGCGAGTGTTGGACAACCACAGGGACTTAGTGTTATTGGAGATGCTTCTTCCATGCCTCCATACCATTCTAGTGCTAGTGCTTGTGCTATTGCTTCTGCCACTGCACCAGCTATGCGTACTACTACTAGTACTACTCCTAGTGTCGTTGGCGCTACTACTTCTAGTCATAGTGGGAGCCTTAGCATTGGCCCTAGAGTTCATAAATCTAGGGTGGACTCATATTTTGTAAAATGCACTACTCCTGGTTCCCAACCATCACTTGAGAGCATGGGTTGGAACAAGGACATACATGATGCAGCAAAGAAAAAAATTACAAACTTCTGGTACTATTGCACCATTCCCTTCCATGTAGCTAGGTAATTATTTTTCATTTAATTATTTTAAAAATTATATTTAAATTTTAGAATATAAAATCTAGATGTATCTCATTATCGAATTCAAATTTAAAGTTAAAAACTTAAAACTTTTTCATTTTACAATACTTATCTAAGTAACTTATTAATTTATTTATGACATGTTTTAGGTCTCCTTTTTGGAAAAACATGGTTGATGCCATAACCATATGTGGGGCGGGGTTCAAAGCCCCTATTAAAGATGAATTAAAAGGCCCACTTTTGACTCAAAAGGTGGCAGATGTAAAAGCACAATTAGAGGAGCAGCGCTTGCAGTGGAGGAGGTCGGGTTGCACCATCATGCCTGATGATTGGACCGATAGGAGAAATATGACGCTCCTTAATTTTCTAGTTTCCTCCAAAGGTAATTGTACTTCCCTCTATGCATTGAATAATTTGAAATTTGAATTTGATTTAGTGATTAATAATTTAATATGGCTGATTTATGTTTTTAAATTTATTGAATAATTGGTTTTGCTTATTTTTTCAGGTGACACTGTCTTCATCAAATCAATTAATGCTTCCACCCAAATCAAAAATGTTGCATACCTTTGTGAGGTTATAGAGGAGGTGATAGTTGAGGTGGGAGAAGAGAATGTAGTTAAAGTGGTGACAGATAATGCAGAAAATTATGTTGTTGTTGGTAGATTATTGATGGAGAGGCACCCTACTATATTATGGACTCCATGTGCCGCCCATTACATTGACCTCATATTGGAGGATCTTGGGAAGCTCCCATGGATCAAAACATATGTGGATTACACAAAAACATTTGAAAATTTGTATACAATCATACATGGGTGCTTAACCTTATGAGGTAATACAAGGGATTGAGGGAGTTCACTCGTCCTGGCATCACTAGGTTTGCAACAAATTTTATCACATTTCAATCCTTGATTCGGTCAAGGGCAGCTTTAAGGTGCATGTTTGTTGGTGAGGAGTGGTCTTCCTAATCCTATGCTATAAGCACTATATGAATTTTGTGGATGATTGCATTTTTTATGAGCCAGGGTTTTGGACACCAGTGAAAGAGATTATGAAGGTAAAATTTAATTCTTCATTATATTTTACTTTTAATTTTTATTCATATTTTACTTTTATTTTTTTATTTTTCATTCACACTTACTTAAGTTAATGTTTCATAATGTTTGCACTTTGCAGTTTATCGAGCCCTTGGTAGTTCTCCTACGAGTTGTTGATGGGGAGAAGCCCATAATGGGATACATATATGAGGGCACAGATAGGGCCAAAGAGGCCATTAGATCCGTCTATGGTGGATTTGAGGAGAAGTATCATCCCATTTGGGAGATCATTGATCAAATATGGCACCACCAACTTCATAGGCCTATCCATGCAGCTGCATGTTTCCTAAATCTGGCCTTCCATTTTAGTCGTGATCTATGTGCAGATAGAGAGATTCTTAGTGGGCTCTAATCAATGATAGAGTGTATGTTGTCTACTATTACTACATAGATAGTACATGAGATAGATGCCTTCACTAAGGAACATAGAGACTTCTTTGCATGTCATTTGTGCAAAGAGAGTAGGACGACAATATTCCTAGGTAAAAATATATTTAAGGGCATAATTTTCATCTTTTTAGTTTTTATATTATAATTTATTATTAAATGTTGAACTTGAAACTTGAAGCTTGAAAATTAAAGTTGGAAATGAGATTTATTTTGTTTCTTTTTCTCATTTCAGATAGTTGGTGGGATATTTTTGGTTCTAATACACTGAACCTTCAAAAAAAATTCATTCGCATATTGAGCCATCCATACAGTTAATTTGGTTGTGAGCACAATTGGAGTATGTTTTAGCACTTACACTCTAAGAAGTGCAATAGATTGTCAGTGGAGAGGATGAATGATTTGGTGTATGTTCATTAAAACCTTCACTTCAGATACAGGAATATTTTTTACCATGACTCCACCTCGATCAGGCTAGAGGAGGTTGATCCATAGTCTAAGTGGATCATTGAGGCTATAGATGTAGTCTTTAGTGACGAGAACCTTGATTGGGTGGACCGGGTAGAGAGAGAGAGGCTGAGGTTGTAGCCACAGTTGAGGAGGAGGCTAGATCACAAGGAGACACAACTGTTGTTGGTGAGAGTGGCATGGAGACATAGGCAGAGACTATGGCTACAGTTGCTACATCATTGAGGACCCTTAGAAGCCTCCGTAGGAAGGATGTTGGCTCCTCTAAGCCATAGACTTGTGGCCATTTTTTTGATATTTCATATTTATATGGAACATTTGATGTCATGGATTTCATATTCCATGAGTTTTGTATACATTTGACTATCTTTATATATCTAAGTATGTTATTTCCTTCAGCAAATCAACTACAATTTGTGTACTTTATACTTATGTGAACATTGTATACTTGTGTATGTGATCAAACTTGCTTCTATTGAATTATTTTATTGTGTCTTTAAGGTTTATTCAATAAAGGGTGGTTGAAAAAAAAAATCCTTAAAAATCTCTAAATTTCTAGGGTTTTTTCAACTTTTTTCATTTTGTCGAGTCTGTGTTGAGTCTACGCCTAGTCCGAGCACCGAGTCCCGAGTCACAAGTCAAGTCACCCTAGCTGAGTCCGAGTTGAGTCTGAGTCTTCTTACTATGGTATTAACAAGCGATAGAGAAAGGAGAATAGGAAAAGGTTGTGGAATTTGTCTTTACAATTGCTAACTATATTTACTTGTAAGTTTCTTATTTAATTTTATAACTTCTATACCTACAAAGCATAATTATATTTTTTTCTCTATAAAAATTAATTTACTTCTCTTGTTTGGAAATGTGCATATTAAATAAAAATTTGTGTTATCTAATTCAATTTGACTAAATCCAATTTGGTGATATCTATTTCTTTCTAATATTAATATACTTGATCAAGAATAGTAAAATATGCTTGGTTTCTGTTGGAATTGCAAAGCATACTCATGCTACATTATAGGACTTTGTTGTCAATGTTTTAATAGCATCCTATATCTTTAGGAGTGACTAGAGGATAATGCTAATATTTTTCTCTTAGAAGTCAATGCTTTGAATGATTACAATTATTGAATGATTTTACAAACTATATTTTTGCATTCTACCTTAGAAATACTACATCAAGGGTGGTGATGTCTTGATTGAAGAATCTCTCATGAGGCTTATCTATAATTCATGATTAGGAAGTTGGGACATTTAGCTTCACTGTTATTTTGTTAATCTTTCATCACTTGTCATGCTCCAACTATATTTTTTAATTCCTAAAATGGCCATCCACAAGTACCAAAATTTAATGGCATCACTACGAGCTTCTTGTTCCTTTTTCCATCAGCTTCCCTTGTTATTTTTTATTATTTATGTTCAAACTCAATGCATTATCCTCATAACTAAAGATATCCAAATTAAAAGAAGCAATTGAATTTTCTAGATGTGAGGAACTTTTTTACTCTTGAATTTGGTCTAAAAGTAACCATAACTTGAATTTTCTAATGATCTAAGCAAAGAAATTGATATTCCATCCATTCACATATTACTGCCTTGTTACAAACCTTAACAACTCCTTTTAACTTGCCTAATAAATACACCTATTTATTCATTGTTTAAGGATATCCATTTTTTTCCAAGATTCCCATTTCAACACAAGCAAGAAGGGTAGCCTTGTAGACTCTGGGATTTACCTTTTCACCTGCCAATTATTCTTGTGCATCAAATTGTCTGAAGCCTTTTCGAAAAATCCATTTTGTGCACATCCTGCAATCATTTTCATCTATGACATCACATTTCTTGGAGACATTATGTCGAAAGTTTGTGTGCCTCGTCTATGTTTCCATATTTTTTCATACATGTTTATCAAGGTGTTTATGGTGATGGAAAATAATACTCTATATCAAATATTTTCTATATATACAACGTTCATATTTTCCTACATCATATGTCCTCACCACACAAACATACGTATTTATTTTATAGTGGAAATATTTCATCCAAAAGACCTAGACTATAAAAATTGCAACACCTTTCATAAAATCACACCTTATAATTTGTTTATGTGCCTTGTTTTAGCTCCCATTATGCTTTGATGGAAGTCGTTTCCCTATTCTAAATTTCCATACTCTCATTAGTAGGAAGGATTTTAGTAAAGTTATTAATATCTGTTTTACACTTGCTAAGCTTTAGATAAGTTTTTTAGCATAACCTATGATTATTGCATTCCAAG
Source organism: Sequoia sempervirens (assembly GCA_007258455.2). NCBI lineage: Eukaryota > Viridiplantae > Streptophyta > Pinopsida > Cupressales > Cupressaceae > Sequoia > Sequoia sempervirens. Next base: position 371,472,571 of record VDFB02047230.1, on the reverse strand, counting down.
AGATGATATTTTAGGTGTTTTGTATATGAACTAAATTTTAAATACACTTTACTCCATTCTTTTGTATTTGGGACTTAGATATTGAACTCAATACATCTAATAATTATAATCTATCTAACACTAAAATATCATCTATTAATCCCTTTGTCAAAGAAATCACGAGCTTAATCCTTTCTTCTAGTTGGATAGAGGTGATTTGCGTTTCAATTTGATAGATTTTCCTAATTTTCAATTATCAAAATTTTGGATTAAGCTACTCTCCTACAATTTATAAGAGAAATTTATATTAGATTTTTTTTTTGTGTAGAAGTTAAATACCTTAGAGTTATTTTCTTTATGTCTTTGATAAAATGAGATAATCAGGAATCCTTTGTGATTTATTTTCTTTATGTGGATGTTGACACCTTAAGAGTAATATGAATTGGGTAGTTATGAATACAATCCATGGTTTAAAAAATGACATGAATTTACATAATTTATTTATGAAAATGTGATATCAATTTCATTTCAAGGATGGTTAAGGATGATATCAATCATGCACTAAAAATAAACCTAATTAACTTTAGTGATTGAATAATAAATTTGACTAGTAATAAGTAATTTTAATACATTTGCTAAATTTTAAATGTTATCATGAAATTTTGATTAAATCCATAAATAAGAAATATTATTTGCTAGTATGGATTATTTATTTTGCAGATAGTTTAAATTGTGGTTTGATTTTAGGTAATATTGTGAATTACTAATGAGTTTGAATTCTTGTAGGTCATTTTTTTTTAAAAGATAAGTTGCATAAAATTATATTGAATTTCAATTGAATAAATATTCTTTTGATTATATGTGTGATAACTTGGTTAAATGATCTCTTTACCATGCTATTAGGTTGTGATATAAATCATATTATTAAAAGTAAGTTAATTATTATATTAATTGAATTTAAGATACATTTTTTAAAATTAAACATCATATGTATTGGGTATTTACCCCTAATACACAAAATTGGAAACTTTTTTAGAATAAGGAAAATTGAAAACTAAATTTTCCAAGTAAACAAGAATTATTTATGTAATGATAAAAAAAGCCCCCCCCCCAACATGACCATGATTTAATGTTGGAATTAAGTCTTGGGACCTTGAGAACTAAATGAGCTTATTAGTGCCTTATTTGGAGTGTTGTAAAGTGTTGTACACACTTTAACACTTTTCTAGGGTTGTCATTAATAATTGGGATTCTTTATGCTTTAATTGGCCTTAGTTTGCATCCACAAGCCTCATTCGATGCATCTTTTCAAGAATAATCCTAACATAAATCAATACCCAATCATAATTCAGGTGTTTTAAGCTTGAATGACCCAAATTTAGTGATATGGGATTCATTTTCTACATTGGGTGAATGAGTCCCACCTAGGTTTTTGGGTCCTAAACCTAGTTTCACACCTTTCTAAGCATTTTTTTAAAATGGTCCCATAAATTATGCATAATGGGACTCATTCACCACCTTGGGCGAATGAGTCCTGTGTGGCCCAAAATAAAAATTAATTCAAATTTTTGGTAGTATTTTATCCTCCTAGATCTTATGGCAACTTGTAGTGTTGTAATTTTAGGAATTCTTGCATAATTAAGTTTAAATACAAGGTTTTTTCACTCATTTTCACCTAAGACTTTTGCGAAAGCATTCCTAATAGCAAGTTTGAGTTCACTAGAGAATTCAAGTGTTTACAAGAGCAGTCAAGAGTCTTCAAGAGCTAATTATCAAGCATTTTAGAGTATTCTTCAATCATCAAGCATCATGTCAAGGACTTCATGCATCATGTTGTTTTTTATCTAATAATTATGATGTAGGGTTTTATGATTCAAGCTAGCATTTCATTTAAGATCTACATCCATTGGAGCCATCTCACACATGTTTGTAGCATCTTATTGATAGGGTTTAGTGAGTTGCAACATCATATTTTGTTCATTTATCATTCTCCATTCCTATTTCATTCTATTTCAAGTTTTGATTACCAAAATGGGGTTTGACCAAGGAAAACCCCCATCCACTAACAAAACAACATTTTTCCCTCTATTTAGTGTGTGTTTTATAGGTTTGGATTGAAGACACATTGAAGAGAAAATTTGAATAAATTTGTCAAAGTTGTCATGGGTATGTGCAGGATCATCATGGAAAAAACAGGCCCTTAAGTAGCAAGAAATTCAGAAAAAATAGAGTTAGGAAACTTGACATAAAAATTTGAATAAGTTATCTATATTATTTCAAAAATATGTAAGAATAGAATTTGTAGAAAATTGAATGTAGTTTCTAAACTACCAGGTTTTTTTTTTAAACAAAATCTATTTGGTGAAAATTTGAAATTTCAATGTAGTAGTACTTAAATTTCAAGGAAAAAATAAGAAGTAGGTCTATCTGACCACCCTAACCACAATAAAATGATAATATTTTTAATAAAATTTTATATATAAGTAGAGGACTGTCCCGATGTGATGCATATTTTTTTATAATTTTTTCCAAGTAAATAATTAATTATGATTTTTTTATCACAACTTTTAAAAATATAAAACTCGTCGTCTAACCACCTTAACTTCGTCAAAACTTCATGAAATTCAATTTTTTAATCCTATAGTATACAAAGCATAGAATGTGGCATGTTTGATTCAAAAATATGATGTCATTTGAAAACTATAGATGATTTTCAATCACCTATCAATTAGGACTTTAGTCAGTAATTCAAATAGAAAATGAATAATAATTATTAAATTCAAAGTAAAACATAATTTATATTGGTGGAAATATGAGAATATCCTTTAAAACCCTTTTTGTTTCATTAATTTTGGGTTAAAAAAAGTCGTCAACCACATACCCTACAAATATCCATCATATCGCCACTTTTTGGCCCATCATGATCCTGCACATATCCTCATCAAGCATTGGAGAACATTGGAGAACACCTACAGGTTGATTTATAGAGATTCAGATCTAGAAACCTAAAGAAGTAGATTTAGTAGACTAAGAAGAGAAAATCCAAATCTTGAAGTTTCAAAAATCCTTAACTGGACTAATTTGCCACTTTTGGTGAATGAGTCCCAATTTAGGTCAAAATTCAGATTTTTGTAGATTCAGATACCCATTTGCTAGATTCATGTTCCTACATAGAAACCTAGATTTTTGACTGATTCACCCAACTTGGCGAATAAGTCCCACTCAACATTAAATTCAAAATTTACAACATTTTAGAGCTCCATTCAACCATCTTTAGATTCTCAAGTGCATACATTCCATCTTATAGTTTTCTATTTTGTTTCATTTGTATTTTTAGGTCATTCAGTGAAGCTTTGCATTGAACTAGGTTTAAGCATTTTATCTTATATTATATCTTGCATTGAATTTGTCTTTTCAAGTCTAAAATTGGTGGTGAACCCCTCATTAGTTTGCAATTATCCTCTAGGATAGTCTTATTGCAAGATCTCTTTCTCCTTTACATTGAGATCTCTAGGGTTATCCATGAATGGAATAATTGGAAAGTGAGTGTGCTTTAGGTGTTAAGTCTTACAAAAGCATCCTAGCCCCCATTTTTAGAGGTTCCATTTTGGTGAACCTGATATTATAGAAATAGTCCCTTTAAAAAGTGGGACCCTTTTTCCCCTTGTCATGTAATAGTTGTAGAATCTTATATTCTCGCCATTACATGACCTTTCCCATCACCTACCTCATCTCATTCTTGTCTTGCACTTAGCAAGGGAAAGAATTCAATAGCCTTGTCCTAGTAATGTATTTTTTTGTCCCTCTACCTAGGTTCACTTGCATGTGCCTTACTAGTCTTTTGCATTATTTCTTTTTCATTTCTCTTTTATGATTCCATGTGTGTAATGTGATCTCCTGTAATGTTTTTTTTGATGTCTCTCTCTCTTTTTGGCATTCCTCTATTTGTACCTTCATTATTCTTTATGTCATAAATATTTTTATCTTTTTCATTTGTCTTGTGTTTTCCTTTTGGGGATGACACAAGGCATCAATACATTCATGTCTCTTCCATGTTGACCCAAAAGCTTTTCCTTTTATCTTTTTCATTTGTCTTTTGTTTTCCTTTTGGGGATGATGCAAAGCATTGAGACATTCATATTTCTTCCATGTTGACCCAAAAAAAACTTCTTTTCTTTTGCTCGCTTTGTGTCATTCTTCCAGTTCTATTAGTATTTGGGGAATGATGATAGTTCTGAGCTCTCTGAAAATATTGTAGCAAGAACATACTAACCCCAAATCCGTAGATCACTTTTTTTTGGATTTTCATTTTGGGGGAAACCCCTTTCTTTTCCTTTTGAGTGATGTAGATTTATTTGGAAACATATGACTTGGCATAGGGCTTTCCAAGCTAGCTCTCATGTCTTGTTTATTGTTAGCACTTATCATTTGCTACTATAAATTAATTTCTCACAATATGGTGTTTATAAATTTCTTTAAAGTGGGGGCATACATTGGCATTGTTCTCTTGCATTTTTCCTTCCATGTTTCATGGTGCTATCTTCTTACTTTATACGATGTTTTTTTTGCTTTGTGGATGGAATTGAGTGTGATGTCCTTCAAGAGAGTGATCTATATTATCATATTACATTCCTATTAGTGGCTTGATGCAACACACTACATCCCCTAAGTTTTGAATTTTATATTCTCTTTTTTGGTCCTCTCTTGGAAGCATTAGGCACAATGTTCCCTAAGTTAAGATCTTGGATGAACTAAGAAAGACTCCCTTGAACGTTCCTTATTGTTGCATGTGCATTTTTAGTTATATGGACACCTTGCATAACACATCTTGCATGCCTGTAGATCCATATTTTTTGTTCATGAGCTCCAATCATATGAAGTTTTGCTTATCTCGTGAAGTACATAACTATTATTTTGTGGCACCTTATCAAAGTTATCAGGAGGTATAACTTTGGTATGGTTTGATGGGAGACGAAATGAGGGCATGAATTTCCCTTAGCCACTCAATTTTGTGTGTGAGCGCATACCGGTAATGAGTGTATGTGACTCACCTTCTTGGATTTCTCACCCAGTAGATAGCCTAAAGTTATGTTGCCTCAAAGTGAGTATGCATTTTTCAGAAAAATAGCCTAGACTCAATCCACATCCTAATGGAAAACTGTCGAGGCTTGATCCATCCCTTTTTCATTTTTTTCCATTTTCTTTATGTCTTTGATAGTGCATGCTTATTCTTTTTTGATGCTCTTTATATCATTTTCATGTGTGTTCTTTTGTACCTATGTTGGTTTTCCATGGGATCTTGATCACCACTCTTGAACGTTGTCATCCTATCTTACTATCATTGGTGCAGTTAGACTCCTTAATGTGTATTGGTCTACTTTAGTGTGACTTTGAAGCAAGTTCATCCTCTCACTAAATTGGGGGCTAAATGTGGCAATGGAAAAAGTATCCCTTCTACTTTTCCTTGCTTGTTTGGGCCCTCCTTGTAAACTAGGCTCATTGATGCCTTGATTTAGTGTTTTAATGTGTTTGAAACATTCACATTAGGTCTTGGGCCCTTGTGAACTAATGGAGATAAATGGTACCTTGCTAAAGTGTTGTGAAGTGTTGTAACACATTTTCACACTTTTCTAAGTTTTATTAATTAATTGCACCTAATAAATCTATTTTTAACCTTAATCATGCCTTATCTAAAGTGTTGTAAAGTGTTGTAACACACTTTCACACTTTTCTAGTGTTTTCATTAATAATTGGGATTTATTATGCTTTAATTGGCCTTATTTTGCAACCACAAGCCTCATTTAATGTATCTTTTTGAGGATAATCCCGACACAAATCATTACCCAATCATAATTCAGGTGTTTTCAGGTTGTATGGCCCATATTTAGTGATTTGGGACTCATTCACCACCTTGGGTGAATGAGTCCCACCTAGGTTTTTGGGTCCTGAACCTGGTTTCACACCTTTCTAAGATTTTTTTAAAATGGTCCCAAAAATTATGCCTAATGGGACTCATTCACCACCTTGGGTGAATGAATCCCATATGGCCAAAAACCTAAATTAATTCAAATTATTTGTGGCATTTTATCCTCCTAGATCTAATTTCGGCTTATAGTGTTGTAATTTTGGGAATTCTTGCATGTAATTAAGTATAAATACAAGTTTATTTCACTCATTTTCACCCCAAGCATTCAAGTATTCATCCTTATAGAAAGTTTGAGCTCACAAGAGCATTCAATAGAATTCAAGGGAAGATTATCAAGAATTTAGAGCTTTATTCAAGCATCAAGTATCATGTCAAGGATTCCATGCATCATGTTTGTTTTGGAGCTAACAATTGTGATGTAGGGTTTCATGATTCAAACTAGCATTTCATTCAATATTGTGGTAATGAAAAAAGTATTCCTTGCTTAATTTGAGAATAATTAATGATAAAGTGGACTTGATATCACCTTGATCTAGTGTTGTGATGAGTTTTACACATCCACATTAGGTTTTGGGCCCTTCTTAGCTAAATAAACCTAAATTTTCCTTAATTTAGTGTTGTAAAGTGTATTTATTTTACACCTTCACATTAAATTTAGGAGGCTTGTAAATCAAATGGACCTAATCTAGTGTTGTAATTTTTTTTACATATTCACATGGGATTTAGAGCCCTTCTAAGCTAAATAGACCCATTTTTTCCTTAATTTAATGATGTAAAGTATATTTATTTACACTTTCACATTGAATTTTGGGACCTCTTCCATTTATGACCTTAATATCATCATTAATAGGCCCCTAAGACCCTATATTATGCATCCCAAGGCATATTTCAATTAAAAACCTAAAAATATCAAAATATAAGCTTAATTCACACACTCCCGACACTTTAGAAATCAAAATAGGCTCTGTGGCACCCATTCGCCACTTTGGGTGAATGAGTCCCATCTAGGTGGGACCCATTTTCCTAGCTTGGAAAATGAGTCCCATTTGGCCTATTTTCAAGGTTTTTAGTGTGAAAAATTGGATTTTAAGTTCAAATTTCATATATGTCAGGCTTTGGAATCTAATACACTCGATATTAGATGGATTTCCTATATAAATGATCTTTCAAATAATTATTTCATAAGTTCTACATCTTATCAATTCAATCATTTAAGAATTTAGTATTCCAAGACTTCACAAGATCATTTAGAGAGCATTCAAGATCATTTTTAAGGCATTCAAGGGCATAATTCTTCATCAATTGTTGTAACAATTTAGGATCCATCATCATGTCAAGCATGTTATTGAGCTAGTGTTGTGATGTATCATTGAAGATCCAAGATCAAGAATTGTTCTACTCTTATTGTCAAGATCAAGATCTACATCCTTCATGGCCATTTAATGTTGAGTGAAAAATTTAAAAGATGTCATTTACAAGGCATCATTCAAGGTATCATTTTCCATGATTCATGTTCTTTGTTTCATGTTTCATTCCTTCATTTCATTATCTCATCATTTTTTTTAATTACCTACAAGGGGTTTGACCAAGGAAAACCCCTATTCCCTAACAATCAACAAGTTTTCCTCCTCTTTACATGTGTGATTGAAAATCTAGGTGTCCTAGAGCTTGAAGGATCGTTGAAGATTAGGTTACAAGCTTGAAGGGAGTTGTTTGAGTTGTCTCCCCAATTGCTAGGTTGTCATCTTCACAAAAAGTCACCTACAAGTCCAAAATTGAAAGTTTCAAATCTGAAAATCAAGAGGAATAGGAAGAGCAGACATTGAAGACTAGATTTAGACCTTCAAGTTTTATAAAACCCTAATTGGATTGATTTTTCACTTCTAGTGAATGAGTCCTAATCTAGGTCAATTTTGAGATTTTGCAAATTTGGATACCCATTTTCCATAAACATGTTCTTGTACAAAAATCCAAATCTAGGACTGATTCGCCCAGATTGGAAAATGAGTCCCAGTAATCCAAATTTTCAATATTTTTAGAATTTCCAGTCTCCATTCAATTCTCTACAAGTTTCCAAGTGCACACATCTAATTTTACAACTTTTTGTAATGACTTATATGCATTTCTAGGTCATTCATTTATCTTTCATGCATCACTAAGTTTTTTCATTAGATCTTGCATTTCATACATTTTTTCCAAGCCCTAAATTTGTGGTGAACGCCTCATTAATCTCTAAACATAGCCTAGGATACCCTTCTAGTAGATCTCTTTCTTGGATATTTCACACTCGAGGTTGAGATCTATAAGGTGTCCTTGAGTGTAGCAAGTGTGAAATAGGAATCATATCCTTGTGTTATATTCCTCCAAGGTGGGGAGTGTACTATTTCCATTACTACATTTTGGTGAACCTAAATTTAGAATACCTTCTTTACTGATTTGGAGTCCATCATCATCCTAGATCTAGCTTGCATTGACTTTGCATTAGGTTTTTGCATTAGTTAGTTGGCATCTAGGGTTTCAAATTTTTGCATTAGTGAAAATGCATATAGGTTACATTTTTACATCTTAAGTAAATTATTGAAAAATATCCAAAAATTTCATTTTCTTTTAGGTTATAGATCATAAAAATTAAAAATTAAAAAAATCACTTAAAATTTTTTGAACCTTTTTCAAAAAAACTCTAAATGGGACTCATTCAGCCCTCTAGGTGAATCAATCCTAGTGCACATCTGAAACTTCCTTTAACGACATTTAAAACCTTTTTTTTACACTTTTGTTTGTTTCCATTGGTTAGCTTTTTCATTTGGTTGATTTTTTGTTACATGCATTTCACTAAATTTAGCTTAAATTGGTCCATTTAATGCATTGCTCAATTCCAAATTTGCATTCACAACATTTCATTTTCAGATCATTGCATCTAGTGTAGTTAGTAAATCACCTTGATTGAAATCTAAAAATTGCATCTACACATTTAATTCTAAGCATTTACATTTCATTTCAATTTTGCATAGATTATATTGTTCAAAAATGTTACTTTTGGTCTTTTCCAACTTTGTAAAGAAAAAGTTAGTCAATAGGCATGTTAATCACTCATTCAATGCACTCCCTAGTTATGAGAGCCTCTTCGTGCAAGAGAGTGAAAATTTTGACAATGGCCTTAAACCTACACCCCCTCTTATCTCTCCTATTTGTGGGGATGATGTGATAAAAGAAGATGAAAATATAGACAATATTGATGATCATAGTTGCTCTTCTCCTAATACCTCTCCTACATGTGATGAAGGTATTTCAGTGTTAGAAGATGCAGACATTGAGAATCATGACATTGTTGAAATCTCCTCTTTTATAAACTCTCCTACATTGGAAGATATTATAGCATAGGAGAATGAAATCATAGAAACATTTATAAACATTACTTCACCTAATCTCCATTCCCCTCTTCATTATGAGAATGAGTTAGTGGAAGGGGATGAGATTGTAAATGATGAGGATATGTTGGTGTTAGATGATAAAATATTTAAGGTCCATAACAACCCTTTTTATGATCCTTCCCCTACCTATCCTATTGTGGAAGACATTAGTGAGCAAAGGAATGAAATCATAAATCATCATGAAAATTGTACTTGTTCTTCTCCTAGTATTTCTCCTAGTTGTGAAGAAGATACTTTGATCAATGAAAGTAATAAGAATCTTAGTTTTCCCCCTTCACCTAGGGAAACCCTTATTAAGCAAGACAATTCAACCATTGAACATTCCCCTACTTGAGATGAAGTAATTTTAGAAGAACCTACCTTTGACTATCATGAAAATTTAGTTTGTAGTTCTCCTAAAAAATCTCCTCCTAGGGAGGATATCATGGTGCAAGAAAATTTGAACATTGACAGATGTAATGGAGCTTCCTTAGATGAAGTGACATTAGAATCCTCTTCACTAAGAGATCATGAAAACAAGCACAAGCGTGTTGAGGTTATGAAGACACAAATTGGATCTCTTTTAATTAGTGAACTTCCTAAGTCACCTCCCATTAGTGAATCACATAATAAAATAAGACATTTCTGAAATATAGGATGCAATCTAACAATGTTTTGTAGCAACCAAGATATAACATAGTTGGTCAAACATGTAGAGGACAAAAAATTGCTCCCGAAACACCACCATTGCCTCAACATATTGTGCCTAGTGTTGAAGACCTTAAAAAGACTCCCACTAATATATCTGTGTGACAACTCATTCAACTATCACCTACATACAAGTGTCTATTTCAAGAAATATTACAAACAAAGTAGGAGGAGATCCAATCTTATATGAAACTGAATAATTTAACATCCTCCTTTCATTCCACGTAAGTCACACAGATAGAAATTGCATTCCCTAAACATGAATTACCCCCACTTGAGACTAAAAACAATAATGAATCCTTGATGATAAAAGTGATTATTAATGAAATTCCAATTAGCCACACTCTGATAGAAAATGGAGTAGAAATTAATGATTGTAGAATTGACCTCCTAGACAAAATTGGCATGGTCAAAAGGCTCATTCAAATTAATGATATTTATATTCATGGATTTGAAAATTTTAATAGGTAACCACTAGCAATTATCAAATTACCTATTGAGGTCAGACCTGTAGTGTTTCCTACCCCTATCCATATCATGCCAAGACATCTTTCATACAATCTTCTCCTAGGGAGACCATGGATTCATGCCACAAAAGGAGTCCCATCTACTCTCCACTATAAAATAAAATTTGAATACAACAACGATATATACACAATTGAAGAAGATGAACAAAGAAATGAATCATATGGTCACAACACTTCCAAATCCCCTAATACTTTCATTCCAAGATCAAAAGTTGAACCTATGCAATTTGATGCTAATCCTTCACCTACAACAAGAATCTTTAGCAATAATTGGGGGTCCTTATATTTTACACGTTTCAATAAAGAATCAAAAATCTCACCCTCAAGGTCCAAAGAGTCATATACAAATGATTCCTTTTCAGATACAAGTTCTATTGATGATCCGGGTTTTACACCTTCCTTTATAGGAGAGTGTGAAATCTCACAACCTAAACCAAAACAACCTTGTGTTTCATATGCTCAACTTGGTTCTACATCAACAATATTACCCCATGATAGCGATGGGGGATATCTAACTCCCATCCCTTATGAGGGGACAATGCATAACTTTAAAAAGGATTTGTGTTCTCATGAAGAAACCAATCCTTCTCAAAAGCATAAACCCCGTTCATCTGAATTGAAATATTGTTATGGTATTGGATACAATCTCCCTCCTACACATGGATATAATAAAGATACAAAGAAAAATAAAATACCATACTCTTTCAATAAATATCTAGGTTTTCCTCCCTTATCTCCATTTTCATCTAAAGCCTTATCATTTAGTGTGTATGACATCTTTCACAAATAAAGGAACATCTTCTACTATCGATCAAGAAAGTATCTTGTTGAGACTCCTCCAAGATCGTTTGATATTCCTTCCTCCAAGAAAATGAAAAAAAAATTACTACAAGAGTTCATTTTGCAAATATCATAGTTTCCATGGTCATTCTACTAATGAATATAAGTATTTGAGTAACAAAATTCAACATCTTAAGGATCATGGTGCCCTTCCTTGTGTTGAAGCACCTAATTCCTCTAATTGAAACTTACTTTCATCCTATTTGGCTCATCCTTGTCCTACAAGTTAAGTGGGGGCAAGGAGTTAAGTAGCCTTGTCCTCGTATGTCACTTTTCATTGTCTCTTTTGGATATTTAACCAAATTTCATGAACATATAAGAGCAAGATTAGGATGTGGACGACATACCTTAAGTTGGATCGTATGTGGCATACTACCTTTTTCATGATGTAGCTTATTGGAAACATATGACTTGGCATAGTGCTTTCTGAATAAGCTCTCATGTCTTCTTCTACTTTGAAGCAATTGCTCACGTTAATGGTGTTAGCAACCGTTTTAAAGTGGGGGAATACATCAAAACTCATGTTTCATGGTGTGATTTTCTTTCTTCTTGTGATGATTCCTTTTCTTGGTGGTGTCATTAAGCTTGATATCCTTCGAGAGCATGATATTTCTTTTACTTTTCCTCTCTTGGAGACATTAGACATTATGTTCCATAAGAAGAGACCCTACATGAACTAAGCAAAATCCCTTTGAACATACCTTACACTTTCACAGCAATTGTTATATGGCCACTTTACATAACACACTTTTCCAAGCATATGAAGCTTTTCTTGCCTCATGAAGCTTGAAGTTCATTTTTGCGTGTCACCTTATCAAAGTTATCATGAGCTATAATTTTTGGTATGGTTTGAGTGGGAAGCCCAACCAAGGCATGAATTTCCCTTAGCCACTCACGTATGTGTGTGAGCACATATCGGTCGTGTGTCTCACCCTTTTAGATACTCACCCCACGGATGACCTAAAGTTTCATGCCCCAGGGTGAGCATATTATGGATACTCACCCAATAGACAACCTAAAGTTTCATGGCCCTAGAGTGAGCACATTTTTTTTCAAAGTTGGATCCACCCATCTTATTCTTTTCTTTCTTCTTTATGTCTTTTGCATTGTATGTTTGTGTATCTTGTTTTGCTACAAATCATACACCTTGTGTGTTTCCTTTTATGCTCATTTTGGTTTGACATAGGATCTAGGACTCTAAGGGCTTGACCACCTCCTTGATCTTTGTTATACTAGACCATCCACATTAGTACACTTGGACCCCTCTTGAATGTCTACTTTAGTGTGAGTCATAAGCAAGTTCATCCTCTCACTAAAGTGGGGGCTAAATGTGGTGATATATTGGACTTGATATCACCTTGATCTAGTGTTGTGATGAGTTTTACACATCCACATTAGGTTTTGGGCCATTCTTAGCTAAATAAACCTAACTTTTCCTTAATTTAGTGTTGTAAAGTGTTTTTATTTATGCCTTCACATTAAATTTATGAGACTTGTAAATCAAATGGACCTAATCTAATGTTGTAATATTTTCTACACATTTGCATGGGATTTAGGGCCCTTCTAAGCTAAATAGATCCAAATTTTCCTTAATTTAATTATATAAAGTATATTTATTTATACTTTCACATCGAATTTTGGGTTCTCTTGCATTTATGACCTTAATATCATTATTAATAGGCCCCTAAGACCCGATATTATATATCCCAAGGCATATTTCAATCAAAAACCTAACAATATCAACATATAAGATTAATTCACACAATCCTCAATAATTTAACAATCAAAATAGGCTTTGTGGGACCCATTCACCACTTTGGGAAATGAGTCCCATCCAGGTGGGACCCATTCACCCAACTTGGTGAATAAGTCCCATTTGGCCTTTTTTCAAGGTTTTGAGCATGAAAAATTGGGTTTTAAGTTTAAATTTAATATATGTCAGCCTTTTGGATCTAATACATGGGATATTAGATGAATTTCCTATATAAATCAGCCTTCAAATCATTATTTCATAAGTTCCACTTGTTATCAATTCAAGCATTCAAGAATAAAGCATTCCAAGACTTCACAAGATCATCTAGAGAGCATTTAAGATCATTTTTAAGGAATTCAAGGGAAAAATTCTTCATCAATTGTTGCAAAAATCCAAGATCCATCATCATGTCAAGCATATCAAGCATCAAGCATACTATTGAGCTAGTGTTGTGATGTATCATTGAAGATCCAAGATCAAGCATTGTTCTACTCCTATTATCAAGATCAAGATCTATATCCTTCATGGCCATTTCATGTTGAGTTGCATATTTACAAGACATCATTTACAAGGCATCATTCAAGGTATCATTGTTCATGATCCATGCTCTTTGTTTCATGTTGCATTCCTTCATTTCATTATCTCATCATTTGGTTTAATTACCTACAAAGGGTTTGACTAAGGAAAATCCCTATTCCCTAACAATCAACAAGTTTTTCTCCTCTTTACATGTGTGATTGTAGATCTAGGTGTCTTGGAGCTTGAAGTATCATTACAGATTAGGTTACAAGCTTGAAGGAATTTTTTTGAGTTGTCTCCCCAATTGCAAGCTTGTCATCTTCACAAATAGTCACCTATAGGTCCAAAATTGGCAGTTTCAGATCCAAAAATTGAGAGGAACAAGAACAACATACATTGAAGACTAGATTAAAACCTTCAAGTTTCAAAAAACCCTAATTGGATTAATTCATCACTTATGGTGAATGAGTCCCAATTTCGGTCAATTTTGAGATTTTTTTGCAGATTTGGATACCCATTTTCTAGAAACATGTTCCTGTACAGAAACCCAATCTAGGACTGATTCACCCAGATTGGTGAATGAGTCCTAATAGGAAAAAATTTCAAGATTTGTAGAATTTCCAGTCTTCATTCATGTCTCTACAAGTTTCCAGGTGCACACTTTTGATTTTACAAATTTCCATTATGATTTATATGCATTTCTAGGTCATTCATTTAAGTTTCATTCATCCCTCTAGAGGTTTTTTCATTAGATATTGTGTTTCATACATTTTTTCCAAGTCCCAGCTTTGTGGTGAACCCCTAATTAATCTCTAATCATACCCTAGGATACCCTTCTATTAGATCTCTTTCCTCCATTCCACACTCGATGTTGAGATATCTAAGGTGTCCTTGAGTATAACAAGTGTTAAATAGGAACCCTATCCTTGTGCTTTATTCCTCCAAGGTGGGGAGTACTATTTCCATTACTACAAAGATCGATCACCTTCAAGAGATTCAAGATCTACATCCATTAGAGCCATCTCGCACCTCTTTGCAACATCTTATTGATAGGGTTTGGTGAGTTGCAACATCATATTTTTTCCATTCATCCTTTTGCATTCCTATTTCATTCAATTTCAAGATTTGATTACCAAATAGGGTTTGACCAAGGAAAACCCCTATCCACTAATAAAACAACATTTTTCCTTCTCTTTTGGTGTGTTTTGTAGATCTAGGTTGAAGACACATTGAAGAGAAATATTGGAGAAATTTTTCAAAGTGCCTATAGTTGTCAAGGTTGTAATCAAGCATTGGAGAACATTGGAGAACACCTACAAGTTGATTTATGAAGATTCAGATCTACAAATCAGTTGGGAAGCATAGAGTAAACCTTGAAGAATAGATTCAGATCCTAAAGTTTTACAAATCCCTAATTGGATTGATTTTCCACTTCTAGCAAATGAGTCCCAGTTTAGGTCAAAAAACATATTTTTGCAAATCTAGATACAATTTGTCAGATTCTTGTTCCTGCACAGAAACCCATATTTTGGATTGATTCACCCAGCTTGGTGAATGAGTCCCACTCAACATTACAGATAGAATTTCTAGCTTTTCATACCTCCTTCTAGTCACCTTTAGATTCCTAGGTGCACACATTTCATCTTTCAACTTTATGTTTTTTTTTACATACTTTTCAAGGTCACTTTGTATGTCATAGCATCATATTAGTGTCTAGTGTTAAATCTTGCATCACATTTGTCTTTATAATTCTAACCTTGGTGGTGAAGCCCCCATTAGTTTACAATCAACCCCTAGGACAATTGTATTACAATATCTCTTTCTCCTTTGCATTGAGATCTCTAGGGTTATCCTTGAATGGAATAACTAGAAAGAGGGTGTGCTCTAGGTCCCAAGTCATACGAAAGCATCCTAGCCCCCATTTTTAGAGGTTCCAGTGGTTAACTTCTTACCCATATTTTGTTATGGACTATGAAAATATCACATTCAAACATTCAAAATTTTAAAGTCTATGATCATGTTTTTCTTCTATCTTAACCCTCTGACTAGCACAAAACTTTAACAAATTTACTTTCCTTGCATAGGTTGAAACATTTTTGAATGGGAATAATGCATGAGTACTCATAGCTCAATTACAACAATAAAATAAATAATAAATCCAATGATATATTGTAGATAACATTGAATGGAAACCATTTATTTAATCACTGCACTAAATCTCAGTTCATTTGCTTGTTCTTTGCATATTTTGTCACAAATTACGGATGAAAAAAGGAAGTGAAATTTTGAATACATTAAAATAATTAACAAATAATGTTAAACTTAGCAATAATACTATCTCTTTCCATTAATACAAATCATATCTTATTTCCAACTATTTTCTGTAGCAGGTAGCATGTCCATTATGAAGTGTCTACTCTAAAATTTCACCTATTTCGTCTCTAAAATTGTAGGTTAGAAAACATGGGTTGTTATGAAACATGCAAGCCCCATACTATTTAGAAGCTATTAAACACATAAAAAACCAATTGGTTAGTCACTCCTCACATCGATTTGATTTTTTTGATGTGTCTCCCATGTGCAAGAAATCCCCAAGCGATCGACCCTTTACCTTTCAACAAGCACAAGGAAATAATTGAACACCCACCATGTTATATGACCTACAATTTTTATTTTTTGTGCATTTATTTTTTAAACATATGAAGGATTTGAAATGCAATTTTAATTGTAAACCACACTTGTAATAAATTTTGAAGGTCACTTGCATTGAAAACCATAGTGAATGAGATAGATAATGTATTGAATAAATGTATTCTTCTTGCTCTTGAGATATTGAGGAAGGAGCATGTGTAGTATGTGCAAAGGTGAAGAGACAATGCAAAACTAGAGGTGGAAGGTACTATAATTTATGAAATTGAAAATTAATATGCTCTAAAAACACTTGAAAATGATATCAAACTTAATGAGATAGATATTGTTTTAACTAAAGAGATTCAATTCCCACTCTTGAGAAGTTGAGGAAGGAGCGTGTGATGTATGTGAAATGGGAAAATGGCAATGCAAAAGTGGATAAACTCAAAATATTTTGTATTGTAGATGAATTTGTGTGAGTGAACAAAGTGAGAGATGATGCTATAAGTGGATTTCAACTAATGAAATCAAAAATTATTGAACATAGGAACCCTTGAGCTTTGAACAAGAAGAACAAACTAACTCACAACCCACTATGCTTTCCTATATGCCTATATTTTAATGATATTAGGAAATCCATTGAACATAATTCATACTGTAAGTAACAATTTTGGTAAATTTTGAATGTTCTTTTTCTTACATTTATATTATCTAAACAACAAAAGGTTTCCATTATAATAATATTGTCTATGTATAACTGGAGGTAGAAAAACATGGGATGTTATAAAACCTGGAATCCACATAATATTGTAAAACCCTCTAAATGTAAACACCCAATTGGTTGGTCACCCCTCAACTAAATTTGGTTATTTTTATCTATCCCCCAGCTACGCCTCCTTGAGCTCTCCACCCTTGAGCTTAGAACAAGCAAAATTATATAAATCACAACCCACAATGATTTCCAACGTTCCTTTAGTTTAATGATTTGAGGAAATTGAAACACAATTTTTATTCTATCTAAGACTTGTTATATATTTTGAAGGTGTCTTTCATTACATTCATATTTTCTAAACAAAAAAATGTTTTTATTACAATCATATTGTCTATATAATTAGAGGTTGAAAAACATAGGACATTAAGAAACCTACAACCCACATAGTATTGTAAAACCATCTATATATAATAACCCAATTGGTTTGTAACCACTCAGCTAAATATCGTTAGTTTTATGTATCCCCTGGCTACAACTCCTCCCCAAACTCTCCACCCTTGAGCTTTGAAAAAGAAGAAAAAACTAACTCACAACCCACTATTTTTTCCTACATACCTATATTTTAAGGATATGAGGAAATCCAAATGCAATTCATACTATTAGTAACAGTTTTGGTAAATTTTGAAGGTGTCTTTTCTTACATTCATTTTGTCAAAAAACCAAAAGTTTTTCATTACAATCATATTTTCTATTTACAATTCAAGGTTGGAAAACATTGGGTGTTAATGAACCTGAGATCTTGTCAATGTTCTAGGAGGAAATAAGTACTATAATGTATCAAATTAATAAGGAAATAGATGTAAAAATACTTGAAAAGAAGCAGAACAAAGTGTATGAGATAAATAATGTATAAAATGAAGAGATTCTTCCTACTCTTGAGAATTTGAGGAAGATTCACATGTGAATTATTTCCAATGGGAAAATGACAATTAAAAATTGGTGGCATTAGGTACAAGAATGTATGAAGTGACAAATGAATATGTTGTAGAAATCCTTGAAAAGAAGCAGACCAAAGTGAATGAGATATATAGTGTATTGATTGAAGAGACTCCCTATTGTTCAGAAGTTGAGGAAGGTGTGTGTGCAATATGTGCAATGGGAAAATGGCAATGTAAAACTCGAGCAATATGTAGTAGAAAGTATGTAATGAAAAAGGAATATGCTCTAAAAACACTTGAAAATAAGCAAATCAAGATAAATGAGATAGATATTGTATTGACTAAAGAGATTGTTCATGATCTTGAGAAGTTGACAAAGGAGCCTTGTGCATTATGTGCAATGGGAAAATTCCAATGCAAAAGTGGATAAATTCAAGAGGTTTTGTATTGCATATAAATTTTTGCAAGAAAATAAAGTGAGAAATGATGCTATAAGTGGAGTTGAACAAATGAATTCAAAGGTTCCTAAACTTAAGAAATTCATGGAACAAATACAATTGGAAATAAATGATAAGGACAAGGAAAAATCAGATCTTAGTGTAGAAAAAGAGAATTGATTGGCTGGAAACATGAAAGTCCTGTGTGAAAAGGTAGAAAAGTTTTGTAAACAACTTATTAAAAAGAAAAAATTTGCATTCTCTAATCAGAAAGACACTCTCAAAGCTAAGAAAAAAGTGGTTACAAAGCTACATAAAAGTATTCAAGACATTGAAAAATATATCCAAGAAATGGATGGTGTTTTCCTAAGGGCTGATGAGGGAGTAGTTGCTCCAAAGATTAAAGTAAAAGATATGAAAAAAATGATAGAAGCTCATAAAATTGAATACCAAGGGGGTGATAATAGGAAATAGCAGTGGGGATGAGGAAAAATGTGTAGTTGATCAACTTGCAGATGCAAAAGGAATAGTTGGAAGTGTTGAAATTGAAGTAAAACAACAAAAGCACTATAATTAACCACTTAGAAAAGGAAATAAACAATTTGAAAGAATATTTTATTGTCAAAATAAAAGGAGTTTAATTAATGTCGTTGATAGAAAACTACAATCTAAAAGACAAGAAGTTGAAAAAATATAAGACAACAATGGAAGGTGTTTCTTATGAATAAGGGCACATGGACACATTACAAAATGAGTATGTGCAAGAATCTGAGGCAATTTAGAAGTTGAAGGTTGATATCAAGCACTTCAAGGTTCAATTAGGAAATGTTCAATTCATCTATAATGGTCATGTAAAGCATTTTGATAGATCAAAATTCAAAGGTGTGGTTGCACAACTTATAAAAGATAAAGATGCCTTGACAAGAACAACAATGACTGACAACCCACATTGTGTTTTCCAATTTGCAATTATTTTGTGTTTTTTTATTCAATCATATGAGGAAATTTAAATACAATTTTTACTCTAATTAAGAATGGTTATAAATTTTGAAGGGGCCTTTCATTACATTCATATTGTTTAAACAAAAAAAGGTTTCCAAGACATTCATACTATTTTATAAAATTTCACATTGCAAAACCCTAGGTGTTAAGAAACCACAACCCACATAGTGTTGTAAAACCCTCTAGAAATAAATACCTAATTGGTTAGTCACCCCTCAACTCAAATTGGTTAGTTTTATGTATCTGCCACCTATAACTCCTCCTTGTGATACAACCCTTTATATTTAAACAAGGTGAATCAAATAGCTAACAACCCGCATTGGGTTTTCCAATTTGCAATTGTTTTGTGCATTTTTTTCAATCATATGTGGAAATTTCAATGTAATTTTTACTCTAATTAAGAATCGTTATAAATTTTGAAGGGGGATTTCACTACATTTGTACTATTTAAAAAACAATTTTTTTTCAAGACATTCATACTATTTTGTAAGATTCCATGTTACAAAACCCTAGGTGTTAACAAACAAGCAACCCACATAGTGTTGTAAAACCCTCTACAAATAAAAACTCAATTAGTTAGTTACTCCTCAGCTCAATTTTTTTAGTTTTATGTATCCCCCATTTGCAACTCCTCCCCATGAGACAACCCTTTACATGTAAACATGAAAATTCAAATAATTGACAACCCACATTGTGTTTTCCAATTTACAATTATTTTATGCACTTTTTTTTTCAATCATGAGGAAATTTAAATGCAATTTTTACTCAAATTAAGAGTCCTTATGATTTTTTAAGGCGCCTTTCATTACATTCATACTGTCTAAATTACAAAAACTTTTCAAGATATTCATTTCTTTTTGTAAAATTTCATGTTGGAAAACCCTAGGTGGTAAGAAACAAGCAATCCACATAGTGTTGTAAAACCCTCTACACATAAAAACCCAATTTGTTAGTCACCCCTCACCTCGATTTGGTCAATTTTCTCCTCCAACTCCTCCCTATGTACTCCAAATTTTATCTTTTAATGTGCAAACTAAAAAACTTACAACACAATTTTTTCTACCTTCTTGAAAAATAGTGCTTTTTACAATTTTCAATGTAGGTCATACGTCAATTCACCTCCAATTCTCATGGCTACACATATTTCATTGAAAATGATGGCTTCTCACACAAGCCACGAGACCCCATGAGTTTTATCGTCCAACTACTACCCCAGTGTCATGGTTGGAAAAAGGCAAGAAAACTAACCTAACGGTGTTGTTATCTCCTCCTTCCCTTGTGGTAACGTTTGCTCCCATCTACTAGTTTTGTAACTTTTATCCCCCATCTGGCGGGCCCCGCACTCTGTCATACCATCATGTTATGTATGTTTTTATGTATGCTTTTATGTTTTTTTGTATGTTGCATGCCTATGTGAAGTGTGTTTTGATAGGATATTAAGTGTGTCCTACTTTCCCTCCCATATTAAATACATTAAAGAAGATTTATTTTTCTCATAAACTCCATTTTAAACATTTCAACCTAGGGAAGAGGAGTTGATATGTAGGTGGGGGCCCTAACATGTGATGGGACATGTGCTCGTTGGGGCCCACATGTGTATGTTAGTCCTCCACAACTTTAAAAAAAGCAATGCATAAATAGGCATGATGAGATCAAACAAAAATCAGACACTAAATGAACACATAATCATATATATTTGGAAAAAAAACAAGTACACCCTAGCAACCAAACATGATGAAGTGTATCGAACTTGTATTTGACATAAAACAAGTAGCAATCCAACATAGAAATTAAATATCACAAACATTAATTTTTGCACCCTTCCCCATAAACTTTGAAACCCAACTATCACACCAATCCATGTGTCACTTTCACATTAATCACAACTACACAACATAAAAAAGGTTCCAAGTCAACACAATTCAAAACCATCCAACCCATCTTTGACCAAAATGTGAACTCATTACAACCATGTTTCCCACTGTAGCATAACCAAACCAACATGCAAATGCAAAATCCTATCTCTTCAACCACAAGACCTAAAACATGTATCAGCATGAATTGATCCCATCTCACCAAGTAGGGTGCACACGTACTGGAGCTAAAATCAAATATCCCACTTACATCCATTTTTAAGAGTTGTAAGGCTATCATTATTCAAAAAAAAAATTACAAAAACAATTACAAAAATCCACCAAACCAATCAACTCAAGAATTAATGTTTGGAAACAATCAAATCTCCAATTCATATCACCCAAAATTCAAATTCAAAAGAGGGCAGAATTTTATTTTGCGACACCAAACAAGCATCAATCATATTCAAATAATTCAAATTCAAAAGAGGGAAGAAATTTATTTTTCCACACCAAACAAGCATCAATCAAATTCAAATAATTCCAATTCAAATAGCTATGAAAACCTTCAAGTATTCACTTATTCTATAGTGAGAAACATAAGAAAAGGAGTGACAAGCACATAATTCATCAAGTTAATAGCAACGAGGGGCAGCAGCTCAAATTCTAGCGCACTAACATCCATATTGTGCCAGGTATTCCTCTGAGAGTTTTCCATTCATGAGCTTTATATTGATCTTCACTACAACCATTACAGTCATAGATTGTTATTTATGTTTCCCTAGGGTTTATATTACAAACACTAGTACAGAAACAACAATAAACAACTAAAAAATTCTTATAAATGACTATAGTTGGTCATGTGACCATTAGTGGTTTATTTCCAATCATATATAACGTGACCAAATTAATGACAAAACCATTTTATTCATTTATTGGTTGCTTTGATTGATTGATTTGGTAGTATATTTAGTCCTTGATTTAGTCATGCACTATTATGATCTGGGCACTTATTTAGTCACTTTTTTCCACTATTATATTTATTTGTTTATTTAGTCTTCATTTCTATAATCTGGTCACTTATTTAGTCATTTTTTATTCACTGATATATTTAACCAGTCACTTATTTAGTTGTTGATCAATTTAGTCATTGATTGTTGTAATATGGTCACTTATTTAGTCATTCTTTATTCATTAATATATTTAGTCATTGATTGTTGTTAATTGGTCACTTATTTAGTCATTTTTATTCATTCTTCACTAATTTATATCAATTGGTAGTATATTTAGTCAATTTAATTATTAATTGATGCCAATTAGTAGTATAGTTAATCATTTTAATTGATTGATATTTGAGGATTTAAGCATAAAATATAGAAATACACATCAATCATCAATTGCACATAATAAGACAGCCATTGAGAAGGAAAAATTAGTGAATTTTATTATAAAATAAACTTTTCCAAATTACAACTTAGAAATAGAGTATTACAATTGTTATTTTCAATCACAAGACTAAAAATTCGAGTTATAATTGCATAGAAATGACTGCAAGAAAGAAACTTCTCTGAAAAACTTTTGCTAATGGAAATGCATGCTTGAAGCGCTTCAATGCGAGAACATGCCCATTTCATCTCTTAAAACTTGTACAGTAATGTGGGAAATCTTCTTGGAACAAGTTGTAATGTGTAGAATCCAGGAAGGAGAGTGTTGATCATGTCCCATATATGAAGCTCTCTCCTTGAATGCAGTCAACAATAACCTAGCTAGAATCTTTTCTCCTTTATATGCAACGTGCCATCTGATATGAGCAACAGGTTGTTTCCCTTTCCGCCATGAATGAATATATTCCTCAATACAACCAACAAAATTACTATTAGTCTCAATTCAGAAAGAATAAAAGTGCATTGTATATTGCAAGTTTACAAAATTGCAAACATAGCAAAAAGATAAATCAATTAAAAAATTGTATCTTTTTCAGCAAATGCCTTAAATAGAGTGTTCAACATAGGCCTAAAATATGCATATTGAACCCTTGCTTTCAAAACCTTGTTCAAATTTTAAGAAAGGTGATATGCTCATATTATAGAATGAAGTTGGCATTATAGAATGAAGGCTATCAACACTAACTAGACTGGAACAACATTATCAACAAAAAATTCCTGGAAACCAAGCCCAAGAATGCCATCAAACTTAATTAGACAAAAAAATGTCAACCCTAGTTCATGTGTTGTCTGAGTAAAGACCTACACCATGGAAGAATCCATTTATACATAAATTCCAAATTAAGTTAATGAGAAAATATCTTTGATATCTAATTGGTAAGCCTTAACATCCAAAAATTACTAACTTGATTTTTCACAACAATTTTCCCAATGGTTACATCATCTTTACTTAAGAAACTGTATATTGATCCACTATCATATTGAATCTCATAGGATTCTCCTTCACAAACAAAAAATGATATATATATTTTTTTACCAACTTCCTTAATATCCCCATGTAAGCAGACTAAAGTAAGTGAGTTTGAGGGTTTGAAGTAGAGTACCATCTTCTTGGTATGTGCTTGACTTTGATGACTTGTATCTTGAATGAAAATAGCAAGCTAGTTGCATTGTAAAATCATTGATAATCATTGTTACAAAAATAAGCACAAAATCCTCTTTAACTAAAATAATCCTTCTAGATATTTCAGTTAATTTCTAAGAGAGCTAATTTCACTAACCAAACAACCATCAATCTATTTACTATATACAATTTCCCAAAATTCAAAGTTTGAATGTAAAGAAACTAACCATAATTACCAAAGATTTGACACTAAAATGTAGTACAAAATGAATTGTTTGACATAATGCCTCAAAGAGATGTCATCTCATGGAATGAAATGATATGATTGCAAAATGTGCACAAAATGGATTTTGCAAGGAAGCTCTCAAACCTTTGAATTAATGAAAAAATATGGAACACCAACATTGTAAGCTTTGCTTTTGTTCTAGATGCATACAGTCATGCAGGTTTAGTAGATGAGGAAAAAATTGGAGAAATTGGCTTGGAAAATGAAGGCAACAGGGTATTTACAGATTCAATACATTTACTCAATGTTGTGGAATAGAAGAAAAAAGAATCATTTATCTGCCACCATAGTGAAAAGTTAGCAATTTCATTTGGTTTGTTAAACATGGCCTCTGGTACAACTATTAGAGTTGTTAAGAACCTTCTAGTATGTTAAGATTTTCACACTGCATCTAAATTCATCTCCAAATTGTTGCAAGAGAAATTGTTCTAAGAGATGTGAACTATTTCCATCATTTTAAATAGGGACAATGTTCTTGTGGAGAATATTGGTGATGCTAAATGAAACAACATGAAAAATAGGCTTACACTATAGTAATGTGCACTACATTAGATATCCAACATCTATCAAAGCATAGTTCAGTAGGGATTTTTTTGTCATATGTTGTAGTTACTTGAGTTCCCTGCTAGACATACATGAAAATGTGGAAGCTATATAAACAAGGCAAGCAAACTGTTTCAAAAAAGTGCCTCAAATAAATGTGATATTTCTTTTTATAGTTTTAACCACGATATTGCACGATACTGCACCATTTTGACATGATCCTTGCGGTGATGCAAGATTTTACCGCTACACCGCACCATTATTGCTTAGCCTTCATGGTAATGCAGGATGTTACCACTACACCACACTGTTATTACTTGGCCTTCACGGTAATGTGGGATGTTACCACTACATTGCACCATTATTGGTCGGCCTTTGCAGTAATGCAGGATGTTACTGCAACACCACACTATTATTGCTCGACCTTCATGGTAATGCAAGATGTTACCGCTACACCACACCTTGTCTTCTTGGCTCTTGTGGGGATGCAAGAGAAGTATTTGAGTTACCACCATACTGCACATTTATTTTTTCACCTTTGTGGTAATGCGGGATGTTACCGCTACATTGTACTGTGTCTTCTTGGTTCTTGTGGTATGGCGGTATTATGAAACTTTTCACAATAGTCTTATGAAACTTGTCACAATAGTCTTATGAAACTTCTCACAACCATCTACTACCTTGACACAATAGTATTATGAAACTTGTCAATATTTATGGGCACCTTTTAAATTATATTTAGATCTATAAGGAAACTATCCTATAGGGATGACAATCCCAGGAAACATGGCAATGGTTACACCAATTAATAGTTAACTAGAAATGATGAATTTTCAATGCATAATGGAGAATATATAGAGAGTTAAGTCAGTGAGAAAACATCCTTGGAGAATTGTCATCAAAATTATGACAATCTAAGAGTTTGTAGTAGGAAATCATATACCCTCAAAAACCTAACAGTCATAACAAACCTCGTGATAGCTTTCAGATTCATAAGAATACATTCATAAGAGAATAGATGCAAGAGCATGAAAAGACATTGAGATGGAAGGGCAATTGGTAGAGTTGAAGAATCAGACCTATAGTGAGAAGGTAGGGAGAAAAAAATAATTTATAGTCAAAAACATCATGGTAGTTTCTTAGGTGAATATATTTGGGAAAGGAGAGAACTTAGTGACAACATTACCATAAAAAAAATAAGGATACTCAAAACCCTACCAAACCCTAGGGCCTTTTTCATCACTTTGTAGATATCTCAAACATGCATGAAAATATTTCACAAAAAACTAAAATCATCTCTATTTTTTATAATCACAAAAAGTAACAAAAATTTAGATTTACAAGTGATGAAAATAAGTACATGGAAAGTATGTTATGCTGAATTTTTCTTTTAAGAAAACTTAACCATTAACTATCCAATACAATCTAACAAAATATAAATATACAATGAAATATTATGATAAACAAAATGATAATTTTAGCGGTTATCTGAAGGTAGAAAAAAAAATTGTGCAAGTGAAAAATACTACTCTTAGATTATTCTAAACAAATAACATTTTCATTTACATCATTTTCCAGCAACAGTTTTTTAGAACCATATAGCTATACAAAAATCAAATCAAATCTACAACGATCTCAAAGATATGAAGGTTTAAAAATTTGATATTTTTAGATCTATTCTTGGGTGTATCTTACAAACTTCATCACAGAAGGATGGGTCATCACCTCATTTAGACCTAGATGTGGAGCTACCTTTGTTGTTTCCATAGAAAAAAAATAGGCCTAACAAATGTTGGAAGAAATAACCCTATAAACACGCAAAAGGAAAAGCTAAATTTGTAGTAATTTACTCATTTTCATTCAAATTCTATGTAATCATTTTAAGTACCTAATTCTATTATACTTCAAAGATTTATATTATGAATTTAATCTATTCAAATAGCTTAAATAATTTTAAGTTATAAAACTGATAAACATGCTTTAGCAATTCAAAAAAAAATCCACTTTTAAACTTTTAAATATCTTTATTGTATCTATTTACCATTGATAGAGAGTTGAAAACTGTGAATTGTCTTCTATCTTATAGGACTGAGAAAGGAAGAACACTGTCAAACAGTGATTGAATCATAAAAATAAATCCAAAAACAATGAAAGTGTCAAATGGTGACAAAGATTTTTCCTCTAAGTCATTTTCACATGGTGATTGAGAACACAGTGAGGAAGAAGTAAAAGAGCACTAGATCATAGCATTGCAAAATGGTCATGAATTATGCAATGAACTTCACTATTCTTTTGATCACAAAACATAGTAAGTAAGAAGTAAAAGAGCATTGGGTCATAGCACTGTAAAATTGTCATGAGTTATGCAATGAACTTCACTATTCTTTTGATCACAAAGGAGATTGATATAATAACCAACATACTAATGTGCACATAGAATGTTCATGGAGTGCAAACTTCTGTACAAATAAATTACCACAAAAAAGTTTGAAGTGAATTGCACTTGCTATTTTACGCTGATATGGATATGTTCTAACCTATAGTTAATTGTTGTAGTATAACAAATAGGCTAAATAGTTTTTCATATACCATTGTTTCAAATTTTAAATTTCTATACCTTATTGTAGGAGAAAATCACAGGGGGATTCTATACATAAGAAACTATTGTTTCAAATTCAAAATAGTTGGCTCTTTCACAATTGTTTGCTTCATTTATTTGATCAAAGACAGCCTGTTATATAGAAGATGATCTCAAAATCATTATAAAATCCTTTATTTTAGGATGACTGTTTAGGATCTATCCCATCATAATAATGAATAAAAGAATCAGTCATTAACCTAAACTTTGCAAGAGTTTCATCAAATTCTAATTTACCACCTTCTTTTCCATTCTAAATTTTATTCCGAATTTCATCCATGAAGAACTTCCTTGGCCTATAGATCTTGTTGTTAGCCATAAGTTTACTAGGTGTTGAGGATAGCTTCAATTTTTTACCCAAGCAGCAATTGACAAAATTCGGCTGAATTTTGTCAATTATTGCTTGGGTAAAAACTCGAAGTTATCCTTGACACCTGGTAAAGTTATGGATAACACCAGGATCTACAAGCCAAGGAAGTTCTTCATGGATGAAATTGGGAATAAAATTAAGAATGGAAAAGAGAGTGGAAAAGTAGAATTTGATGAAACTCTTGCAAAGTTTAGGTTAATGACTAATGCTTTTGTTCATTATTATGATGGGAAATATCTTGAACATCCATCTTGGAATAAAGGATTTTACTGTGATTTTGAGAGCATATTCTATACAGTAGGTTGTCTTAGATCAAATAAATGAAGCAAACAATTGTGAAAGAGCCAACAAATTTGAATTTGAAAAAATGGTGTCTTATGTATAGACTCCCCGTATTATTTACTCCTAGAATGAATGATGCAGAGTAGGGAGGAAACCTTCCAATAATCACAATTCAAAGTTATTCAACATATTTCTATCCTTCAAAACCCTAACTCAATGAACAATTCACAATTCTTTCAATTTGCCTTGTAGCCATCCAAACTGAGAAATTTGAACATATCTTCCTAAATTCCTTTTAAACCCACAAAAAAAATATCATTTCAAATACCCATTTTCCTCTACTTTCACATATCTCAAAATATCATATGCTTTTTTTGGAACATCACCTCTTAAATTTGACTGGTACTCTATCTTCTTAAGCCAATTAGGCCCATTTTGCAAAGCAACACCAACCTCAACGCACTTCCAAGATTAGAAACCCATTCCAATGTTCAAAAAAAACCTCAAATGTTCTAAATCCATCACTTTTTCCAATGGGAAACTCCACAAGATCCCTAAACTACAAAACCCTTGTTTATGCGACTTTCATGCTTGAACACGGATGATTTATTGAAACTCAATGTTCCCAAGCATACTTTACTTTTCCAACACCTCTAACACATTCAAATATGTCTTCCTATGCTATTCCAACCATCACTCATCCTTTAACACTACAATTTCATCAGAATCCTACTTGAAAGCATCACTTTTCAATCCAAATCTCATCAATTTGTAGCTAGGGCAACATCTTCTCTCTTCCAAAATGTCTTCCCTACCCTTGGGATCTACACCAACATAAAAATTACCCTTATAGGATCTATTCCACCAAGTTTGAACCAATCTTACTAGGCAGAATGGCTTAGGGACCCATTTTGCACTCTCAAAACCACAAACTCTAAATTACAAACCACCAACAGAAAAAGGGCTAGCTATAAAATGCTTCAATCTATATGGAATTCAATCAGAAAAAAACCAAAAAAAAATTAACTCTTTCCTCCATCACATTCTATAGCTTTTGGAGCAATACACCCATGTATGGATTTGTACAGTCACTGGGAGCAGCAATTTTTAGAAAATAACATAGAAAAGAGAGTTTTCTTATTGATTTCTTCAACCAAATCTTCAATAGCAGCCTTACATCGAGTTTTCCAAGAATATTTAACCTAAAAACCCCCCAAAACTCACCAAATAATTTACTCAAAATAACTTTTAAATTTACTGACTATTGGGATTCCTCTTTTCTTACATTTTGCATTTTTCCCAATATTGCAATATGACAACATTTGAGAATATTCACATCTTTAGCACAATGACCCCTCTATGACCCTAGTTACATTCTAAATGGTCTATTAAGACCTTATTCAATAAAAAAATAACACTCAAACACCCAACCTATCACAAGACCAAAAATGACCATACTTACAAGTTTCAACATGGTGCCCCTACACCAATAAGGTATATCAATTTAGAATTTGAAACTATGGTATATGAACAACTATTTAGCCTATCTATTATGTTACAAAAATTAACTACATGCTAGAACATATCCATTTCATCATAAAATACTAAATGCAATTCACCTAAAACTCTGTTGTGCTTGAGTATAACAGTACCTAAGCTTCTGGTGTTTCTAGACGAAACCTATAGAAGAAAGTGTAGTCTCCATCTGAAGGAACCATCTTCGAAACTCTTCCCTAAAATGAGGGTTGAAAACATTAGAAGAAAATAAGTACCATAATTCTAAAGTAACAAATTCTAT
Organism: Sequoia sempervirens; assembly: GCA_007258455.2. Lineage (NCBI taxonomy): Eukaryota > Viridiplantae > Streptophyta > Pinopsida > Cupressales > Cupressaceae > Sequoia > Sequoia sempervirens. The sequence goes on along the minus strand of VDFB02047230.1, from coordinate 371,442,851 downwards.
CAAGCCAAATGTCAAAAAGTATAATTAAAAAGACAAATCCTTACAATTGGACCTCAAATTGGACCAAGCAAATCTATGATTTTATCTTTAGAATGTAGGAACTTTCTTTATTAGAGCTTCACGACCTCAAATTGGATCTCAAATTGGCCTGATAAAATTTATGATTTTATCTTTAAAATGTAGGAACTTCCTCTGTCAGAGCTTCACTACCTCAAATCGGATTTGAAATTGATCCAATAGATTTATGATTTTATCTTTACAATGTACAAACTTTCTCTATCGGATATTAAAGATCTCAAGTTGGATGTCCAATTGGACAAGCAGATTTATGATTTTATCTTTAGAATAAAGGAACTTCCTCTATCAGATATTCAAAAATTCCTACATTTAGGTTTTGCTTCCAACCGAAAACACCCGAAAGTGTTTCACACCAGCTCAAGGTACTCTCCAACTTGGTTATGACATTGATAGCAATTCAATTTTGCTTGAACCGTCCATACCCAAACATTGCATCATAATCTATTCTTCCTACACATAAAAATTCCACATATTAACCCATTCTAAATAAAACTCAAAATCATCATAAAACCATAATTAATAAATCATTTCAGCTTAAAAAAAAATCTAATGTCATTTACTATCAAAACAAAAGTTGTATAAATCACAAAAAATCCATGAAGCAATCCATCCAAAGAGAAAATAAGCAAAGGATTTTAGCAATATAATTCCAAAGGGTTATGTTAAATAATGGTAATGGAAACACCATAAGAGCACAACCAAGGAACAAATTATTGTGACTGTAATTATGTGATCCATAGCTCTATTGGTCATGTGGCACAGTTGTGCTATAAAAAATACATGATGCATTCATGTGTGACCCAAGTTTAATGTGGCTATGTTGTGATAGAAATGGAGGCACTCATATTAGAAAAATTCATGTATAAATCATTGTCATCACAATTAGGTTTCAATCATCATTGGGTGCATTCAGGTTGACTCAAGTTTAATAGGTTACAATGTAATGATAACATGATCCAAGAGTGATTACCTCTTGCTGCAATAAAGAGCCTATAACTCTGGTTGATATGAAGAGTGGTTGTGTTGTATCAATAATGTAGTGCATTCAAGCACAACCCATGTTTAATGGGCTATTCTAGAGAGTGATCAATATTTTCTAAACCTTATGAATGTTACTTAAAAGTGTATAGCTTAAACTACAAACCAAGTTTTTAACATACTTGAATGCAATCTTGGGCTACCACAAACTATAATAATGTGATCTACTAATAACCATTATGGAAAGTATTAAAGCAAGACCCATGCTATATAGGATACATTTCCCTTATTAGGTTTACAAACCTAAATTATCAAACACAAGCTTCCCACACACTCTAGGATACAATCCAAGATCATACCACAACCCTATCAAGACAACTAATTTTTTGACCCAAGATTTAAGGTTATTTTTTAATACCAACAAAAGAATTGGTAAGAGCATGACTAGGGTACAAAACCTAGGCCTTTGTAGAAACATAAAAAATAACTCTAGTGGAAGTGAGGTTGCAATACTAGAAAGATTGAGACATTATAGCCAATAACAAGCAAACTATGTAGCTCAGTGACATTTTTAAATGCAATCTATGGTAAGAATAATGATAGTCACTTGAGGTGTGACAATCAAAAAGAGGCTGAGCAATGACAAGATAATAAAGCTCAAACCTTGCATAGTAAAGTGGATATTTTAACAGTGAGTTTCCTTACCCCCTTGTTAACCTTAAGGGTTTTTCAAATTCTTTTGGTAGGATGCTCATGAAAGAAACCTTCAAATGATAGTGAGTGAGATGTTTGAGATTGGAGTTGAGGGTGCAATATCCAATCTTAAAGGAAGTTAGCAAAGCAGTAAATGTGCAAGAAAATCAAATTGTACACAACAAACAATTCACAATGTTATTTTCCATGGTGCCTTGAGTTTGAAGACAAAAATCTCATTGTATCTTGATGAAAGTAGTGACCTTAATGGTCAATCACTAGTAACCATTATTTTAAGACATGCTATTGTGCTTGAGGAAGCATTTTAAGCAAGGAAATGAGTGGTGGTTTGGAACAATGGCAGGTATGAAGGACTTGCTTTATATGCATACTATACAATATATCTTAATACAACATTCTTAGAAGAGATTGAAGGTGGATTATGGAACTCAAGGTTTACCATGATAAGTATTAAATCAAAGGATGAGATCTATTTAAAAGCCATGATCATGAAGATATTAAAGATGTCACATGCAAAACCCTAGCAACTAGAGTAATGAATACAGTTCAAAAGAGGGCAGTGTGCTAGGGCAGATTTAGGAGATCTCCACATTATCTAATCACAGGAAAATACATCATTTATTTATTTATTTAAATTAAAATACATCATTTATTTATTTATTTAAATTAAAATACATCATTCTAAACCCTATATAGGATATATTGATACTTCAAAACCATCTAATTTTTTTTTAATTAAAATAAATCATTCTAAACCCTACATATGATACATGGATACTTCAAACACATTTGAAGGAATTTGAGATTATGCAAATATATTTCAATTAAACACCTAGATCACAAATATTAGTGTGAACAATATAACCCTTGTTGAGAAAAGCAGGAATGATATAAGCAACAATGAATCCTATACCTCCTGTCATGTACATCTCCTTATTGTTCTCTATTATTCTTTACTAAAACACTTCTACATTTTGGCGGGATATGCCTGAAAATAATATTTTGAAAAAGGTTTTAGAGTATGTTTATTAAAATAAAAACTCCATTCTAGTGGGCTATGTTTGAAAATAAGATTTCGACGAAAGTTTTAGGGTATGTTTATTAAAGTTTTAGAGTTTTTTTGGGGGCTATATTCTTGATTCCTTTAATGATTTATTTAAATGGGTTATGACTAAATAAATTACTAACTATTTAGTCATTTTTATTTGTGTGACTAAATAATTTTTAGTCAATGACCAAATTAGTCATTTATTTACTCATTTATAGCTGAGTTGCAAAAAATGAGTAGAATAATTTAGTCATTTTTAGTTGTTGTGACTAAGTTTTAGTCACCTAGTCATTTATTTTCCAAATTCTACTAGTGAAATATTATAGTCACTGGTTAGCATTTATGTTTCCCTAGGGTTTATATTTCAAAGATTACAGTCATAGGTTATCATACGTGTTCCATAGGTTTTATATTGCAAATATTACATTCAAAGTTTACCATATAAAGATTTCCCTAGGGTTTATATTGCAAATATTATAGTCATAGTTTACCATTTTTGTTTCCCTATGGTTTATACTAGAAATACAGACATAGTTTACAATTTTTGTTTCCCTAGGGCTTATAAATTGCAAATATTATAGTCATAGTTTATCCTTTCTGTTTCACTAGGGTTTATATTGAAAATATTACAATTATAGTTTAACATTTATGTTTCATAGGTTGTACATTATCATTCACTCTGGTTATCCTATTCTCATAGGTTTTGCTTTATCGTTTATATTGTAAATATTATAGCCATAGTTCATCATCTCTATTTCATAGGTTTTGCATTATAATTCACTATGCTTATCTTATTCTCATAGGTTTTGTATTATCATTTATATTGTAAATCTTATAGTCATAGTTTAGAATTTTTGTTTCATATGTTTTGCATTATCATACACTCTGATTATCTTATTCTCATAGGTTCTGCAATATCCTTTATATTGAAAATATTACAGTCATATTTTACCATTTCTGTTTCATAGGTTATGCATTATCATTCACTCTACTTATCTTATTCTCATAGGTTTTGCATTATCATTCACTCTAGTTATCTTATTCTCATAGCTTTTGCATTATCATTCACTCTAGATATCTTATTCTCATAGTTTCTCTTTTTATTAGGTTTTTTTTCATCTTTTTCATAGGTTTCGCTTCATCAATTCACATAGATTTATACATGTCAATGAGTTCTTCATGCACAAAATATGTGATATTTGTTAAACTCTTACTGTTTTTCATTCCTAAGATTTCTATTGTGTTATCGTTAAAATGTGAGTGTGGCTTTCACTTTGTTGTGCATGAGAATGTTTATGTTGTACATGCTTAAGAGATATGAGATGTTCTTAAAATCTAACTCCCTTGCATACAATGAAATTTTGTGCTTCTCACCCCTCTATTTCCCTATGTCACTCACTACAAAATAAATGTAACTATGTATACTGTTAACAATATTTCTGAATTTAAATGTGAAAAACTAAAAATAATTGTTCAAGAATTTGTGTAAATCATAGTTTAGCATTTCTATTTCATAGGTTTTGTATTGTCATTCACTTTGGTTATCTTATGCTCATATGTTTTACATTACAAACTAATTATTCTTTTGTTCAAGGATCATTGTCTTCATACATATAAAGATAACCGTTCAAGCATCACTATTTTGGTTGCACTTATTCTTTGTAGAAGGATAAGGGTAATGCAGTGGTGACATGTACTGGGAACAAATAAAATAAAATAGCCACAACAAGGTTTCCCTCCCACAAATGAGGGGCTAGATCCCCACTAAACCAAATCCTGTTGCACAAGTAGAGGAGGTTTCTACTCCTCAAATACCACAGAATGAGGTTACTACACCTCAAATACCACATAAGTTAAAACAAATACAAAAGATCTATGATTTTCAAATAACATGAAAAAGGAACTCTATGATGTTGAAGAGAATGACATGGCAATAAGGGGGCTTCCAAAAAGTGGTAAATCCCAATAGCCACATTGTCCAAATGGCTAGGGGGTCTAACAACAACTTCCAAGAAAGGTATGCCAACAATCCTCACTGAAGAGGAAGAACATTTTATTGTGGAATGGTGCAATAAAATGGCTAATATTGGGCATGGTATTGAGATATTCAATCTTAAGTCTGAGGTTTCCCAAAATTTTCAAAATAAGCCAAACCCTTTCACCAATGGGTTCCCGGGGAAGTCCTTGTGGACAAGCTTCAGGCCTAGACAAAGATAGGGCATTCAATCTTAGAGGTGATTTTGTAGTTGCATTCTATAATACACTATTTGTAGTATACAAAGCATTGCCATATGGTCCTAATAGCATATGGAATTATGATGAAACTAGCATCCAAGCAAGCAAAAATGGGTCCATGAAGGTGTTGGTAAGAAAAGGTAGTAGGAACGTCTCTTACATTATCCCAAAGAGTCGTGAATGGATAAACATTTTATGTTGTGTCAATGATTCCAGGCAGAGCATTCCAAGATTCTACTTGTTCAAGGGGAGTACAAGCATAGATAATTACATCATAGACTATGAACCTGGTGCTTGCATGGAAGCCCATCCCCATGCATGGATGACCAAAAGTTGTTTATAGATTTTTTTCCCACTTCAAAACCTTAGTTCCAAGCAATGTCTCACTCACCAATACACTCTTGCTGATTTTTTACGGTCATGGAATCCATGTAGCACTCGAAACCATCCAAGAAGCAAGACAAATTGGTATAGATTTGTTAACATTTCCATCACACACCTCACATAAGCTACAATTATTGGATGTGAATTTTTTTGCACCTTTCAAAGCTTACTTTAAATTAGAACATGCATATTTTTTGTCAAAGTTTCCAAATATTGAAGTGAGGAGGATAAAACTTGCAATGTTAGGCAACAAAGCAATGCAATGATCTTTAATAGTTGACAACATCAAATTTAGGTTTAAAAGGAATGGTATATGGCCGTTGAATCTTGATGCACTTGTGAATGACATGCATCCCAACAAGACATATGTGGTTAGCGAGGATGTTGATGCAATGGAAAAAATTCTTAGCCTTTTAAGACTTGGTTTTTCAAGTGAGGATGTGGCACAATTGTAGTCCTCTCTTCCAGATGGACATTTGTAGACTGAAATAGAAAAATAACACTCACCTCATAGTTGTTCTATTGAATCAGTTACACAAGCGGTGGCTAATGAAAAACCCCTCCCATGGTGGACAACCTTGCTGATCAATTCAACAAAAGTTTAGGTCTTCCATTAGAACGTAGCCAACCATCCTGGTTGGTTGAGGGAGCAATGAAGTTGGGCATTGATTTACAAGTCCTAGAATAGTAGTTTACCTATACTTTCCCATCACTGCCACCTGTAATTGACCCTTCTCAAATTGTGCATTAATATTCTCCTTCTTGCAATTTAGATTCATGAGGTAATGAAAATGTAGTAGAGGGATCATTGGCAATGGAGGAGGTCATTTCCACATTGTTGGATGGGATAGAAAAAATACAAATAGTTCCACACATCAGCAAGTTCCTCAAGCTGGCTGTGCACATTGTCCATCAAAAGAAATCCAAAGTTGGTACAACTTGGATCAACAGATAGTCTCAAATTTTGACAATAGGTGATTACATGAGGATTTTAATGGAGCAAGAGAAAAGGAAGAAAGAGTTCAACGAGATAAAAGCAAGAAAGAGACAACAGAACGAGGAGAAAAGGGAAGCAAAAATTGTGGTAGCAGAGTTGAAGGAGAATGCTAGAATTGAGAAGGAGATATTGCGAAAAGAAAAAGATCAGCAAAGATTACCACAGAAAAAGGATAGAGATGCAAAAAAGGAGCAAGAGAGGCTTCAAAAGGAACAGGACTGAAAGAAAAGAGAGATTGAGGAGGCACAGAGGGATTTACAAAGAGAGAGGTAGTTAAGGACCCCTTCTAATCCATTGTCTCAAAGTAATGGAGTCTTCTGTGATATTCTCAACATTAATATCCCTCAGTTTTCCACAACAATTAATTATTCAAGTCTCTCCCAATTTGACTTCAGAGGCACTCAATATCCATATCATACTTCCACTCAAGATGTACATATGTGTTCACCACCACCCCCAACACATGTTACTTACATCCAATTTTCCAATCCAAGTGCCACTCATGTATGGACCACTCCTCATCGATTGGAAGGGGACAAGAACATGGCAAGTGGCACCCTAAGCAACCAACATCCATTTCCCTACCATAGCAGCTAGATGAAACCTTTTTTATGTTTTCACATGTAATTCAAGTTTCAGACAGTTTACAGGTTTTGATATTTATTAATGTACTAAAATTGTGGACAGTTTTAAATTTATGATAAGTACAGATGCAAAGTTATTATTTTAGTTTGCAATATAATCTGATCAGACTCCAATGTGTGTTGTATGTAATCTACAATGTATGCTTCTTTGTTGACAGTTTTAAATTTACGATAAGTATAGATGCATCATTATTGTTTTGATTTGCAATGTATTCTAATCAAATTTCAATGTCTATTGTATGTAATTTTCAATGTGTGATTTTTTTTATTTGCAATGTATGCTTCTTTGTTGACAATTTCCTATTTTTAATTTTTTTTTATTTAATCTTCCACGTGATACGATTCCATTTTTCCACCTAAAAATAAATTCCCAAAAAGACCATGTGATCATATTGTGCTCACTTGGACTAACAGTTCCTACGTGGCATGTCGTCCGAAGTGGGCTACCTTTCCATATCTACTTCTCTCACTCTGCCACCCTAACACTCCACTATGTTGCATTAATCACTCACTACCCCTTGCTATACTTCTCTACATTCATTTTTAATGCATGTCGCTTCCTCTAAGCTCCATGAGATCACGCATATTTTTTGAGCCAACCTATACATATATACATATACATAGAAATATACATATGTATATGTATATGTATATGTATATGTATATGTATATGTACATATGTATATACATATACATATACACCTTGCATATTTTTTGAGCCAATCTACATTCAATTCTCCCAGTGCCACTCACAAATTTCCAAATTTAGAGCCTTTCAATCAAGCAACTTCTCATTTATTCTTCACTTTCATGCCATTGTGTGCTCACTTAAGTGCTCTGCAAATTTTAAACGACAACCACAACCTGTGATGCTCAAACTTTGGTTAATATATGGATATACGTCGGTTAGTAAATGTTACATGAATATTGTTACATATACATATATGTATATCTTTATGTATATGTATAAGTATATATAGATACATATACATATACATATGTATATACATATTCATTTACATAAACTTATACATAAGTATAAATGTATATGTATATGTACATATATACATATATGTATAAATATACATATACATATCATTAATATACATATATCTATACACATATACATATACATATACCTATATCTATATGTATACACATATAAATATGCATATATGTGTACATATATCTATTTTGTTGTTGCTCTTCAATTCAGTCATGCAACTATTGTATCTTTTCTAGATGCCATTGATTAATTTGGGGGTGTTATCTTTTTCATAGGTTTTGCTTCATCTTCAATTCAATCATTCATCTATTGTAACCAATTCATACATGTATGTATAAGTATTTACCTCTTTGTACATATCTATTTTACTCATGTGATTCAATTCAGTCATGCAAATGAATGCATGTAAGGAATGCTGAAATTTTTTATTTCAATAGAAAATAATATTGTTGGTTGTTTCGATGCCATTGATAAATTTGGGGTTGTTCTTTTTTTATAGGTTTTTCATGTAAGAAATTCTATATACATATGCACATACATATACATATATGTATATGTATACATATATATATATGTATATGTATACATATATATATATATGTATATGTATACATATATATATATATATATATATATATATATATATATATATGCATGTATATACATATATATACACATACACATAAACATACACATATACATATACATAACATTTTTTATTGTTTTCATTCCATAGACAATTTTTTGGTGTTCTCTTTTTCATATGAATGTAAATGAATGCATGTAAGCAATGCTGAAAATTTTCATATCAATAACAAATAATATTGTTGGTTGTTTTGATGTCATAGATAAATTTGGGGTTGTTGTCTTTTTCATACGTTTTGCATGTAAGAAATTCTATATACATATGCACATACATATACATAAATGTATACATATTGTGAATGGTGATCCTAGGCATGCACAAACACAAACAACAAACACAATATTAGTCCATTATGCAAGTTAGAAACATCATTCCCCATAAGATTCATTTGAAATACAATGAACAAGAAATAACATGAAGAACACAAATAAAAACTCTATTAAATCCTATTCAATGCTCAAACTCTCAATCCCATGGGGGAATTGGTGCTATTTTGATGTGGAAAATAGCCCTTTCCCAATTCCTAGTCAAGCTTGATGATGAAATTTGAAGATTGATGCTCCTTGATGAAATTTCTCCATAATCTAGCTTATGAAATGATGAAAAAATATGAAAATGGATGACAATGGATGAAGATTTCTCAAAACAATGAAGATGTTAACTTTGCATAAGTTGTGGATTCAAATGAGCATAGTGATTTTACATGGATTGTGGATGATCAAACAAATAGAGAAGGCCTCTATTTATAATGGAGAAGGATGGAGGAATGGAAAATGGGATGAATTTGGGACTAAACTTGACCCAATGGAATTGTGTCACTTGTCAACATGCTAGTGGAAGGTGGAGAACATTTTGATAAATGTACAAATAAATGCTATTAGGTGGATATTTGAAATTTGAAAGATGGCTTGTGGAGAGAGATGCGGAAGAGGAGGAATATTCCAACTTGATGCCTTTTTTAATGAAAATAGGAGAATTTATAAATCAATTAAATTTATTTACTTGCTCAAGTTGAAAAATCTAGAGGATTTGATGGATTTGAGCTAGAGTTAATTAGGATTTAATTAACTTAGATGGAGATTAGCTGATTTGATATTTTGACTTTGATTTTTGGATTTATTTAAATCAAAATTAGAGGAATATGAATATTATACTTAATTAAACAAAGTTTGATTTATTTAATTAAAAGGGATGATGTTAGATTTAACCAAATAAATGTTAATTTATTTAATTTAAAAGAGATGGCATTAGAGGTTAATTAAATAAAATGAATTATTTAATAAAAAGAGGGACTATAGGATTAATTAAACAAAATGATTTATTTAATTAATAGGAGATGATGATTTAATGAGATAAAATTGATTTATTTAATTAAAAGATAGAATATGATGAATTTAATCAAACATAGATTATTCGATTAAATGGTTAGTAAAGGAGATGATTTAGGATGAACTAGTGTTAGAAAATCAGGATCAGGTGTATGGGATCAATTAGTATATTTTATATGTCTACATTTTTCCCCTCTTTGAAGCAATGTACCCATTGCGTTGGTTCAAAGAATAAACTTGTCGAGATCAAAAGTTCAAAAATTATCATTTTTTTCATATGCTGCATTGCTACCCCAGTGAAAGAATTGTGTTGGTATACTGCCCCCTTAACAGATCAAACAGAAATTTGGATTTTTGGGTGATCTCACGAAAAAAGAGGACAAGCTTCCTGACAGGTCTAGAAAGGTTTCCAAATGCCAAAAATGTTCCAAAACATGGAAAAAAGATGCAAAACAAACCTTGGTTAGGCAAAAATAGGATCCGAGGTCTAAAACCCTAGCTTGATAGCTAAATGGAGTTAAAAAAACCCTAATTTTAATGCTTATATAGCCCTTGAGGGGTCACTTTCAATTCATTTGCACACTTAGCCTTTAGAAATTTATGTTTTTGAGCTCTGACCTTTGTTCGAGATGGCCCAAAGAGTGTTTCTCATCACATTTCAAAGCAAGTAAAAGTATAACAATAACCCCCAAGCGTGGGACCACCAGTATGTGACCCTAACCCAACTTGTTTTTTGGATCTTTGTGCACAATTAATAGGGCTAGAATGTAAAACAAGTTCAACGATGTAGTTTGGCACCACTAAAAGGGTCAAATTGGTGTTTCGTAGCCTTAAAGTGCATCGTTATTGGGTCTTGGGATGTTGTGTTACGGTTTAGAATATAGGGGTCAAACTCCAAAGCATGCCACATTTGCAAATGGCACCACCACAGATCAGTTAGCAACTTAGGGTTTTGGGTCGAACAAAAGCATGGTCAAATAGTGTTGCCATAGTGGAGTTTGTGATTTGGGGACTCCAACGACGCAATTTGGAGCTTCCAAACAACAATACATTTGTAAATAGTGATGCCTTTGATATTTCAGTCATGAAAAATTCAAACGGGGTCCTAATTTTTTATGAAACTTGACATTATGGCTTTACTAGTGCAGGAGGACACAGAGCCTATACATTCCTGCAAGCACCAATCCTTGATTCTCAGTAGACTGTCTAGATTACATAAGTTTCTTTAGGAGCACCTTGGAGCTTATGCTATGTCACATACACACCTTCCATCAAGACATACTTGGGCATGATGACCACGTTGGCTGAGAGATGGCACAACAAAGCATCATTGTTTCACTTCCCCACAGGCAAAGCAACCGTTATGCTGGAGGATGTCTAGCAGATTCTTCGATTGCCCATCCATGGAGAGTGGGTCATTTATGATATGGAAACTAGGACTGATGCCTGTTACAAGATTATGGGGCTTGATGAGATTATCTTTGTCAAGGCCTAGATCAAGCTTGAGCATTATAGAGGCCAGGTGTCAACATTTTGACTAATTGTCACAACAATCATCTCAGAACTTGTAGCACCAAATTGGCAGGGCCAATATTTTAGTCCAAGATGGGGTCTTTCCTGGGAGCGGATTCTCTTCTAGAGAGATTGCTTTGCATTGGGACCAATGATGGTAGCCTCACTTTATCATGATTTGCATGAGTTCATATACTGCGATAGCAAGGCCATCAATGTTGGAGTTACAATTCTTCACATATGGGTCTGGGAGCACATTGTTGTGCTCCGCTCATGGGTTACAGTTGTTTATGTGGAGCCAAATGACCCAGCAATCTAGCGATATAGAGGTGGTCTTAATTTTACCCACACAGGACAAGCTAACATCCCTCACTAGAGGAGGGTGATAGACAAGATGACCATATTCCTGGATGGAGGCCTTGGCTTGGGATGCCCACATGGTACGATGACGTACAACAACTTTTTTATGTGAGGTAGGATAGATTGATGTAGGGTAGGGAGCATATGATGATTGAGCACTACCTACCAAATTGGTAGCCAGGAAATTTGGTGATATTCAGGACTGGCCATATGATGGGTATGTGGCTATTTTTGCTTGTACTACCAGGAAGACCACATGGGGCCAGCCGATCCATCCATAGGATGTAATGGATAGTTTTAGATAGCTGGTTTGCAGGTTGTGGCCATATGATCAGGGGCAGTCAGACCCCGGGACTAAATAGGCATACATCTACTAGTTTAGGGCACCCATCAAATTGACAATGCTCGGGGCAGTTTTACCATGGCAGAGACCTTGAGGCCAGACAGCAAGGCAGGGGTGGGGGTGAGGAAGATGAGGAGACGAGGATTGAGATAGACATAGAGATGCAAGTAGAGGAGGAAGCAGACCACCTCTAGACCAATGAGGCCAGAGAGACTAGGGGCACGGGCACCAGCAGCAGCCACCACCACCACCACCTTAGCTAGATCAGAGGGATGCTCTTATTCAATAGCTTCAGGCTCATGTTGTGACATTGAAAACTAAGAGAGATCATTCCTAAGCAAAGCAATATCAGGTGTGCAACAGAGACAAGTTGCAAATTTGTAGCTAGCACAGGAGGTGGGTCGACGACAACAGCTCAAGAGAATGGCTGCAATAGCATAGGGCATGATAGTCTCGACATTCATGTACCAGGATGTAGTGAGAGAGGTTCAGAACTATCAAGTTCATTATCATTAGGTAGTACCTTAAGCAATGCAAGTGCCATATTTTTCATAACATATAGGGCAGAGTTAAGACCAACCTGAGAGACAGCCGAGTGAGGGGAGCAGCCATCAGGGCTAGCTCACATTTTTTATTAGCAACACTATTCTTTTCAAGATCCATGGGCTCCATTTTTTATAGCCCCATGGGAATTTTTATACATTAATTGATTCATACACATTTGATCCTAATTTTTACCATGACAATTACATTATTGATGATATATATGTTATATGATTTGATATATGATGTGTCCTATTTATGTATGATGGATGGATATATTTAATTTTCTATATGCTATGTGACTTTATTTTATGTGATGTGATGTGATGTATGATTTGATATTATGCGATGTGATGTATTATTTTATATCATGCGATGCAATGTATGATTATGCTTATTGGTGGATGGATGCATTTCTTTTTTAGTATCTTTTCTATGCAATTTTTATGATGATGTATGGATGATATGGACACAAATAATATGAAAATTATTTTTCTATGCTCGGACTAATAGATCTATATTATGCACCTAATGGATGATGATCATGAGATGTATGAGATGCTATGACATATTCCTTTTATTTTTTAGTATCTTTTCCATGATTGATATGATGTTGTGTATGATATGACAATGCACATGTTATGATGTGATGATTCTTTTATGATGATGCCTATGTGATGATGCATGTGATATGATGTGATGATGCACGTGATATGATAATGCTTATATGATGATGTAATGAATGCAAATGCATGGTTTATGAGATGCTTAGAATAACCAATCTATATTAACGATGTAATGCAATGTATGTGAGATGATCAATGTTTCACATATGATATGATATGCATTATGCTGACAGTTTGTGGATGCAAGATGGATGCATTAGTGATGCTTTTGATTAACTATCGTGGTACCATGTTAGCACGGAAAGAAGACAAAAGAAATAAGATCCAAAAAGCCTACATTATTAGAGATGATAATGACGATGATGATGATTTTCTTATTAGGAGTTGGGATTTTAAAAGGGCTACTTACCATATGTTTGATAATACACATAGGCACGATGCATCAAGGTATAAAGAACCAAGACAACGTTGCACTTAGTGCAATGGACTTTGAATTGACAATAAAATAGGAGTACTCTTGTTCACACCTATCATATGAAACCTTGTTCAAAATGTATTTCAAATATTCCAAACATCTTGAACCAAAACATAGAAAGGAAAGCCTTCTTGTGTGGTCAACAAGACATTTAAAACACCCTCCCTACAAACCAAACACAACACACATGACCAAGGTTATATTACAAGAATATCTAACAAGCACAACAAATAAAATATAATGATCATTGCCCCATTCCTTTCTCTCTAAATCCCTTCGTTTGGGACATCATTGAGAGGTCATCAAAATGAGCGTAATAAGATAATCAACAAGGAAAAGATCAAGTAAACAAACAAGCTAATGTTCTTCATACCACTAGCCAAGACTAAACTATGGTGATGCCTGATGTTTATGTCCATTGTAGGAAGGATGCATCCTAGGACATGATTTTATCAAATGATTTTGGGATTGATTAAATGGTGAGCTATTCATACCAAGAGTTGACCAACTTGTTTACTTACTGACCTAGACTTGTGACTTTGATGTTTTGAGTTTTCACCTTCAATTTAATAGACTTGTTTCTGATTGTTTCACCAAAGGTTGAGGGTGGTGATTGTTTATTATGAATGATGTTTATTGTAGGTGAGAGTGAGATGGGATGGATTTTTTTCAAAAAATTTGATGTTTTTGACAATTTAAAAGGTTTTTTGTGGCTATTTTTTTATATTTTTGAGATTTTACAAATGTTTTGATTTTCAATTTTCCAATGTTTTTGGGGTTTTTTGAGATTTTTACCAAGAGACTAACCTAAAGACATATCCTAGGGGCCTCAGGGGCTAATCAACAGATTAGCCTTGCCTACATTATACATGCAAAGATCGTGTAGTTCGACTGACACAGACTTGATTATTGATGAGATATGAACAAAATGGATTGCCAATTTATTGTGACATACTCCTAAAGGACTGACCTAAGTGTCTCAGGGGATGATCAAAGATCAACCTTTCCTACGTTCAAAGCTTAGAGACCCATAGTTTGATAAGAAAAAAAAAAATTGACTTTTTTGATTGACCCTTTTAACCTATTTTTGGTTTGTTTATATGTTTTGAATGTTTTTGTGTTTTTTTATTTTTTGATATTTTTTGATTTTTTGATTTTGGGAAGACTTCAAGAATATACATGAATCCAATCCGATGAGAACATGCCCCCATCGTGATGCAATAGACTACTTTGATAAAGGCAGGACAAACTGACCTTGAGAATGGGTTGAGTAGTACTAGGAAGGATCATGACATGAACACAAGATCAGGCTATGATACAGACGTGGATGGGAGATCTAGAAGGATGATAGATGGATGATGGAAGTGTGATGGATGGATGTCACAGAACAAGCTATAGAGATCCTAGTGGATGGAAGGTACTTATTTACACAAGGTGCATGTTTTTTAGGTTTTCACCAAGGTACTTTCTCAAAGCACCACCAAAGTGGTTTTCACTAGAGGATGATTTTTCTCTTTACTATTTTTAATCCTTTTTCTAATTTTTTTGGATTTTTGTGTTTTTTGATTTTTTGGTATTTTCTGATTTTACACCTTGAAAGATTAGGTATAATTTTTTTTGAGATAGGAGCTATTCATGGGCTCCTGCAAAGGTTCTCCTTCTGGTGTTGATAACTGATATGCCCCTGAATTGTAGCTTGTTGTGATAAAAAAGGGTCCCAACCAATTGGGTTCAAACTTTCCCTTGCTGTCAAGATTTGGAACATTTTTTTTATTCTCCTTCAACACAAGTTCTCCAATTTGAAAGGTTTGACTCCTAATTTTCTTGTTGTAACTCTGCTTGAGTTAGTTTTGATAGACTTGCAAATGGTTTAAGGCACCCATATGACATTCATCTAGTAATTCTAGCTCATTTAGTTGTGATACCCGATATTCTTCATCTATGATGAGATTTTCCAATGATATCCTCAGGGATTGGAACTCGATCTCAATGGGGAGTGTGTCCTATGATTCGTAGACCAAGGAGAATGGGATGGCACCTGTTGGGGTGTAGATGCTTATTTGATAGGCCCATCGGGTGGGATTTAGCTGCAGGTGCCAGTCACGACCAACGCCATTGACTATTTTCTTGAGGATTTTTAAGATGGTCTTATTTGTAGCCTCAACTTGGCCATTTCCTTGGGGATAGTACGGAGTTGAAAAGCGATGTTGGATTTTGAACCTTTGGCATAGGTCATGAACATCCTGATTTTTGAAAGGTGTCCCATTATTTGAAATAATGGCTTGAGGGACACCGTAGCATAAAATTAGGTAGTTTAGGATGAACTTGGATATTTGTTTCCTTGTGATATGGGTCATAGGAATGGCCTCTACCCACTTTGTGAAGTACTTAGTGGCAGTGATGATGAACTTATGTCCACTACATGAGGTGGGGCTGATTTTTCCAATGAGATTGAGCCCCCACTATGAAAAGGGCCAAGGTGTAACAATTGGGTGGAGCTCCTAAGCTAGTGCATGGATGAGATCCCCATGCTGCTGACACTATAAACACCTTTTGACATAATCGTGAGCTTCCCTTTCCATTGTAGGCCAATAGTATCTAGTCACCAATATTTTCTTAACCAAGATCATACCACTCGAATGTGAACCACAAATGTCATTGTGCACTTCAATCAGAGTGTTCAAAGCTTCCTCAGCATTTAGGAATCATAAAAGGATTCCTTCAATGCTTCTACGGTATAGGGTATCTCCTAGGATGACAAAACAAGATGACTTTTTGACAAAGGGTCTTTTGAGGTTTGGGGTTATGTTAGAAGGGAGGGCTCCTATTCTCAAGAAGGTGTATATATCATGATATCAGGGATCACAAGGACCAATGATTTTGCACAAAAATGCAGACTCTAGTACCTCGAATGTTGGTATGAGAAGTTTCTCTATGAGGAATTCTTGCTTTGGGATGTTGTATGGGATATCCAATAGCGATCCAATTGTTTCCATAGTGTCCAATGCTATGTTATTTTCTTTTGGTAGCTCCTCAAATGTGATATCAATGAAGAACTCCTTGAGTCTTTCCACCAATTTCTTATAGGGATTCAAATTCTTGTCCTTTGTTTTATACTCATCATTTACCTAGTTGATTATGATTTTTGAATCTTCGTAGACCTTGAGTGCCATGATCTTCCATTGCACTGCAATTATCAACCCAATGACAAGAGCCTCATATTATGTGATGTTATTTGTGCATGGAAATGATAGCTTATATGATCTAGGTATACAATCCCCTTGTGAAGTGATCAAGAAGATCCTTGATCCTAACCCATGTTGTGTGTAGGATCCATCAAAGTACATTTTCTAGTGATCTTCTACACTTAGGTTGAAGATTGATTCATCGGGGAACTCTGATACAAGAAGATTCTCTGAGTATATTGGTGCCTCTGCTAGCTAATTTTCAATTGCTTGTCCTTTAATAGCCTTGCATTCCACATAACCAATGTCATGCTCTATTATGATCATAAACTATTTAGTTTTTTCTTACTTGTGAGAGATGCTTCAAAGAGAAGGTACTTGAGCAGGTCTATCTTTGCAATGAGCTTTATTTGATGCAAGTTAGCATGTAATGTCTGAACTTTTGAGTGGTGAACACAACTACTAAGCAAGATTTCTCAATGGATGTGTAATTTAGCTCATTCCCCACCATAGTTCTACTAATATAATAAATGGCTCTCTTTCCCATTTTCATCATGTTGGGCTAGGAGAGCATCAAGAGCTCCTGTTGTTGTTGATATGTATAGGATCAAGGGTTTTCCTAGAATTGGCAGCATGAGAACTAGTGGTGTGAGTAAGCACTCCTTGATCTTGTTGAAGGCGTGATCTCATTTCTCATCCCATTTTTATGTTACCCCCTTGTGGAGTAGATGAGAATATGGGATAGCCTTGTCTACTAGTTGTGCTATGAATTAGTGGATGAACTGGAGTCTTCCTTATAGGCCTCTTATTTGTTTCAACATTTTCGGTGCCTCTATTTCGAGGATTGATTTGACTTTGGTAGGGTCTACCTCAATTCTTCTCATGGATACAAGGTACCCTAGGAGCTTTCCTGGTTGTACCCCAAAGACACACTTTTCTAGATTTAGTCAAACCTTGTACTTTTCTAGCCTGTCAAACATGGAGCTCAATGTTGATATGTGAGACCATCGTTTCTTTGATTTGACCAATATGTCATCCACATAATCTTCCACAATTTTATGGATCATATCATGAAATATTAGTGTCATGTCCCTTTGATAGGTAGCGCCTGCATTTTTTAACCCAAATGGCATCATATTCCAACAATATGTCCCCCATGGGCAAGTGAAAGTTGTTTTGTGCTCGTTGTCCTTTGCTATCATGATTTGGTTGTAACCTAAGAATCTGTCCATTAATGATAGCATCTCATGTCATACTATCATATCCACAATCATATTAATGTTTAGGAGCGGGAAATCATCTTTGGGACATGCTTTGTTTAGGTCTTTGAAGTCCATGCAGATGTGGATGCCCCTAGTGGGCTTTGAAACAAGTACAAGGTTTGAGACCCACTCTGGATAATCAATTATTCATATGAACCCTACATCTAGGAACTTTTGTAATTCCATCTTGACCAATAATTCAATCTAGGGATGAATTTTTCTAAGCTTTTGTCTTACTGGCTTTGCTTCAGGATAAATAGCTAGGTGGTGAACCACAAATTCCAGATCAAGGCCCAACATGTCAACATAGGTCTATGCAAAGTTTTTCTTTCTTTCTTTTAGGAATGCAACCAAGAGTTCTTACTCTTCTGTCAAAAGTGATTCTGCATAGAAGGTGATATGTGACATTTTCTCTATTCCCAAATTGATTGGATTGCACTTCTATGCTAAGACCGTAGACTTTTCTTGATGAATGGAACTAAGAGGAAGAGTGAATCCTTCATCCTCCAACACCTTAGAGAGGTTTTCACCATTGGATACATCCTTTATTTTTACTATTTTTGGGTCAGAGAGCACCACAATGTGGTTTTCACTCAAAGACCTAAAGATTATTCTAATATTTTCACTTTTGTGACTAAAGGATTTAATCATTTCCCCATAATAGGCATGTGTGTCCAATGTGATGTCAAACCTGGCCTTGTGATCTCCATATGGTATAGTATCCTACAATCCCATGAATTTTGAGAGTGCCTCATTATTTTTGAATGTGTCCAAAATTGGTGGTCCTTGTTGGTTGTAATTGATGAGTTGGGGATAGACTAAGTTTATTTCATGGGTTTTATTGGTTGACTCAAAAGATATGGTATTAATCATGAGAAGGGAGGAATCCTCAAATAGCATAGGCAAGTTAGTTATAGGATCCTCATTACTACTTACATCGGTTACGTCAAAGGTAAAGTTATCTATGACCCAACTTGTGGATACTGGTAATTGAAGGGTGAATGTTGATAGCTGAGGGGGAGTTTTGACCTTTCTAACCAAGGCACATTTTCCAAGTATGGTCACCTTCAGAGTGGTACATCTAAGACCAATATTTCTCATACGCCTCTCCAAAATGAGAGGTACTAGAAGACCATTATCATTTTTCCCAAGTTTCTTGTTTTTATTATAGCCCATACCAAGCATCATTTGTAATCCTTTGCTACTCTCATCCATGGGAAGATCAAGTGCATGTGTTTCATCTTGATACAACAAGCTTGATATGTCTTTCTCATATATTATTTCCTGACTTAGATCTCCCCAACATCTAAATCTAGAGGGGTCTACTTTGAAAGTTTGGGATGATGTTTTAGCTAGTTTGGGTTGCCTGTGAGACCTAGGAGATTGAGGTAACTCTCCTATCATGAAATCACTTTTCTTAATTTTATAATCCCCACACCCATTGTATTGGATGATTACTTTCATTTTAGATATATCAAGAATGGCAGGTGTCTTTTTCTCAGAAGTGGAGGCCAAGGTATTTGGCTCTACATACAGAGTTGTAGGGCCTTCATCATTCTTTGGGACTTGGGGGATTTTATAGTATTTTTCTTCCAAATTATTGCAATAAGAAAAGGGCTCAAGATCACCATGGACCATGACCTCTTGGTTTTGATATGGGAATTTAACACATTGATGGAAAGTGGATGTGACAACTTACATCCCATGGATCCACAAACACCCCAAGAGAATATTTTAAGGTAAATCAAGGTCAAGGACCTAACATGTGGTTTCCATGATGGCTAGCCCTACTTGAATAAGGAGTTGAATAGTTCCTTGAGACACTCTTTCCTGATCATCATATGCTCTGATTGTGATACCTTTACCCTTTTCAATGGAATCCTCTGAGAATCCTAGATTCTTTATTAGTTTGAGTGAATAGATATTTAGGCCTACACCCCCATCCACCAAGACCCTTTTGACTTTGTTTTTATGAACTAGGACTTCAAGATGGAGTGTGCGATTATGAGATGGTTGGGTGAGGAATTCCTGATCAAAAAATGTAATGATTTTTGGGGTGGTGATGTGTCCAACCATATCTTGGAACTGGTTAGTATTAAAATCTACGGAGATAGTGGATGAAGCTAATGCTTCTTCTAGAATTTTTCTATGTGCGGATGATATCTTCAGCAACTCCATGATGGATATTTGAGTGGGGGTTCTTTTCATTTGGTCCAAGACATTGTATCCATTGGGAGCAGATTTTGGATTTGAGGTGTATGTTCTAGGTGGTTGGGATGATCCTACAATGGTGACTTTACCACTGCATGTGGTGACTCCACAATCAACTTTGGCTCCCTTGATGTTAACAACAGTGACCCATTCATCTAGGGATACAACAACATGATCATACACATGGTTCACATTGGCATACTTGGTCTTTCCATGGTTGTTCCCTTTGTTATGATCCTGCATCAGATTTGTGTATATTTTAAGGTCTTGATTTTCAGTTTTTGGTTCAATGCTTATAACCTTGTCATCGATGAAGTCTTGGATAATATTTTTAAGCCTCATGCAACTAGTTGTGGTGTTCCCCTTGATTTTTTGAAAATTGCAAAGGTGATTTTCATTGTACTATGGTGGTTTCACTTGGGGTTCTTAACAATTCTCGTAAGTGGGAATTTTGATGAGATTCTCATTTAGCAGTTTCTTCATGACCAATTCAATTGGTTCCCCAAGGGAAGTGTATTTTCACTTGGGGGGATATTTGTTTCATGAGGGTGGCCCCCCTTGATTATTCAGGTTGTTGACTTGATTATTGACTGGTTGTTGTGATACCATATTAGTCTGTGTGTTGTTTCGATTATTGCCTTGCAGTTGTTGGTATGATTGTGTGTTTTGTTTTGGAGCACTGATTATGACCTTGGCATCCACCACACCATCATTAGTGACATTTTTTCCCCAT
>VDFB02047230.1:371409160-371421443 GCA_007258455.2 Sequoia sempervirens | reverse complement strand
AGAAGTATAAAGGGAAGGAGAGAGTGTGAGAGAGAGGTCAAGAGCATAAAGGATAAAAACAAGTGAGAAGTGAGAGAAAGATGATACAACTTGCTGATTACTGAAATTTGACTAAGTCTAAATTTTTTGAGATCTTCCAAAAACTAGAATTTGCATTATAATTCCTAGAGATCTGAAACCACTCTCAAACATCCTGAAACTATATACATGAAATATAACTTAAAGTATAAAAAATTAAATGCCAACTTACATGAAATATATACATGAAACCATATACATGAAATATATACTAGAAAACATGAGCGCATTATAACATGCTCGCGTTTTGGAAATGTTTTTTTGATTTCAAAAAATGCACATTTTTTGAACTCAAAATGCGTGTGTAGTTTGAAATTTAAACCATAATGTGAGTGTGTTATAACGTGCTTGCATTATGGATTAGTAATGATTGATCCTAGGATCAATCATTACCAAGCCATAACATGAGTGCATTTACTATAATGTGCTCGCATTTTCACTATTTCAGGATGAGAAAAGTAAATTGGCCACAAATTGGCTACCCATCTTCATGCACTTGCCTTTTCAAGAAATAGATTCGAGACCAAGGTTTGGTAAAAATTACTACAGTCCATAATAATCTCAATTTCTCTCTAGTGTGGACTGTGCAGCTTGCTTTCTACATATATTCTAATATAAGAGCTAATACCATCTTGGTTCAACCTTTCCTTTACACACAAAAATTTGCCTAAATTGTTCCCAATTGCTTCCAGGATATTTGATTTCCGAAATTCCAGTGGTAGGTTAGGTAGCTTATATCGATCCTCAAGCCATTTCATTTGATGTGAAGTGGGATTAGAGCCAACCTCCCACCTATGGATATAAAAGCCCCTATCATCCATCAGCCAAATCCCATTGATGATTTCTTCTCTAGGGCATGTGACCACAAAATGACTGTTTGCAATAATTTTAAATTTTAGGTTTTCCCCCCAACACCCTTGCCACCATTAGACCAAGCTATCCTAGTTCAATTTTTTCCCAAGCCATTTAGCTACTAAACCTTGTTCCTTCAACATTTCAATTGAGCGTTTTAGTATATTTGCACTCAAAACCATAGAGGTTTGATTTACCACCTTTGAGCCTTTGAAAAACCTCTTCCAATGCGATTCCCTAGCCTTTCCTAAAGCATTAGAGGGATCCTTTCTACCCACTTCATTGGGAATTTTGTTGGGGGATCTTGGCCATTTTTCCATTTTTTCAGCCAAGCCAATTTTGGTTCCTCCTTTGATGACTGTTCCATTGCCATCCATTTCAATTTCCATTCCCATGATGGAGGCTAGGGGATCATCTTATTTGTTGTCACTATCCTTCCTTAGTTGCATGTTCCTATAGATGCTTGAGAGGCACCTTGTGATTAGCTATTGTAGCCCATAACTAGACCTTCTTCTGATCGCCTTCAAACCCTACTGCAAACTTTTCACTTTTTGTCACTGCCTTTTCCTCCCTTTCATGCACCTCTACCTTTTTTATCCTTTCACATCCCTCTACCATTTTTTCATTTATTCAAAATCATATTTTCCCAATTACTTGTGATAATTTAACTGAATGATAGCTTCTAATTTAGATATATGCCCCCTCATAATA
Organism: Sequoia sempervirens; assembly: GCA_007258455.2. NCBI lineage: Eukaryota > Viridiplantae > Streptophyta > Pinopsida > Cupressales > Cupressaceae > Sequoia > Sequoia sempervirens. Next base: position 371,419,802 of record VDFB02047230.1, on the reverse strand, counting down.
TTAGAATCAAACATATAAAAATAGAATTTTAGATATATAAAATAAATTATATTTATCCATATACCATTATTTTTTCCTTGATTAAGCATATCAATTATTTTAACTTAGTTAAAATATTAATTTTAGAAAATAAAAAATTTAAAAATTAAATAACTAAGATCACGGTACAAACTAAAGAGTTTCAAATATTTTATAATGAAGGTAAAATTATGATTTATACTATAAGTTAGATGTTCATCCTTTGTTTCTTTAAAAATAATTATAATTAATTTTTTAAGTAATGATTTTATCTCTTAATCACCCTAGTGAATTCATCAGTTATATCTTGATCCTCTATATGTTGCATAAAATTCCATGGATTTTTTCTCTATATTAAAACTTATGCATTAGCAAAAAAATAAATATTTTTAACTATATTATCCAGTTGAACCATTTATAATTAATATAAATAGAAAGTAGATATAATACCCATAATATATTTATTAGTAATTAAAAATAATACAATTACATTAATTTTAGAAAAAATAAAGAATTAATTCTTAAAAATTAAGCAATTGAAATAATAATACAAATTAAAGAATTTCAAATGCTTTGGAATGAAAGTAAAACTATGATTTATACAAAAATATAGATTTTTATCTTTTGTTTCTTTAAAATTAATTATAACTTAAAAAAGGAATGTAAGCGTATGTAGCTCTTTATCTCCAAAAAGTTTATCTTTCTAAAGAAGAGATTTTATTTCTTGATCCTATGCATGTTCATGCATGAGATTCCATATATTTTATTTTCTTCATATTTATACATTAGCAATAGAAATATTTTTTTTAGCAATACTATCAAGTTAAAAAATTTGTAATCAATCTAAATAGAAAGTAGATAAAATAATTATAATGTTATATTAATTCTTTAAAAATATATAATCACATTAACTTTAGAGGGGATTTTTTTTAAAAATGAACTAAAATAAAATTAGTGATTTCTAATGAAAGAAAGCTATGATTTATACAAAACACTATATGTTTATCATTTCATTCATTAGAAAATAATATAAATTAAAAAGGAATGGAAGAGTATGTAGATATTTGGTTTCTAAAAAATAACTTTTAAAAGTAGTGATATTATCTCTTTGATTCATTAGAAAAAAATATAACTTAAAAATAGGAGAGCATGTAGAGATTTGATTTCTAAAAAAAATAGTTTTTTAAAGTGATATTATCTATTGATATTAGGTATTTTTTCTATATTGCTATAATTGTTGAACTGTTGGATCTTTCTCAATCATCTTACATCCTTCTAACATGTTCTAAACCATCAATCATAGAAGTTAGCTAATCAAGTTCATATAAAGAACACCTTCATTGCAATAAATAAATAAGAAATAAATTTTGAAAGAATCCTAAATATCCTATTGTTTTTTTGCATATAAAATTTAATGTATAAGATAGTCATTGGTGGAATTCAGTTTGAGGTTACTGTTAGTCTCATTGCAAAAGATACAGGCATCCAATGTAAAGGTATCAAGGTGGAAAATATTTGCAATGGGAAATACCAAAAATTCATGGATAAATTATTTTAGGAAGGTGAAAAACCTATTTGTCTATAGAATGACTATGAGCAAGAGAAGCTACTTTCCCCCTATATCCTTGTAAGCATTTACTTAATTCATTATTTCACCATTGAGGAAAGATACATGCAACAATACATGGTTATCATTTTCTGAGCTATTAAATCATGTTCATCATAAGGAGTGGATTAATGTACCCTTTTACACACTTTCATCCCTAGTGTCCTACATTGCAAAAGAAGCCTCACCGTCCCTGTATCAAGGTTTAATTTATGCTCTCTATAAATTTATAGATGATGCTATCCCCCAAATGAACCATACCTCCACTGCTATCCCCATGCATATCAAGCTCCTAGAAAATAATCCACTATTTTAACCTAAAGCACCCCCTTCAAGCTCAAAGTCCAAACCTAAAAAAGGGTTCCCCCCTTCTGTCACATCTCCAAATCCCTTTTCCATATTGCTTACGAAGGCTATTATCCCTCAAAAAAGGATTTCGCCTCTTTCTCTCAAGAATGCAAAAAAGAAGAAGATGGAGCCCTCGGGCTCTATAACTATTGAAGTTGGAGATGACCTAGAGCATTTCCAGAAGGGCTTGGTCTATAGTGGGTTAGGTTGAAGGCAATCTACCAGACTGGATAGTGCAAGCTAAAGGAGTAAAGGAAAATATATTAAAGGGAACTTGAGTTAGTTCTTGAAGATGAGGAGATGGATGAATCAGATGAAGTTTACTACTTGAATTTGAGGATAATAGTCAAGATCACATTGAATTGGAGGAATAAGAGGAAATCAACATTGAGGAGGGGAAGGGAAATAGTGTTTAAGAGGAAATTATTGTTGAAAATAATGAAGAGGATTCTGATGGAATTGAATGGGAAGAATAATTTAATAAAGAAAATATTAATTAGGAGTTAGAGGAAATTGAAAAAGAAGAAGGAATCCACAATGAACCTAAATAAAACATGGAATATAAACCAAAGGAAAGGCCTAGTTTCTCCCTTAATGATGTGCCCAAATGAGAGGGTGATAACATAAGAAACATGGTTTCTACCCTCAAGGAAGTTGTTGGAAATATAATTTCTATTGTGGATAGGATCATTCGACATGCAATTTTCTATACTATGTCTAGTAAGTCCAAGATAAGAAAAATTAAGAGGAACACTAGGAAAGAGAAAGAGGAGATGACTTAAAGGACTTTGGTTAATAACAATGTTAAGGAGAAGGAATAAAAGATAGCTATTGACATGTAAAGGATAAATTGGGATCTCATAAGCTCATATAAAAAGTAATTGTTTCTATTCTATTATCTTTGTTATTTTGGCAGGGTTAGTGCAAGATCATGGGGTTCCAAACTAGGCCCTTAAGTGGCAATGAAAATTCAGAAAAATAGAGTTAGGCAATGTGACATAAAAAAATTGAATAAGTTATTAAGATAATTTGAAAAATATGTAACAATGAAATTTGCATCAAATGTATTTTCTAAGCTACTAGTCCTTTTTTGGAAAAAAGTAAATCTATTTGGTGAAAATTTGAAATTTCAATGCAGTAGTACAAAATTTTAAGGAAAAAATAAAAAGGTGTATGTCTAACCAACCTAAGTACAAGAAAAATATAATATATATTTTTTAAACTTTCAATATAAGAAGAGGACATGTGCCTAGATGTACCACATTTTTTTGTAATTTTTTTGCAAGTAAATAATTAGTTATGAATTTTTAAATTTTTTAAAAATATTAAAACTTGTTTGTCTAACCATAACTTGGTCAAAATTTATGAAATTCAATTTTTATTTTTTTTATCATATAGTATGGGAAGAATAGAATGCACAACATCTTTTGGATCCAAAAAATGTTAAATTATTTAAGAATTATAGATTTTTTTCAATCATCCTATCAATTAGAACTTTAGTCATAATGCATGCAAAAAATTAATAATTATTATCTATTTAATTCCAAATAAGACATATCTTATATTGATGGAAAGCTAATAATTTTCTCAATAAAACCTTTTTGTTTCATCAAATTCAAACAAAAAAAGGTTGTTAGCCACTTTTTTTATCATATCACCACTTTTTTGACCCCCATGATCCTGCACTCACCAAACATCTTTTTGGAATGCATGGCTTTCATTTTTATTTTCTTTTTTATATGAGGTTTGTGTGGGCCTCCTTTTGATAGTTTTTGGTTTTTAGGCCTAGTTGGCCTCTGCTTCTCTATTTCTTTCTCTTAAACTCTTGGGTTCAAGGGACCTTCCCTTGCTTTTAATATAAAAAAGTTTAATGTATTAGGAAAAAGATATAAATAATGTTTTTGATAAAGTAAGTAGAATTTTTAGGTTTCTGTACCCTTCACAAAGAGCCACAAGGGCCAATAAAGTCCAAGATTAAAAAAGCATCAAAACAAAACACCAAACCAAAAAATAGACATGCAGACAAACAACACACAGGAAAACAACAGACCAACAACATACTAGCTGGCATCCTCCCAAATCTTGGATAGAATATGAACCACATCATCTCCAACCCACTCCTAATGGTCTTTAGTATTCTTCATCTCCATCTCATCCTTCATGACCGTCGAAAGGGTACTAGTGATACAATGCACCAACTTGACCATGAAGTGGGTCAACCCACAAAATATTTTGTCCAATTTTTCCATTCTTTCTTTCAACACACAAAGCTCCTTTCGACCACCCGCATTGTAGTCGGGATTATTTTGCTCAATATCCAAATGTTTTTAAGAGTGAGAGGATGAAACCTCCTTCTAAGATTTTCCTTTTTCAAGAATGGAGTAGGGACCTCTAACCTTATCTCCCTCCTCACCCTCTAACACCTCTTCAACCTTGCTATCTTTGCTACCAGACAACTCTTTAGTGTCCAAATCTTTAACCTGCACTTTTTCTTGTCCTTAGATAACTTGCCAGAGTGCCGAATGATAGCATCACAACCAATAACCAAATTCTCCATAACCACTATATCTCCCAATGAGTCCTTGCTCATGGCATTTTTCCCTTTCCTTAGAGGTCCTTCTCCTCCTTTCCTTTCCTTTTCGGGGTAGGCTTATTGGGAATTTTAGCAGGGGTAGAATTGAGAACACAGGATAGCTGCCACACTTTTGGGCAGTTCCCTCATATCCCTTAATATTTTTAGCAGTGGGTTTGGGTTTTTGAGAGTTAGTAGGGATTGGGTAATTTTTCCTGATAGGGCCTTTAGATTGAACTGGAGATAAGTTGGTCGCAGAGGGAGGCTCAATTTCTTCAATGCGGATGACCAAAATGGGTTTAGGAAGGGATAAAGCCAGATGAAAGTGGTAGAGTCTTAGGATAAGACCCTAGTGGAGTGGGATGTGAGTAGGTTCATTAGGATTTAGAGCAGCAAACTCAACAAATTTTTTAACATAATTTTTGAGGTCCATAAGTAGAAAACACAAAAAGCTTAATAAATTTATGCTTCAGGTGATTAACATAGGGAAATGGTAGAAGTAATAGGTCTTGTACCTCTTCTAGTGTGAAATATTTCATCAAGGAAAGACACACCTGGTTCCATGAATGAGGGAGAGCCTCCCATTCAAACCCCGACTAGTTGTGCACCAACGTCTCATTCCCCCAAAAAAAATTGTTCATACTTATGTTGTCCTAGGTTTTCGAGTGTTTCAAATTCTTAATACTAGTGCTCTAGAGAATTATCACCTATGCTATCACTTCCTCATCCATAGTAAAAGAGATTCCACCCATAGTCACATGCCAATTCTTTCAAGAGTTGATGAACTAAGTAGAAAGATTAGGGTCATAGCCCACAAGCCTTTCCATTAGAGGAGCAGGTCACCTTTAACAAAAATGTGCCAGATGAGTGGATCCTTGTGAAATTCACTGCAATTATCGAGCTCTGTTAACACCCTATCACCTCCCATGGTACCTCTCTGCATAAAGTGTAACCAAGAGCCTTGAAAAAAATAGAAGGTTAGAGATAATAGAAAGATGAAAAATCACCCGCACATCAAGGAATTTAAGCCATAAATGACAGTCTTTGGAAATCAAGCCTAAGGATAGGTCACACATAGGAGTTAAGAATTTCCTAGAATCAATATTAGTAGAAGCATTAATGAAGGTCTCCTCACACAAACGACTAAGAAAATAGGACATGAAATGAAGGAAAGGATTTCCTTCCACATAGAAGAAACATAGAAATCTATAAAAATTATCCATGGGGCCAGAGTTAGAAACATCTAAGTTGATAGCTTTCAGAGGTGGGCCTTATTTAGTAATACCACTAATAGAAGCTATAAGGTGTGAAAGCATAATAGTGGATAAAGAAAATCCAAAAAGGAGTTTTATTTCATAATTACAAGTCACATCAAAATCAAGAACAAAGAACTTGAAAATCCGATAGCTTAATAAGATCCCCATAAGAAGATTGCGAAGGGTATAGTCCAACTTAGAATTAATCATCAGGTACTTGTCATAGAAAATCATGATTTACTTTTTCAAAATGGGCTCCATTCCATAGTTTGAATGATTCCACTTGTTTTCCATCCCATCAGTACAACTTGTCATCCATCTCATCGAAAAAATTAGACAATATAGCCCAATAGATAAGCATGTGGACCCCCTGAAAATACAGCTAGGCACATGTTGAGTTTTAATCATTGTTCAAGTAAGGGCTTTGTTCCTTCACTATAATACTTTAAATTCTAGGAGGAAGGTTACTTGGATCATGCCAGCATTTGAACAATTTCCATTGTGTGCCATAATTGGCTAAGGCATCAACAACTTGGTTCCATTCTCTTTAAATATGAGTGGCCACTTTTAATTTTTTCTTAGACATGAGGAATCTAATGTCTAGGAGAATGTCTTCAGTACTCCACCCCAAAAGTCTATCAAAATTAATATCATTAATAATGGACTTAGAGTCACCTTCAATATGGAGGTTCTCAATCCCTAAGGAGAAAGCTATTTGTAAGCCCTTTAACAACGCTCTAGCTTCCACTATCATGGAAGAATGAATACCAATACCCCCAAAATAACCAACAACAAACTTCTTGTATACATCCAAAATTGGTCTGGAGAATATTAATTAAATATCAATTATTTAATTAATAAAATCTTTATTCCTCTACTATATAAATAAATTGAAAATTGATTTACATAGTTTGTATTTTCTAAATTCCTCTATTCTAATTCACCCTCTTCATGATTTAATTGAAACAATCAAATCTACCTAATTTTTTTATTTTAATTGACTCCCTCTCATTAAATTTGAATTTTTAAATTCAAATTTGTAAAATTTATACATATTTCTCTAACTACCTTCCACCTTACCCTCCAACTTACCATGTGTCACATGAAAATAATAATAATAATTTTCTAAAATGGATATTTGTTCTTAAAAATTTTAGCCACCTTCAAGACACATAGCTCCTTCATTCAAATGATTCCTTCTTACACTTGGAAAAATGGTTTTATTAAAAGGAACAATTGCCTTGTTTTCTCCATCCTTCTCATTCTTCACCGTCGATATCTCCAGATCAAATATCAATCATTCATGGATTCCAACTCGCCAAATTCCTTGGTAAAATCTATAAATTGAGGCCCATTTACAACTTTTTCATATGGAGCATTTGCATAACATCACTCTACAAAAATTCATTCAAGTCTTTAAGAGCTTAGTTTGCATTTTCAATTCAAAATTTTAGCATAGATTAACAATTTGTTTAGAATCATGGCTCCTTTAGATGTTTCTTAGTTTAATTTAGCATTTAGGATCGTATACATTTCATTTGTATTAGATTAATTCTACATTATATCATTTTAATATCACTTTGGATACAATAGTTTACTCGTTGTTTCATTTCATCATTTCATCTAGCTAAATCATTCAATCATGTAGATGTAGATTTAGATTCTGCATTATAGTTAAATAGGCTACTCGTTTCTTAGGTGACATCTTAGTGATTTGTGCACAAATAAGCTTTGAGAGCAAAATTACTAGGACATTTAATATTAGAGGAAGATGAGATGTTTTTAAGGAACTATGTTATCAAATTATGTTTTGATTTAGTTAGATTTCCTTACTATAATACTTTCTATCTAATTGTGTATTATTAGTTTGATGTAATTCAAATATTTTTCTTACACACATAAATTGGCGCCGACCATGGGGCCTAGCCCCTGTTAGTTTTATATTCTCTAGAAAGTGTGTTTTACAAGCTAAGACAAGGTTTTTTCTAGCACAACCATTGAATTCTGTGGCACTTCCGAAAGATTATCTAGCACATCAACTGACTGTTTTGGTGCTACGAATGATTTCTCTGGTGCATCCAATCCATTTTGTGGTGCATCAGGGGGTTTCTGTGGTGTTTTTCATTAATTCTATAGTGATTTTACCAATTTATGTGGCACTTTTCATTGATTCTATGGCACTTTTTCCTTTTTGGCACTTCTACTTACTGTAATGGCTCTTTCAATTTCCTCTACAAAATTTTCCCGAGAATGAAAATTGATGTTGATTTTTCTATTTTGCAGATTTCATAAAATTTTGTCAAAGATAATTCATGATAAACTACAGATAAATTTGATGCAGGGGTTGGATTTTATATCTTTCCTTCTTGCTTAAATTAGGAACATAGATTAATTAACAATGAAAGAACACCATTTTTTTGCATGTGGGAATGGTAGGCATATGGTCTCTCCTTAACTGGGTGATCAAAAAGCCAGACCTATTCTTTTTCATTATTTGTGGTGTGTTTTGAATGGTAGGCATATGGTCTCCCCTTAAATGGGTGATCAAAAAGCCAAAACCATTCTTGTTAATCTATGAGTGTGAGTAGGGTATATAGCTTAGGTTCTCTCTTTATTCATGTGGAATAAAGATTAATCAAACTACAGGTATATTATCTCACTTTTATTTATCGTAGAGGGCCTGCCTTGGGGAAAAATTACTCACCCAAGGGAACGACCCAACCGATAGCATGCTAAATCCAAGCGCATTTCCATCCATTATATAAATGTGGGTATTGGAACAAAGGCCAATATCACAAGGATAGTTCTGACAAGAAGGGAAGAAATGGTCTCTCGCTGCACGGGTTATCCCCCATGAATGAAAAGTCCTTACTAAAACCCTTGTAGTAGTGTGGCCAAAACCTTTATCTATTCTCCTTGTACAACAACGGTCATTGTGAAGGCATCCACATTCTTGCAATTTTTAGTAGAGATGATCAGCCTTCCATGGGAGTTTTATGGAGGTTGGAAGCTTTGTTGACTTGAGAAGTGAGTGCACTATAAGGGGGAGCCTATGTAGCTAGGCTTTTGAATTCATCCCAGCCATTCTGTGGCACATTTGAGATTTTCTATGGTGTTTCTTCCTTTCAGTGCTTCCACTAACTATAATGGCACTTCCACCAAAATTCATAAAAAGAGAATTAGGATTGTTCTTTACCTGACATTTTGAAACCAGATTTTGAAGATTTTTCCAATTCAGGATCATTCCTCATAAAACAAGGAGCTTAAACATGTCCTTTATCCAATGACTTCACAAAAAATCAAAATTTTGAAAACGAAAATCTATAGCTCTTAGTCCAAAAGCTCATCATAAATTTCTTTCTATTCTCTACAAATTCAGGGACAAATTACTCTTCAATTTTTATAGAAAAGCATCAAAGAAAAAACTCAGTTTGTATTCATTCTACTATTGTCAAAATCCAAGACTCTTCAAAAGATTCAAAAATCTTTTCTAAAAAGGAAATTTCTCACCATTTCACGATTGGAACCCAAAATTGCAAAATCTTCTCAAGTTTGGAATTATCCCGTAGAGTCCAAAACTTTGTTAAAATTGACTTCCACAAGTGAAATCCCTTTTTACCTAAACTTTGATCACACATGCAAAAGGTGCCCCATCATGAAAACCATAAAATTTGATCATGAAGTTGAGTTTCCCACATCAGGATTCATCATCCTTCTTGAAACAATACACTTTAAATCAAATTTTTATCACCTTGGTTATATCAATAGAATTCATTATTCTATTCAACCTAGGTATTCCTTGGGTGCTCTAGAATAACAATCAAAATTTAGCAAACTTTCATAACTTGTATGCCTATTTTAACAAGGTCCCAAAAACAAAAGCTCAAGGACAAAGAACCATAATCTCAAAATACCATTGCAAAACCCAATGAAAAACCCTTTCAGAAGGTTTCGCAAAACAAAGAAAAAGAGATAATGGAAGAGGAGGTAGAACAAGCCAATCAAGATCCCAAATTCCATAAATTCCTAGAAAGAATCTTTGAGAAATATGGGGAAAAATTCTTCTTAATGTTGGAAAATCAAGGATCCAAATTACCTAGTGACTTTGACGTCAATAAATTGAAGAAAACCTCAATGAAAACTAAGACTGAAACACCTCCCATAAATCAAATGGCTATTCTAACCCATCAGATGCAAAACCTTCAACAACAACTACAAGATATGCAAGAAGGGACTCTGTGATCTATTTAGGATCTAGGAGTAATTGCTTACAGAATGCGTAACGTAAAAGATCAATTATTACAACGCTTAACATAAATGATTACATAATAAAATGCTCAAATGAATAAATGAACATAACATAAAATAAATGCCAAGATAATGAATTGAGAAAGAAAAAGAGAAGAAATAGAGAGACGAAACCACAATTGATAACGGAGTTCGTCCCTAAGGACTACGTCTCCAGGTCCCTCTCCAATGGAGGACCGATCCGATTAGCTCCAAAATCAGTTACAATTGCTTCAAGACCATCTCCTTCAAGCACAGCAGCATGACATTACTCTGATGTGCAGAAATGTCTTCAAATCTCTCGAGCATTCTCTCACTATCTCACCACCTGGACTTGGGAAAAACCCATCTCTACCCCTCTTTTTATACAAGAAATTTTCCTAATTAGGCCTAACCACCAAAATAAATGCATATCTCCCTCTATCAGTTCGTATCATCCTCTGATATCTCCATTTAGTTTGTTGGTTTTGGAACCAGTGGAGATGGTTTTATTTTGTGGCTTAAAGCCATTTCCTAATTGGATTTGAAGCAAGAAGCATAACAAAACCAAAACTA
>VDFB02047230.1:371387252-371409060 GCA_007258455.2 Sequoia sempervirens | reverse complement strand
CGGTAGCAACAATCTTTGTCTCATCTCCGGAGTCTGAACCAAGATCTTGTTGAATCACTGCAGTAGTCTTCTTGCCTTTATCACCTCCATATCTTTTCGGCCTCAACTCAGGATGAAGCTTCCAACATCTTGAATCATCATGCCCCTCTTTCTTGCAATGAGAGCACGTGGGTTTCTCACCCTCTTTCTTAGTTGTAGCTGTCTTCTTCCCTTTGCCTTTATCTTTGTCTTTTTCTTTCCCTTTAGACTTACCCTCAAACTTAGATGGCTTCTTGGAAAAGTTGTCACTAAAAGTGTTCTTACCCCTTGACTCTATATGAGTAGCTTGAACAGACACCTCGTCTAGATTGTTGGGACTCAACATCAAAATAGTGTGCCTAAGGTAAGAATGTAAACCACCAATATACTTAAATAATGTGTCTTGGGTATACAAGGGAACATTTAGAGCAATGGCCCGTTTCCTAAACTCATGAGTATACTCCTGGACAGACTGCCCCTTACCTTGTCTAAAGGTTTGCCAATTCATGGTTAACTGTTGCATGTAACCTAAAGGGTAGAATTGTTTCCTAAGGGCAGCAACAAACTCCATCCAAGACATATTAACATGACCATGGCGAGCAATTTCTTCACGAGTTTTACTCTCCCACCAGGTGAGAGCTGTACCTCCCAACCGGAGAGTTGCTAATTCAATCCTAGAAGCATCTTCTACTAGGCCTTGAATCTTACAATATACTTCTACTTGTTGGACCCAATCGTCTAACTTCTCAGCATTTAACTCCCCACAGTATTTAGGTAACTCAAATTTTACATCAAGCTTAATTACATGCTTAGACTTGCTCTTAAATGGATTTACATTAGAAGAAGGAGAAGGAGAAGGAGGAGAAGAAGGGGGAGAAGAAGAAGAGGGAGAAGATTGAGGAGAAGGAGTTTTTGGAATTTTCTCCTCTGTGTCTTTCTGCTTCTTGTGCTTTGAAGAATCTCCCTTTTCGCTCTTCTTCTTTTCAGCATAAAGTTCGTCCACCATTTCCTTCATGTCAAGAAATAGCTTCTGGAAATCCTTGACACTAAGCTCTGAACTTTGTCCACCTTCTTTTTCTTCCACCTGTGACGGTTGATTAACTCTTCGTCTTCTGATCTCTGGATTTTATTCTTCAAGTTCTCCTTCGCCTCGTTGCAACCTGGATCTCGTTAGCATTCAATTTATGCAATACTAGCCACACACAAAGCTCTGATACCAACTTGATCTATTTAGGATCTAGGACTAATTGCTTATAGAATGCGTAACGTAAAAGATCAATTATTACAACGCTTAACATAAATGATTACATAATAAAATGCTCAAATGAATAAATGAACATAACATAAAATAAATGCCAAGATAATGAACTGAGAAAGAAAAAGAGAAGAAATAGAGAGACGAAACCACAATTGATAACGGAGTTCGTCCCTAAGGACTACGTCTCCAGGTCCCTCTCCAATGGAGGACCGATCCGATTAGCTCCAAAATCAGTTACAATTGCTTCAAGACCATCTCCTTCAAGCACAGCAGCATGACATTACTCTGATGTGCAGAAATGTCTTCAAATCTCTCGAGCATTCTCTCACTATCTCACCACCTGGACTTGGGAAAAACCCATCTCTACCCCTCTTTTTATACAAGAAATTTTCCTAATTAGGCCTAACCACCAAAATAAATGCATATCTCCCTCTATCAGTTCGTATCATCCTCTGATATCTCCATTTAGTTTGTTGGTTTTGATTGTTGGAAGTAGTTTTACATTTTTGTGGCTTAAAAGCCATTTCTAATGGATTCAGCTTAAAAATACATAACAAAACCAAACTAACTCCCATATTTAATTGAGAGTATCTCGTGGCGTGGCGGTGGACATTCGTTTTGTTAAGATGGTGGTCGGCGGTTCCAACCCCGCTGGCCACGCATTATCACCAACTAGCGGATTTCTTAAACAATAAAACAAAATTTGCCTCCCACATATTTTGACGGCTATCTTTGGCATGATGGTTGCGGTTTCGGGTGACTAGAGGTTGTGGGTTCGACTCACAACAACCGAAATCTTTTTGTTGAAACAAACTTAACCTCCGCCGAAGTAGCGCAACCACCCAGTGCCACGTGTCGAGCTCAGATTGGCCAGAATCTACTGACTCAGCCGTCCACGTCCAAGTACAGATGCCACGTGTTCGATGACGAAGCCGCTGACTGGACTGCCACTCGGATTCCCATACTGTATGGTCGGACACGTGTCACACAATGCTTGGTCTGTACAATCTGAGTCACCTGCCACGTGTTGGGTCGCAATTCGCCCACATGTGTCCATACAGTATGGACTACCACGTCACCATGATGACGTCATCATTAGTACCCTATAAGTTGACCGAAGTTTGGCTGTTTCTAACTCGAGCATACGACGCCGGATTTCGACGAAACGAACGCCATCGAAATCGTCTCGACGAGCTCTTCGCGATGACGCTGATTCCGTCAATTTTTGAGATGATTATTTTTTCTGCTTTCTGGATGCCCCTGAAGCCAGTTTGACTGAAAGTTTGACTGGCCGTAACTTGCACAAACGGAGTCCTTTTCGCCCCATTCAAGTTGCGTTGGAACCGGGACGTCATTCTCTTTCTGATGACGCTAAAATCTGGAGTATTGGGAACACTTCAATTTTCACTAAAAAATTATCCCCCGGATCACTCTGAAAAGATACTTGTTACAAGATATTTGTCCCTATCCCTTTGATAGAAGGTTAAACATGATACCATTTCCTCAAAACTATGAATTACCAAAATACGACAAATACAACTAGAAATCAGACCCTATAGACCACATGCAAGAATTTAAAATAATGAGTCTTGAGTTTTCTCATGAGGACACATATTTGATGAGACTCTTCCCTTGTAGCTTAGGATGTCACTGCATGGAATGGTTTTTAAAATTACAACCAGGCATAAAATCCTTCCAAGAACTTGTTAAAAAATTCATTGCACAATATTCCTACAACATCACACATGAGATAACCATGAAGGGCCTTTGTAATACCAAATAGAAATAAGGAGAATCTTTTCTCATGTTGTTACAAAGGTGGAGAAGATTATTCGATCGATACGATCATCCTATACTAGAACAAGAAAAGATGATTTTTTTATCAATAACCTTAACAGTGAAACGAGCTATAGATTACAATTGCAGTGTCCCCCTAGCTTTGAAAAAATGATAGAAAATAGTGTCAAAATAGAAGATGTAGTCAAAAGAGGGGTATTTAAAATTCACAATGAAGGATCAAACAATGCTAGTTCTTCCAATCATCACAACAATGAAAAACCAAAATTTTGGACAAGGAACAAGAATTCCAATGATGGTGCTAAGCAACAAATAATGTGAAACCAATCTTTAATTTGTCAACCACCACCAAAATTGATTAAAAAAAAAATCAGAGAACCAATTAGAATATCAACCCACCCAACAATCAAAATAGTGACAATCAAAGTAACACCACATCAAGACCTTTACCCTATCAAATGTAAACAAAAAGAAAAAAATCACACCTTTGGGTCAATCATATGAATCTGCATTGAGGGAAATTATTGAAAATAACCTCATAACGTTACTTGAAACTCAAGGTTTTGAACCAAAAGTAAAATCATCATAGTAGAATGATGCCTATTATTGTGAATTTCATCAATGCAAAGGTCACCAGAAAAATAACTGCATGCAATTGAAACACAAAATACAAGACTTGATAGATAGAAAAATGATATGAATAGACGGACTCCAAACAAACACAGATCATGGGGCATTTAAGAACCCATTGTTGAACTATGAAAAGGGGGAATCATCTACGACAAATAGCAAGGGAAAGAATGTAAACTATGTCCATGATACTTTCATAAATCATATTTCAATACCAAAAGACAAAATGAATACCATTGAAACCAATGATCATCAGGAAATTACTACAAATGATAATCCAACCTATGACACCCCAATGGAATAAGAACAACATGTCATTGTCCTTGAAAACAATACCAATGAAACCAAACTGGATGTGACCACAATGGAAACCCAAATTAATGTCATTAAAATAAATGGGAAACAAGACAACATACTAGTGAATGCAACCACGATAACACAAGCTAAATATATCTTAAAAGGAAGTTCATCTAGAAGCCCCGTGACATCATCCAATCAATATAACATAGTGGAACAATTACAAAAAGTCCCTACACAAATATCTATATTGGAACTGCTCAAAATTTTTCCTACTCACAAAGAGATTTTGGAAAAGGCCCTAGTGGACACAATAGTACCAACTAATCTCAAATTTTGTAAATTTGAAGCCATGGTGGGACATTTGGCCACACCACATTGTCTATCCTTTTCTAAAAATGATGATGCATCCATTTCTCATCCCCACAATGCTGCTCTCCACATTGAAGTCCTAATTCATAAGCATAGTGTCAAATGCATCCTAATAGATGTAGGAGCTAGCCTGAATATATGTACTCTAAAGCTTGTTCATGGCTTAGGATTCTCTGAGAATGCATTTGATTCAAAGAAAAAGATCACCATAAAATAATATGATGATGAGGAAAGATCTTCATAGGGATTGATTGTTTTACCTATTCAAGTGGGACCAATTTAGAAAGATGTAATCTGCCAAGTCTTAGACAAGGATTTGACCTATAACATACTGTTGGGTCACCCATGGATCCATGAAATACAAGAAGTTCCATCAACCTACCATCAATCCCTGAAATTTCCTTGTAGTGGTCAAGAAATCACCATTTCGACAAATTCAAATAGTCCTCAATATTGCAATACCCTAAAATCTATCCAGGATGTTTTTGTGCCTCATAACAGAGAAGCTTCCACTCCCACTCCTTCCAATGATCAAAGCCAATCAAGTTCTTCATCCAAACCATTGGTTATTGCCTCCAATCAAGAAGTTCAAGCCAGTTACATGTCTAAATAGTCTAAGAAGAAAGAAGTTGCTCCATCCACTTCCTCAAATCCTGAAGCCCAATTCAATTCTTTGTCAAAGAAATTTGATGAAAATGTTCAAATCAAAGAAAAAGGTGTTGGTGAATACTTCTTTGAGCGGTCCCTATGTCTTTCACACTTTTCTTCTCTAGGGAAACCCTCCATGTCAATGCAACAGAGCTCACAACCAGTTACCAAATTTGATGGATGATTTATAAAAGAGAGCACCATATTTGATGAAATAGAAGACAATGATGTTTTAAACTGGCTTTATAAAGATGAACAAGAATCCTAAGCAACAACTGCAAATGTATCGATAGCTCAATATGGAAAAGGTTTCACTATCTTGGAAAAAATGGGATATGAAGGAAAAGGTATCGTAAGAAAAAGGAAAGAGGGAATTATGGAGCCAATTCAACCCATTTTAATCAATCCAAAAGACAAGACTAGGCTGGGCTATAAAGAGGACACAAAATAAAAGGTGGTTGAAAGAATCCTACCATTACAAGCCAGTGATGAGCATGAGACTGATTCTAATGAATATGAGTGGGATTCCCTATCAAAAGAGTCTTTCCATGATAAGGAAATTGATGTAGCACACAAATATGTACCCCTACTCGAAGAGGGACAAGGGTCAGGTTCTAGACCATTTGAATCTAGATTGCAACACCTTGGGGATTCTAGTGAAGATGATTTAACTAAGAGTGAAATAGATAATTCAGAGGAGATTTACTTGCTAGATCTTGATTTTTCCATTGGAAAAATTGAAGACACCACTATTAGAACTCTTACCATTTCCGACCTTCACCATTCTGGTGACTGCTTACCCTTAGTACATCCTGAGCTTATAGATTGGACTTAACTGAGCCATTTGACATCCCTACATTTTCAAAAAGTGATGCCATTGTCAATTTCCTTTGTGCCAACAATCCCAAAATAGATTCCACTGATGAACATTATAACAAGGCTTCCACACAAGGGAGTATCAAATCTTCCAGTTGCAAAATAAATAATACAAGAAATAGATCTAATATTGAAAACCATTCAATGGCAGTGCCAAATCTAGATGGAAAAAGTAAAAACAAAGAGCGCATCCAATGGAGAAAAACTCCCCGAGGCATCAAAGGATGAAAGATTTGATACTTTCCTAGAACTTTTTTTAGGAAATATCAAAAGTATTGATTGAACCCACCTAGTCTATCAACATCGACAATGAAGAGACAATGCAGACTATCCATTTAGCAACATCTTTGATAGACTAGGAAGAGCTGAGCTTTGTCAAATTTTTCACAAAAAAAAAAAAAACTTTGCTTGGTCATATGCTGACATGCCAGGGATTGATCCAGAACTCATCATGCATCACTTATCATTACCTCCATGAGTGAAACCATTCAAACAAAAGTTGAGAAAAATGCACCCCCATATCGCCCTATTGGTAAAGGTAGAGTTGAAGAAGTTGTTAGATGAAGGATTCATCAGAACCATTGACTATGCAAAGTGGATCTCCAATATAGTACCAGTTTCAAAGCCTGACAACAACATTCACATTTGCATAGATTTCCAAGATCTTAATAAATCTTGTCCTAAGGATGAATTTCCTCCACCAAATATAGATATCATAGTGGAATTGATGGTAGGACATGGCATGCTATCACTGATGTATGGATTTTTTGGGTATAACCAAATTAAAATAGCCCTAGAAGATCAAGATAAATAACCTTTACTTATCTATGGGGAACCTTTTGTTGGAACATCATGTCGTTTGGCTTAAAGAATGTTGGAGCTACCTGCCAATGTACCATGAATTTTTTTTTCATGATATGATGCATACTTTCATGGAAGACTATGTGGATGATTTATTGGCTAAATCATATACCAAGGAAGGACATTTGGAGATCCTAGATAAAATTTTCATTAGGCTAGAGAAACTCAATGTACAGCTAAATCCCAAGAAATGTGTGTATGGGGTGACATTTGCTAAACTCCTGGGGTACATAGTTTTGGAAAAAGGAATTGAGGTAGATCCAGCCAAAGTCAAAGCTATTATGGAAATTCCACTGCCAAAGAACATTAGCCAACTACAATCTCTACAAAGGAGGCTTCAATCAATTTGTAGATTGATTTCATAGTTGGCAGAAAAGACCCATCCCTTCACTCATTTGTTGCATAAAAATGTCTCCTTCTGATGGGATGAGAAATGCAAAGGAGAATTCAACCATTTGAAACAATATTTAATGAATCCACCTATCGTAGTACGACCAACTAAAGGAAAGTTGCTATTGTTATATATTGCTACAATAGAGATATCATTGGGAGCCTTATTAGCACAAGAAGATTTAGCAGGTAAAGAACAAGAAATCTATTACATTAGTAGGTAAAGAAAGAGAAATCTATTACATTAGTAGGATGCTAAATGGATATGAGATCAACTATACCTCCATTGAAAATTATTTTCTAGTAGTAGTATTTGCTACTCAACAACTACGACACTGCATGCTAACTCACACCATCAAATTGATAGCTAAAATAGATCCTCTCAAATATCTTCTTAGCAAAGCTAGTTTAAAAGGGAGATTGGCTAAGTGGTTCATGGTACTTAGTGAGTTTGATATCCAATATGTAGATATGAAGGCAATAAAAGGACAAGAAATTTCTGATCAGTTGGTAGAGGCACCACTACTAGATAATCATCCCTTACACATTGAATTCCTAGATTTTGATGTTCTCACCTTGGCTGCAAGACAGTGGACACTATAATTTGATGGATCACACACCTAGCATAGATCAAGAGCCAAAATCCTATTTTTCACTTCGCAAGGACATACCATACCAAAATCATACAAACTAATGTTCCCTTGTACTAACTACACGACAGAATATGAAGCATTAATCATCGACATCAAAATAGTTGTAGAATGGAAGGTCTTGGAATTGCAAGTGTATGGATATTCTCAGTTATCTATTAACCAAGTCAATGATGATTATTAAAAAAAGGGTGACAAATTGATTCCCTAGAAGAGAATGCTAGATGATTTCAAGAAATATTTTATGGATATCAAATTTGAATAGATTTCAAGAGTGAACAATAAAGTCCCCGATGCCATGGCTATGATTACTTCCTTGTTACAAATTCTAGAGAAAAGAAGTCATTACAAGTTCTTGGTGGAACAATTGTTCTTCCCTGTGTATGATCATACTGAATCTCATGTTATCTATCACCTATCTGATACCAATACCTTAATCTATAGTGAAATTTATATATACCTGAAAGATAACACTCTTCCACCCGACTTGTTAGGGAACAAAAACTGCAACTTCATTCACCAAACCACTTGACATACACTTATTGTGGATGTACTATACCAACGAGGTCTTGCAAAAACTCTCCTACGATGTTTGGAATGTGATGAGTCTGAAATGGATTTACAAGAAGTCCATGAAGGTGTTTGTGGGACACATTCAAGTGGTCTAACCTTAGCCAAGAAGCTCCTTCATGTAGGATATTACTGGCCAACTATGGAAAAGGAGTCTTTCCAGTTTGTGATGAAATTTTAGAAATTTCAGATTCATGGTAACCTCATCCATGCACTAGTGCAAGAACTCCAACCTTTTGCATCCACATTGCCATTTTGTCAATGGGTACTAGATCTTGTTGGTAAAATCCATCTATCTTCATCAAACGAACATAATTTTATCATCACAACTACAAAATACTTCACAAAATGGATTGAAGTTGTTGCTCTAACCAGTATAATAGGAAAGAAAATTTAATCATTCATCCTCAACTACATCATTTGTCATTATGACATTCCCCAATCCATTGTCACTAACAATAAAAGACCATTCAAAAATCAAGACATACAAGAATTGTGTGAGAAGTTCAATATCCAACATTGCTTCTCTACACCATATTATCCCCAAGGGAACGGTCAAGTAGAGGCTTACAAAAAAAATATTATGAATATTCTGAAGCAAACTGTCAATAATACAGGACATGATTGGCACATTCAATTAAACCTCTCTTTGTGGGCATACCACACTAGTATTTGCACACCAATGAGAGACACACTATATGCTTTGGTATATGGGTCTGAGGCCATCATACCTATTGAAGTTGAAATACCATCGCTCTAGGTTTCATTGAAAGATATCATCCCTAATGAAGACTATTTGGTCTCAAGATTGCAAGAACTAGAATAGTTAGATGAGAGGTGCCAACATGTAGTGAATCACCTGAAATCCTACCAACAATGGATGCCCAAAAGTTACAACCATAAATTCAAACCCAGAACGTTCCAAGTTGGTGACTTAGTGTTGAAGGAGAATCCACGCAATTAGTAGGACAAAGAGAAGAAAGGAAAGTTTGAACCAAATTGGTTGGGGCCCTTTGTCATTGTGTCAGTTTATGGTTTAGGAGCATACCAGTTGTCCATGCCAGAAGAAGACTTGTTTGAAGAACCCATGAATAGTCTTCATCTCAATAAATTTTATGCATAATTCAGCCACTGCATCTAAAAAGGTCCTAAAAAAATCTAAAAACATCAGAAAAAGTCCTAAAAAAAACATTAGAAAATGTACTGAAAAAATGATCACCTTGGTGAAAACCTAGCAAATAGGCATCTTGGTGACATCAAAAAATCAAAAAGGTGAAAAAAGTGAAAAACATAAAAAAAATCAAAAGAGTGAAAAATGAAAAATAGAAAAATAAAATAAAATCATAAAATACAAAAAAATCATAAAATCTAAAAAAGTGCAATAAAAGCAAGCGGTGAAAACCTAACAACATGCACTATTTATGATAGGCTAGCTTCTTCCTCTATAGGAACTTGTGTTGATCACTAGCTTGGTACCATTACCATCCACATCCTTCATTTGGGGTTCATATGCATAGCCTATTATGCCAGTCATGTGTCACCTTGGCTTTTTGAACATTGTACATATCCATAATAAACTAGTTCGTTTCAATTGGGGGAAAAATCCTGAACTCACTCGGGGCAATGAACTTTGAGCTTGAACCAACAGAAAAATGGCAAGAGGACAAACATAACAAAAACAATGGTCATACTGAAATCTAACATCAAACTTTAGTCACCATCAGAAATGCATCGAACATCCTTGTCATCCCAGAAAATCCAAAAACAGGTCAAAAAGAAATAAATAGAGTCACCTTGTTGAATTGCATTATCACATTTCGTTGTAAGTATTTGTTTGTTCATATCTTGGTCTTGTAAATCAATTGAGTTGGTCAAACTATGTGGTCTCTGCATATACAACGTAGGCAAGGCTTATCTTTGATTAACCCCTGAGACCATTAGGTTAGGTTTTTGGTCAAAATCTCAAAAAACACCTAAAAATTGGAAAATTGAAAAATCCCAAAAATAACAGAAAATCAAGGTTAAAAGGATGATGCTATTGACTTCATACATGCATTAGATCATAATAATTGCATCGAAAAATACAAAAAAAACATAAATTACCATGCATGCCATACATCCATAGGAAAATATAGAGTTATTCATTATTAGGGGCATTCATCTTTGCATTAACATTATTTTCCATCCATCACATCATACATTATTGCATTAGAAAAATACAAAAATAATGGTATATGGAAATTTTCATAAAAAAATCATAGGATCATAACACATATTGCATCCATTACACATATAATATCATCATCATGAAGGATCACATAGCATATGTAACATAGAAATTAAATGCATCCATCATAAATCAATGCACACAAACACATAGGATCATCATCATCGCTACATATATATGTCAAAATATGTAAAATGTACAAGGATATTTGAATGTCAGGAAATACATCATCAAAATGGTGATGTCATCAAGAGTCGCTATATACATCATGATACAACAATAAATGTCAGAACTATGTGGTACTACCCCCAAATGCTGTTGGTCTCACTGGACCTACACCCCCTGGGTATGTGCAAGATCATCATGGAAAAATAGACAACAAGTGGCAAAATTAAAAAAATTAGAGGGAGTTAGGTAGCTTGATGTAAAAATTTGAATAAGTTATCTATATTATTTTCAAAATATGTAAGAATAGAATCTATAGAAAAATTGAATTTAGTTCCTAAACTACTAGAGTTTATTTAAAAAAATAAAATCTATTTAATTGAAAATTTGAAATTTCAAGTAGTAGTAGTACTTAAATTTCAAGGAAAAAATAAGAAGTAGGTATTTGTCTGACCACCCTAACCAAAATAAAATGATAATATTTTTTTATAAGATTTTAGATATAAGTAGAGGACTCATGTCTAGATTTGATGCATATTTTTTTGTAGTTTTTTTCCAAGCAAATAATTAATTATGAATTTTTTATTACGACTTTTAAAAAATAAAAAAACTCATATGTCTAGCCGCATAGCAATTAAAACTTGTTAAAATTTAAGTTTTCTTTTTTAATCCTATGGTATGAAGCATAGAATGTGACACATGTTTTGGATTCAAAATGTGATATCGTTTGAAAGCTATAGACGTTTTTCAATTAGCCTATCAATTAGGACTTTAGTCGTAGTTCAAATAGAAAATGAATAATAATTATTTATTGAATTCAAAGTATAGCATAATTTATATTGGTGGAAAGATGGATTCTCCTTTAAAAACCCTTTTCGTTTCATCAATTTTGGATAAAAAAAAGTCATCAGCCACATACCCTACACATACCCATCATATCACCACTTTTTGGCCCATCATGATCCTGCACATACCTCCCTGCTGTACCTGAGGGACGTGCACCTAGATCCCTTTGATTCCCTAGCAATGGATGTGTCAAACCCATGCTCACTATCTGTGACTGGAACCTGCTCGTCCGAGATCGAATGAAGTTGTCTTGCCGCTCAGGAGGGACCAACTCATGATACTAATTTCTATAAAACTGAGCCTCCTAAGAGGTGTGACTTATCTCCCTGAAGTAATCAATAGTCCTAGCCGTTGTCATAGTTTGCTGCAACCTCTCGATAATGGTCTCCACCTACTCGGCCCGTCATCTTAATGTGTCTCTCTCTGTGGTCAATGCTACAACTTGCCCCTATACCTACCCCTGTACCTATGCCAACTATTGTCGGGAAACATCCCTCTCAACTATCAATGTCTATATCTACCCCTGGGCCTATAAGAGATATGCCTGTACCTGCATCAACAACTATGTATGCACCTATAGCTGACCCTATAACTTTGTCAACTACCCCTGAACAATCTGAACCTGAGTGTGTAAAGCAGTGATTTGTGACTATTTCTGTTGTGAGGGAAAGTGTATCTGTACATGCTGTTGTGCTGCTGCCACCAAGGATGACCTCTTATGAGGCACTCTAGCATCAAAACCAAGATTTACACCACCTCCTCTATCTCCTACACCACCATCATCTCCCCCATCATATCCTCCATCATCATCACCACCCTCATCTCCACCCTCTCCCTCCTCATCACCATCGTCTTTGCCTCATCTCCATTCGGGTGGCCTATCCTCATCATCCTCAAATGTTGGTATGGGCTCATTAGGCCTTGAAATACTTGGCAAGGGATGTTGAACAAAATACACTCCTCACTCATGTATCCCTCCACTATCTTTGGATGATAATCCTAGAACACTAGCTATAGATGAAGGTACTCATTGTACATAACATCATAGGACAATGTAGGTCCACACTCGATAGCATCCTGCTATCTACGGGCATACATGGTTGATCCCTAAGGCACCCCCTAGACCCTGCCATACTGTCTGAGCACTCTTCGCAACAAGAATCTCTCAATAATATAATGAGTCCTCCCAATGAGATATATGACAGTCATCAAATAAGAAACCTCTACGTGATCCTCAACGCATTTCTCACAATCTACATATGGCCGCCATGTAACTATATCTAGATCATCTAACACTCATCCCTAATACTCCATTTTTCCTAGCTTATTTTGGATAATTGTGCATATGTAACCATAGATATAAAGGCCTCCCAAATGGCCAAAATCTATCTATCTCCGACCATGTCATTGCAATATGCTCCCAAGCCCAGACCTAGAGTAGGGTAACTCCTACTGATAAATTAGCTCCTCTGAGATATACCACCTGGTGCACATTGTGATATAGGTGTGCAAGCATACATGAAACCTAGGAAAAAAGGGTCCCTAATTGGATCATCTACTCTAAAGTGTAACCCCAACTAATGGAAAATACCTTTTCCCTCTTGTCGAGACATAAGAAGCCATTGAAAAATCTTGCAAGAACAAAAAGAAAAGGGGCATATCTAGTAAACATCTCCTACCATGGTATCCAGTATCCAACAATATGATCATCCTAGAAAACATGATGTAAAGCATCTGTCTCTCTCTGCTCCATGTGATCATAGGTCACAATTTCACCTGCTATAGGAATCTGCAAAATATTGTACACATCCTTAGGTGTAATAGTCATCTCTTCGGTGGGTAGATGGAAAGTGTTGTTTATCAACAATCCCTAGTTAATCCTAACCCGAGGCATATCAAACAATGATGATAGACTGAATCACTCAACAATATCCCTATCAACATGAGGCAACTGTGGAATCATTTCCCAAGTGCATGGGAATCACTCTCGAGATTGAAGATTATCTAAATCCATTTGCTATCATTTTACAACATCACAAACTAGCATATCAATCAAATCAAATCAGCAAAATAATCAAACATCAATCAATCAAGCTATTAGTTCTAATGAGATTTTCATCAAATCTTGTCAACATTTTATTTTGGTTCTCACCTATCATGAGGTCAAAATGACATCATCATTAGTTTATCTCACCTATCATGAGGTCACTAAATCATCTACTCTATTATCAATACCTAATCATTGGCTGACGTGATCAAACATCACAAATTTCAAGGAGAAAAATCACAAAATCTTCAATCTGCCCTAGAAGTGTCAAAAGTGGTAGATGCACCATTGTATGATACTGAAGTTCCATTTTAACCGATGTGCCAAAAAATTCCCTTGATGCACCAGAGAACTAGTTCGATGCACCATTTTGTGGATGCATTGGAGAATTTATCCTAAGCACTAGGAAATTGGGCAGGAGCACCATTTTTTTGGAAGCGCCAAAGAATCTATCCTATGCGCTAAAACTTTGGGAAAAAGTGCCATTTCCTAGATTAGACCTATCAACAGCTTGGAAGTGCCATTACAGGAAGTGGAAGCACTAAAAGAAGAAGCGCCAGAATAGACCTTGGAAGCGCTGGATAATTTCTCCGAAGTGATAAAGCGCCAAAAAACCTAAGCTAAGTGCCATGAAAACTTTAGAAGTGCCGAAACAATTTTAAAAGTTAAAATTTGAATTAAAAAATGTGAAAAATTCATTTCAAAATCACAAATGAAGGTTTCAAAATCTTTACCAGAGGTCTATATCCTATTGGCTGATTATGCCGCCGTACCTGCTCAAATCGATTAGTATGTAGAGGGGTCACCAGCTTGCACAAAAACTCAAATATGCTCTCTCATTTCAACAAATTTCAAACCACAATAGGCACAAATGAACTCTTTTTCTCTTTTAACCTCTTAATAAAGGTAATTAAAGGGTAATTTTGGTGGCATATTTTAATTTCTTTTATGGGGAAATTAATTGGGGCAACTCAATATCTTTAATATCGAGAGATAAATCGCTAGAATATTATCAAATTAGGATTTTATCATCTTCATCATCACAAATCAATTGAAAATTTCCAAAATCACCAAAAATATTTTACTATCATAAATTCCTCGCTTTATTTCCTGAGGGGGCATACAGTTATAACCTTTTGAAAATTATTGTTTGGGGCATCATTGAAATTTTTAGCAGCACTGGTAAATTTTTCTTTGAAGTAATGTGTAAACGCATCACTTCAAAGAGGGGAAAAATGTATACATCCAAATTTTTTATGGAGAATGTTAATTAAATATCAATTATTTAATTAATAAAATCTTTATTCTTCTACTATATAAATAAATTACAAATTTATTTACATAGTTCATATTTTCTAAATTCCTCTATTCTAATTCACCCTCTTCATGATTTAATTGAAATAAACAAATCTAAATAATTTGTTTTATTTTAATTAACTCCCTCTCATTAAATTTTAATTTTTAAATTCAAATTTGTCACATTTCTACATATTTCTGTAACTACCTTCCACCTCACCCTCCAACTTACCATGTGTTAAATGAAAATAATAATAATAATTTTCTAAAATGGATATTTGTTCTTAAAAATTTTAAACACCTTCAATAAACACGGTTCCTTCATTCAAATAATTCCTTCTTACACTTGGAAAAACGGTTTTATTAAAGGGAACAATTGCCTTGTTTTCTCCATCCTTCTCATTCTTTATCGTCAATATCTCCAGATCAAATCTCAATCGTTCATGGTTACCAACTCACCAAATTCCTGGGTAAAATCTATAAATTGAGGCCCATTTACAACTTTTCGATATGGAGCATTTTCATAACATCACTCTGTGGAAATTCATTCAAGTCTTTAAGAGCTTAGTTTGCATTTTCAATTCAGCATTTTAGAATAGATAAGCAATTTGTTTAGAATCATGGCTCCTTTAGATTTTTCTTAGTTTAATTTAGCATTCAAGATCATATAAATTTCATTTACATTAGATTAATTCTACATTATATCATTTTCATATCACTTTGTATACAATAGTTTACTCATCATGTCATTTCATCATTTCATCCAGTTGAATCATTCAATTATGTAGATGTAGATTTAGATTCTACATTATAGTTAAATAGGCTACTCGTTTCTTAGGTGATATCCCAGTGATTTGTGCACAAATAAGATCTGAGAGCATAATTACTAGGACACTTAAGATTAGAGGAAGATGGGATGTTTTTAAGGAACTATGCTATCAAATTGTGTTTTGATTTAGTTAGATTTCCTTACTATAATACTTTCCATCTAATTGTGTGTTATTAGTTTGATGTAATTCACATATTTTTCTTACACACACTTCCCTCTATGATCCTTGATCACTCCTCCTATACTTTCTCTGCCTGGGTTTCCCTTAACAACCCCATCAAAATTAAGTTTAAACCAGCCCCTATTAGGGGGTTTCCAAATAGTGCCTCTTCGAGTGAGAATCCTAGAGTTGTCAAAAGAATTGGCATCTAGGTTCTGGTGCCAAGATTTAGCTATTATTATTTCCATCTTAGTAGGTCCATTTTCAAGGGTTTTCCCTTTGAAGAGAAGTATATTTTCCAAAATTAGGTGATCTCCAATACCAAACACCTCTTTCGGGTTCATCTCAATGTTTCTGAAGATCCTATGTTCCTCTCTTTCCATAAGCACCAACATATAATGGGAGGGACTTGGTTCCAAATTTCATAAGTTAAATAATGGGTAAAGGGTCCAGACCAACTCAAGATGAAAGATATGATGTCCTTACACATAATCCACTGAATCCCCAATCTACCTAAAGCCAACTCCCACACCTGCACAACAAAAGGGCAGTGTAACAATAAATGATGAACTAATTCTTCATTGCATTTACATAGAAAGCATTTGTTAGTGATTTGGAATCCCCTTTTCCTTAGATTTTCTTGAGTAAGAATCTTGTTATGGTAGAGAGTCCACTAGAAGAAGTTAACTTTTAGTATCATGTATCGATTAAAAACCTTCTTTCAAAAATCATTGATAATACCCTAATCTGTTAGTAGCTTGTAGGCATATTTAACTGTAAGATTACCCTAGTTATCATGGATCCAAAAGAACTCATCCCCTTTGTAAGAAGGGGGTAGTCTAGTGAGGGAGAGTAACTCTTATAGTTTCTTGGAAAGAAGATGTAGATTAGGGGATAAAGGACAACATAGCCCAAGTTCATTCCATTTTCTAGCTCCCGGGGGCCTTATGGGATAATCCCTAATATATATGCCAAACACTTGTTGAGCCAAACGCTTAAGAGACCTGAGTTTAGAATTTTCCAATGAGGTGTCAAGTAACCAAGTTTCCTCCCAAAATCTAATTTTATTACCATTACCTATCTTCCATTTCAAATCATTCCTCATTAGATCCTGTAGATTGTAAATAATCCTCCAAACCAATGACCCCAAAGGGTAAGCCTGCCAAAGGAAGTCAATCAATGATTGATTTTGAAGGCACTTAGAACTTATGATCTCACACCAATCCTTCCTATCACTTAGATGATCCCAGCAAAATTTGGCCATAAGAGCATTATTAGAATTATAAATGGTCCTTATCCCAACCCCGTCACAAATTTTTGGTTGAAAAACCTTATCCCATTTAATCAAACTGGGCTTATTTTTTTCCTCGGTGCCCAACCAGAGGAAAGACCTTTGATTTTTCTCAAATTTCTTAGCAATATATCTAGGTTTCCTAAAAATGGATAGGAAATAGATAGGGATACCTTGAAGAACAACAAAAAGAAGCTATAATTTACTAGCATGACTGAGTAAAGAGCCTTTCCACCCATCAAGATTCCTTTGAATCCTTTCGAGAATAGAATTCCAAAACTTAGGAGTAACTTCCTTGACAGTTAGGGGTAGCCCAAGATAAACTAAAGGAAGAGAACCACTCAGAAAACCCAGAACAACAATCACCTGAGTTTATAGGTTAGGACTGCTATTAAAGAATGAAATCATGATTTTACTGTAGTTGATGCATTGTCTAGAACAAGTAGCATAGTTATTGAGACAAATTTTTCATTTCCTGGCTTCCAACACTGAGGCTTTCCCAAATAGAAAAGTATAATCCAAAATTTTTTGGATCACAGTTGGTTCAAGTGAAGAAGTAACCTTAATACCTTTAATGGACCCCTTTGATAGAATATTGGAGAAGTTCCTGCTTAGGACATCTACCACCATTATAAAAAAATATGGTGAGAGGGGGTCACCCTGTCTGATACTTCTAGGAGAACCATTGACCAAAACAAAGTACTTAACCATGGTAACACATTCCATTATTAGGTTGATCCCTAATTGATTGAATCCAAACTTAGCAAGAACTTAGTGATAAAATTCCATATCGCCTTGTCATAGGCTTTAGAGATGTCAAGCTTGAGGGACATTCCAACATAGTTGCATCTATCCATGGAGTGAAGTAATTCATGTGTGGTAATGGTAGCATCAAGGACATGCCTACTAGGCACAAACCCTTTTTGGGTTGGGCTGATAATTTTATTAAGGAACAGTTTGATGCAGTTGACTAAAATTTTAGAGAGGATTTTATAAAAAGTATTGCATAGGCTCATAGAGAGAAAGTCAACCATATGTTGAGGATCAACCACCTTGGGAATAAGAGCAATGAATGTGTGATTTAGTTGCTTAAGAATATTTCTAGACTTGAAGAAATCATGAGCAACTAAAACAAGGTCCTCACCAATCTCCTAGGTCTAAAAGAAAGCTGGAGGGAAACCATCGGGGCTAGGAGCTTTGAATGCTCGCATGCTAAAAGTGGACAACTTAACCTCCTCAGGAAAGGAAATATTGAGGATCCTTAGATTGTCAGCTTGAGATATTAAAATTGGGAGTGATTCCAACAACTGATCGTCAAGGTCCGGGTTAGGAGCTTCAGTAGGAGCCGCATAAGCCTTCTGGGAATAGTCTGCCACCACAAGACCAATTAGGGAGGGTGAATTGACAACCTCACCCTGAGAATTTTTTAACTTGTTTATCTGATTCCTTCTCTTATGTTTGACAATATAAATATGAAAGAAGGAATTATTCTTATCTCCTTCTTTCATTCATTGAACCCTTGATTTCTATTTCTAGAAAATATCTTCTTTCTTAAGAATTTGTTCCCACTTTTTCTATCTCTCTTTCTCCAAGTTACAAGTGGACTGACTGATATCACCATCCTCCATTTTCTTTTGAACCATTCTCAATTTATCCCCAATGATTTTTTTCTCTTGGAAAACATCTCCAAAGACTCTTTTGTTCCATCTCTTCACGATACATTTAATGTGTTTTAGCTTAAAAAAGATTCTAAGCATGGGGGAACCATGCACAAGAATATTACACCATTCAAAAATTTTCATTTTGAAATCAATGTGTGAATTCCACATGATTTCAAAGTGAAAAGGGTAAGGTCCAATAGTAGATTGATCACATGAAGTTAAAAGCAAAGGGTTGTGATCAGAAACTGTCCGTGGCAGAGCCCTCAAAGTGGCACTAAGCAGGACTGAATAGTTACTAGAACAAAGGAAATGATTTAGTCTAACTTGAATCAAGTATTCCCCCATACATCTATTGGTCTAGGTAAAAGCTTGGCCTACCAAGTCAATGTTAATCATGCCAATAGAACTTAGAAAGTTAGCCAGATCTGTCATGCTCTTAGAGTAATTGACTAGACCACCACTTTTCTCTGAGGGAAATAGGGGGAGTTGAAATAACCAACCACTAGCTAATGATAACCACTGCTTTTTTTTATCCAATAAAAAAGAGTCAACCGAACAACAAACTTAGCAGTCCTTTGGTTGTGCACACAAAAATTGATAAGCGACCAAGAGTTTCCTGAGAAGGTAAATGAAACACCAACACTACTCTGACAATAGAATAGTTTAGTGCCATTTAATCTAGAGGGGTTCTAGAGCACCGCTATTCCTCTTGAGGCCCCTTCAGTATCATTATAAGAGTAAGTGGCCCCTGGCCATATGTACTTAGCAACATTATCAAAATTAGCTTTCTTCATCTTGGTTTCTTGTAGAAGTAAGACATCAATCTTATGTTCAAGAACATAGTTTTTTAAAGAAATTTGCTTATGGGAACTATTCATCCCACACACAGTCCAAGACATGACCTTCATTTTTGACCTTTCTTAGAGGATACCTCCAATGTCCTCTATTTTCCCATTGCAATCTAATTAGTGGTTTCTCTTAATCTCATGGATCTGTTGCATGGCCTACCTGGCTTGGACTTTCCTCCCATATCCACGTTTTTCTTCCTCCCTTTTTTTTTGGGGTTATCCAGTTTTCCTCATTGGTAGTAGAATCTAGTTTCAAATCCTCCAAGATGAAATTTATCACCTCTCCATTACCCATATCCTCCCATATTTTACCCTCTTCTCCTATATTCTCACTAGTTCCTATTGAAACCACCTCCAATTGTGCATCGTTAGCAGAAACCTCACTCCCAAAAGCCATGCTAGAAGAAGGATTCTCTATTTCCAACACCTTTACACAAGCCATATTCTTAGCTAAAGACAAATTAGCAACACCTGCAACCAGGTCAATCTTGGTTACAAACTCAGGGATATGTATTATTATGCCCTCGACACACACACCCCTTTTCGAATGGGGACCCTCTTTTCTTTTGCCTTGTCGGGTCATTTTTGTCATCGCCTCGTTTTGCGTGCCTCATTTTTTTGGTACCCCAGATGGTCAATGTTGCTTGAAAGTCTCACCATAGGTTGATTGTACCTTCCCCTTTTAATTTTGTAGGTTCTAGTGCCTCATGAAGTCTCTTTGGTAGTTTGCCCCTGCCAATGGCCTTGGGCCCCGCTGGGCTCGACCGTTCGGGTTTCCTTTTCTAGGTTTCCCTATTGCACTTGCTATTCCAAATGGTGCTCAGCTTGCATCCTCCTGAACCCCAGGGTCTAGATTCTCATTTTCCATATACTAAAATCCATGGAAATCTTGACGACTGTCTGACCCTTCGGGCCTGGGACTCCGAAGTTCTGCTTCTAGGGTTCCGTGAGTGTTTCGCTATTCCTCACAGTGAACCTCTGGCGGAGTTCCACCTTCTGGGCCTTGACCTCCCCTTTGCCGTAGGTGAATCTCCAAGAGGGACTTATCCAATAGCCGTTGTCCTGTGCCCTCCTAGTCACCAGACCCCAGGTCTCCCACCGCCGTCGGTGAATTCAAATTCACCAACTTCCTTACCTCGTTGTACCTACATTTAGTGAGGCCATTAATTTTTATTGGGGTATAAATAGAAGGTTCATTCCTATCATTTTCACTTGACAGAGCTATAGAGAGTGATCAGGGAACTTGCTAGAGGAGCCCACCGTCTTCGAGACCTTCATACTCATCACTCTCACCATCACCTCATCGATTGTAAGTGGATCCCACACCTCCCCACATTGAGTGTTCGAGGTAGGTCCTTCATTTTCCCTCCTGAACATTGTTTTCATGATTTCTAGGGGTTCAAATGAACAATAACCATCAAAAAAACATGTGAAGGATAAAATGCGGCACAACGAACAAAACCCATGTCCTCAAAAATTGAGTA
Source organism: Sequoia sempervirens (assembly GCA_007258455.2). Taxonomy (NCBI): domain Eukaryota; kingdom Viridiplantae; phylum Streptophyta; class Pinopsida; order Cupressales; family Cupressaceae; genus Sequoia; species Sequoia sempervirens. The sequence continues at coordinate 371,387,839 of VDFB02047230.1, read as the reverse complement.
GACCAATGTAGCATCCCCATGACCAACTCGGAGCTTTATCTCTGCTCGACCATTCTTCGTAGGGGCATTTGTGACCCTCGGGCCTTGAAACTCCCTTTGCTGGTGGAGACTTAGTAGAAATGAGAAATTTTGAAACAACCTTTGGGTCTCTCGGGCCTGGGGCTCTGGACCTCCGCACCTGGGATTCCGCCCCTCATTCTCCATCGACTAAACCAATCCTGTCAGTGAAACTCATGGCGGGTCTTCATTCCATCTTGCCGAGTTTGCTATCAAGGAGAAATTCACCTGTCACCAAGAATTCACAATGAAACTCTTTGTCTTGGTGAGCCCGGATCCCCTATCGAGGTGACTTCACAAGGTAGAAAGGAGGTTACGCCGATGGGGCTCTTTGTCGGCAAGAAATAGCATGTTCGCCGAGACCTTATGCCAACCCACTCATCCTTGGGTGAACACGAGGCTGGTCAGTGAGACTTCTTCCTGACTTAGAATCTATCACTGAAGTATCCCTCTGCACTTCCCTGAGACCCATCATCTTCGGTAGGACATTATGCCTTCACTAGGACATCTCAATGATATCATTTTATTTT
>VDFB02047230.1:371311245-371387152 GCA_007258455.2 Sequoia sempervirens | reverse complement strand
AGAACTTTAGGGAAAAAATTCCATATCACCTTGTCATAGGCTTTAGAGATGTCAAGCTTGAGGTACATTCTAGAATAGTTGCATCTATCCATGGAGTGAAGTAATTCATGTGTGGTAATGGTAGAATCAAGGAGATGCCTACTAGGCACAAACCCTTTTTGGGTTGGGATAATAATTTTATCAAGGAACAATTTGATGTAGTTGACAAATTTTAGAGAGGATTTTATAAAAAGTATTGCATAGGCTCATAGGGAGAAAGTCAACCATATGTTGAGGATCAACCACCTTGGGAATAAGAGCAATGAATGTGTGATTTAGTTGCCTAAGAATCTTCCAAGACTTGAAGAAATCACGAGCAACTAAAGCAAGTCCCTCACCACTAATCTCCTAGAAGGTCTGAATGAAAGTTGGAGGGAAACCATCGGGGCCAGGAGCTTTGAATTCCCACATGCTGAAAGTGGCCAACTTAACCTCATCAAGTGAGACAAGATTGAGGATCCCTAGATTGTCGACCTGAGATATTAAAATCGGGAGCGAGTCCAACAAATGATCATCAAGGGATGGGTTAGGAGCTTCAACAGGAGCCGCATAAGCCTTCTAGAAGTAGTCTGCTTCCACAAGACCAATTAGGGAGGGGGGATTGACAACCTCACCCTGAGAATTGTGTAACTTGTTTAACTGATTCCTCCTCTTATGTTTGACAATAGAAATATGAAAGAAGGAAGTGTTCCTATCTCCTTCTTTCAGCCATTGAACCCTAGATTTCTATTTCCAGAAAATCTCTTCTTTCTTAAGAATTTGTTACCACTTTCTCTAGTTCTCTTTCTCCAATTTGCAAGTGGACGAACTGATATCACCCTCCTCCATTTTATTTTGAACCATTCTCAATTTATTCCCAATGATTTTTTTCTCTTGGAAAACATCCCAAAAGACTCTTTTGTTCCATCCCTTCACCATACATTTAATGTGTTTTAGCCTAAAAAAGATTTTGAACATGGGGGAATTGTGCACAAGAATATTCCACCATTCAACAATTTTCATTTTGAAATCAGGGTTTGAGTTCCACATGATTTCAAAGCAGAAAGGGTAAGGTCCAATAGCAGACTGATCACATGAAGTTAACAACAAAGGATTGCGATCAGAAATAGTCCATGGTAGAGACCTCAAAGTGGCACTAAGTAGGACTCACAATTACTAGAACAAAGGAAATGATCCAGTCTAACTTGAATCAAGTCTTCCCCCATACATTTTCTAGTCCAGGTAAAAGATTGGCCCATCAAGTCAGTGTCAATCATGCCAGTAGAACTCAAAAAGTTTTCTAGATCTGTCATGATGTCAGAGTAATCGACTAGACCACCACTTTTCTCTGAGGGAAATAGGGGGGAGTTGAAATAACCAACCACTAGCCAATGATAACCACCGTTGTTTTTTATCCAGTCAACAAGAGTCAACCAAACAATAGACCTAGCATTCCTTTGGTTGTGCGCATAAACATTGATAAGTGACCAAGAGCTACTCAAGAAGGTAAATGAAACACCAACACTACTCTGACAACAAAATAGTTTAGTGCCATTTAATCTAGAGGGGTTCAGGAGCATCGCTATCCATCCTGAGGCCCCTTCAGCATCACTGTAAGAGTAAGTGGCCCCTGGCCATATGTAATTAGCAACATTATCAAAATTAGCTTTCTTCATCTTGGTTTCTTGTAGAAGTAAGATAACAATCTTATGTTCAAGAACATAGTTTTTTAAAGCAAGTTGCTTATGGGAGCTATTCATTCCATGCACATTCCAAGACATGAAATTCATTTTTGACCTTTCTTGGAGGACACCTCCAATGTCCTCTATTTTCCCATTGCAATCTCATTATTGGTTTCTCTTAATCTCGTTGATCTGTTGGATGGCCTACTTGGCTTGGACTCTCCTCCCACATCCACCTTTTTCTTCCTCCCTTTTTTCTTTGGGGTTATACAATTTTCCTCATTAGTAGTAGACTCCATTTTCAAATCCTCTGAGATGAAAGTTGTCGCCTCTCCATTACCCATATCCTCCCATATTTCACTCTCTTCTCCTATATTCTCACTAGTTCCTACTGAAGCCACCTCCAATTGTGCACCATCAGCAAAAACCTCACTCCCAAATGCCATGCTAGAAGAAGGATTCTCTATTTCCAACACCTTTACACAAGCCATATTCTTAGCTAAAGACAGATTAGCAATACTTGTAGCCGGGTCAATCTTGGTCACAGACTTAGGGATAGGTATATCAGGATTAGGAAAATCATCGCTAGTCACTAATTTAGGTGAAGGAGCCATAGAGCTTGGAATATCAAATAAAGCTTCCAAGGATGTAGAACCATATTTTTTCAAGTCTTCGACTCTAGGAGGGGAACCATAAGAAGTAGCAGAGTCTCACTTGTTAAGATTATTAAAAGAGGAATTAGAGTCAGAAATAAGGTGCCCCAATTTGGTGCACTTCTAACAGTAAAACACAACATTTTCATAGCACATAGGTTGGACCCAGGTCTCAAATTTAGAGTAGAGCTTAATAGAGTTAGGGAGAGACTTATTCACACAAAATTTTACATAGAAGTGGGCAAACACTAACCTGGAATTCAATTTGGTGATGGAGTTGGAAGTAATGAAGTGTCCTAGGGAATCACCAATGCTCTTGAATATAGATTCATCCCAGTATCCTAGAGCCAACTCGAGAAGGTGAATACAAACCGGATCCAACTTATTGAGGTCCACATCATGGTTAAACCCTGACTTCCAATGACATAAATTCAAACTGTGCTTACCATAAACCAAAGTTCCAGAAGATAGGACAAATATCAGATCTTCTGGTGTCGTGAACTTGAAAAGAAAAATCCCACCAGACATAGTGCATATTTCCACACTTCCCTTGAGTCGCCATTTAGCAGCAACCCATCTCCTAACCATATCAACAGTAGGGTGGAAGGAGAGAAATTGACCCACTATTGCATTCTCCATGGAGGAGAGAATCCTATCACTGTCTGAATCAGAAATAGAAAAGTCCATTCTAGACATAATAACCTCTTCCCCATGAGGGGGAGGCAAGAGAGATATTTGTTTACTATTGGTTAGAATATCCTTCCACCCAAGAGAATCAAGAGGAATCACAAATGCCGACACTTCAACTGAAGACTCGAGAGGCACCAAAAGATCTATAGTCAAAAGACCTATCCTTCTAGGAGTGTCTCCCGAGGAACATGAGGCCACATGAGACAAGGCTAGACTTAGGTCAGGGAGGGCCAAAGGGGGGCCATGGGGTATCCCCAGGGCAGAATCCACCATGCGCGTAGGCTATTCAAACACAAGTAGAGGGTGGGGAGAGCGGGAAAAAGATATAAAAAATAATGTTATTAATTAATCCTCAAGCATCAATTGTTATATATATAAAGATCAAATCAAGATCCAATAAATAAATTCAAAATGATTACCAAATGAAATATATAAATCAAAATAATTAAATTTTACCTTTTTCTTTAATACTTGATAATATAAATTTCAATAGAGGAAAAAGGGTCGTGATAAGATAAATTATACAAACTAATTTATCTTCATATCAAATGTGCAAAGGGGTGATAAATGGGAAATAAATTAGGCCTACCCTTTCCATCCTTTAAACTCCATGAAGAAAAGTATATCTAATAAGTTATAATTTTTTGAATGTTCACTATTTCTAAATTTTAGGTGTTGGGTTGGTTGTAGCTATAAGAGATCAATGTCTTATCTTGTAAGAATAGAGTCAATTCATGACCAATAATAATGGAAGAATAGTCCACAATTTAGATGAGCCTATGTCACATGTCTCTACCTTATATAATCTAGACTCTTAAATTCCTTCAAGTTTTAAAGAATATAATCCATTCCAAACTCATAAACCCCACATACCAAGTTAGAAAGGGCTTCCAATTACAAATTACTCATAACAAATTTTTTTAATTTATCCATTGAATAAAAAACTAGCCAAAACTTGGCACAAGTGTGACAAATATATGACAAATTTTAATGTATCCTTTTTTCACCATTTGTGTGGTTATTATCTGTGCATATGAGAAAGTAATCTAGAAAGATGAGAAAGTATCAAGATAAACACCTCTTGGAGATACTTAATTCATTCTTTGATTACCTCCCACTTGGATCTATTGAAGTTATGCATTTTTTTTATCTCTACCTTGGTTGTGCCTTCAATGTCCTTTTTAGTATCATTTATATTGGATATCTATAAAAATAATATTAAATTTAATGTGATCCATTTGATTCTTTAGGGTTTCTACGCCTGTTGTGTTGAACACCCAAAATACTGAGAGGAGGGGGGGTGTAAATCAATATTTTTTAAGCCATTTCATCATAATCCAACCAATAATAAAAACATATCTAGCTGCAACCATGAATGAAAACATGAAAGAAATCACAATGTACCTCATAAAATATGAACACTAGGATTTTAACATGGAAAACCCAAAAAGGGAAAAACCACGATGAGGATTAGCACACAATATATTATAACTAGTTATAAGATATTACAGGGCCTCACTACTAGGACAAACTGTCCTTATAAGGCTCACAATAAAAAATAGAAACAAGAAAAAAGTAGCTACACAACCAAAGTGTGAATTGATGTAAGATGCACCTCTCTTATGCTAAATTCAGTTCCAATGAAGCTTTGAATACAAAATACTGCTCTAATTAGCAGTCACTCAACATACAAAAAAATTCTATCTTTATTTTGATCTCACACATACAAATTTTAAAGTTCACACTATATACAATTTTTCACACATCACATTACATCCTCATCCTATTATGCAACTAAAAAATTGTTCCACATATATACCCTATTACATCTGCATATATTAATTAGGTTGGCCTAATTAGATGCAACCATATTTCAATTCAAAAACACTTTGTTAGCTCCAAAATTCAAACAAAACTTCTTCACATTCAAATAAAATGTGAAAAACTTGAATTTATTTTGTCATGAATGGATCTAAAATAGATCCCCTTAACATCCATAATACATATTAACCTTCATAGTACAAGTTCAAGTATTAGGTCGTCCAAGAATGAGACCTAATAATAAAATAAGACAATCTAACTAACATCAACCATCCATATGATATTATAAGGACACACCATCTGGAATATGTGTAGTACTAGCACCTGCAAACCAACTCTCAAAATTTCTAAGTTTGATTCCAAACACCCAAGGAATGTGAACCAAATAACTCATACCATCTTGCATTGTATAAGCTTGAACACTATTTTTTGAACTTCTTTCATTTGTAACTTTCAATATGATCAACCAAAAGGGTTAGTGTAGGATCATGGGGGTCCAAACTAGGCCCTTAAGTGGCAATGAAAATTCAGAAATTAGAGTTAGACATCCTGACATAAAAATTTGAATAAGTTATTAACATAATTTGAAAAATTTGTAAGAACAAAATTTGTAGAAAATTGAATGTAGTTCCTAAGATACTAGTCCTCTTTTGGAAAAAAAGTAAATCTATTCGGTGAAATTTTGAAATTTCAATATAGTAGTACATAAATTTTCAGGAAAAAATAAAAATAGGTGTATGTTTGACCAACCTAAGTACAAGAAAAAAATATTTTTTTTTTAAAATTTAATATAAGTAGAGGAAACATGCTCGGATGTGACACATTTTTTTATTTTTTTGCAAGTAAATAATTAGTTATGAATTTTTTATTAGAAATTTTTAAAAACTATTAAAACTTGTTTGTCTGACCACCATAACTTGGTCAAAAATTTATGAAAATCAAATTTACTTTTCTCTATCCTATACTATGGGAAGCATAGAATGTGTTGCATCTTTTAGATTCAAAAAATGTGAAATTGTTTAAGAATTATATATATTTTCAATTAGCCTACCAATCAAGACTTTAGTCAAAATGCGTGTAGGAAATCAATAATAATTATCTATTTAATTCCAAATAAGTCATATCTTATATTGGTGAAAAGCTAATTTTTTATCAATAAACCCTTTTCATTTCATCAAATTTGGATAAAAAATGTCATTAGCCACTTTTCAATTATATTACCACATTTTGGACCCCCATAATTCTACTCACCCAAAATCATTGAAATATTGAACATAATTGTATTTATTAGTTCTAAAAAACATATTGTAACTTTATAAGTTGATCTTATAATAGGAGAAAATTTGAACCAAATTATTGGATCAAGGTGTCACTAAAAACTATTTAAGAGATTAGACAAAATTGTCTTTAAAAACAATGTTGGCATCAATGACAACATATAAAAGGGTTCCTTCTTCATTCTTTCAACAATCTCCCCCTTTTTCATTGATGGAAACATGTGCCAGAAATGAATCTCCAAAAATTCAACTTCAAAAGCATCTTCTAAAACTTGTATGAACTCTTGCTTTTAGATATACATCAAAACTTCCCCCAAAATCTCTGTTACATAACAATTGTAGCACTAGAACATTTTATATCTTCTTAAAACTTCTCCAAAATTCTCCAAATACAATATCTTAACAATTTTGGCACCAAAACTTCTCCCCCTTTGACATCAAGGACAAAGAGTGTGCTAGAAACATACTTGTACATGCATATGTACAAAAAGACAAGTAAACTGAAATGAGTTGCTCCCCCTTAGTGAGTTATCTTAATAATTACATATGATCATATGTACAAGAAGGAAAAAATGAAAGAAACTAAAATAGAATAATAATATACCAGGTGAAATGTGTTCACCTGGAGGAGTACCTTCAAGCTCCTTGAGAATGGATTCCCAAGAAAATTTCCCTTCATCCCAACTCTTTTTATGTATAGAAAGTGCCTTATATATTAATTCCAACCCCACCAAATGCTCCTCTCCCTCTTCTAGAGAAGTTGGATTAGGATTTATCATTTCTAGCTTTTTTGCATCCACAAGCGCACTTGAAACCAAAATGTGTTTGGTCTTCACCAAGTCTCCAAACTGTCTAAAATGCCTTATTACATCCTCTTTCTATCTTTACAAAGTGAAAAACATGTTTTGCAAGTCTAAAATGGCAGTCTAGGAGGCATAGTTTCTATCTTTTGCAATGTCATAAGCTCTGGAGGAATTAGCTAATTGTGACTCTATTGAGTCCATTAAGTCTTTAATTCCTTGAGTGGCAACTAGCCACCTCATGCAATACAATAATAATATATGAGCCTCATCTTCACATTCCTTGACATCTTTCAAGCATTTCATTACCTTTCTATGTGTAGTTGCACATTTTTCCTATAGTTCAAGCAATATTTTCTTTGCAAGCCTTGATTCTACCTCTTTTGTAGTCTGCTCCTTTAGATTAGAGGTGTGCTCCTTGAGTGAATCAACCAAAAACTTTAAATTCTCAACAAGTGTTAGAGAATCATCAGTAATGGTATTGAGGGTTGCATCTTGTAGAGAATTAAGGGCATCATTGATTAGCTCAACCCCTTCTAATGAGTTTCTATGATTTCCTTTCTTCTGGAGGCAATAAAAGTATCTCCAAGCTCCATCCTATGAATAGGTGAGATCTTATTTAGATTTGCACAACCTTTTTGTGATGAGAGTTGAATCAATTCTGGTGGAATAGCCAGTTGAATCCTTATTTGTCTTTTTAGAAGATCCTTGAGTGTACTTTCAGAGGGTTCTCTAGATGACTTTGATGGCTCTGTAGCCTTTGGGGATCTTCATTTCTTTCAACCTTAGTTTCTTCCAGATTCTCTTCTTTCTCTTCTTCTTTTTCAGAGGTTTTTTCCTTTTGACTATCTTGTTTTCATCTTTCCTATCATTGTTCTATTCATTTTTACTTTCTTCTTCTCCATTTTTATTTTCTTTACCTTCATTTCTGATATCTTTATTTTGTTTGTTATGATGATCTTCAAAATTATCATTGACATCATTCTTATTTTGATCAAGTCATTATTTTCTCTAGTTGTATTCTCAATGTCTTCTAGAGGAGCATATGTCTCTGAAGGAACATGTGTATCATCAACCGTATTCCCCAAAACATCCAAATGTGGTGTCTCTTCTGCAAAATAATCATTTACTTCTACAACTTCTTGAAAAATATCTAAATTGGATATAGGAGGAATATTTTCCTCTGCATCAATAGATTATCTTTATTAGGTTCCTTCACTTGAGCTGTATCGAATGAAGAACAAATAATCATCTATAATTTTTGTGCCATGTATTTCATAGTATCAAAATTTTCTTCTTTCAACTTCTCTTTGTTGTCCTTTTCTTTAGCCATAAGAATGGTAATTTTTTGATTTACCCTAAACTACTTTGTGTACACTTCCAGTAAGGTAGTCTGATCATCCTTAGAAAAAAAGGATCCAATCTCATTTAAAGCATCAATTTTGATCATTTTTTAAGGTTTAACAACTTCATGCCTTCTTTTCATCAAGGCTTTCCATACAACATTAGTTACTCTATTCTTCATATTGTCCATATTTGCATCCAAAATAATCATATACTAAATAATAGCATCTATACTAATTTCATTATCTTCTTCGTCAACCTCATCATATAATTTGGTAGTGACTTCTAATAATCCATCATGTTCTAACATATTGTTAACCAATAATTCCAACTTTATAGGTGAACTAGCTCTTACGGGAGGATTCTTGGAATTCTTCTTCTAAGGATTTGATATGCCTTCATCTATTTTCTTGTCATCTTTCTTGTCAGGATTCTTGTGCACATGTATTGTAAAATATTCTTTTAATTTTTCTATCTCCTCTTCAACAACATCAGCTGTGTTTTGACCTGTAGATGCTTTCTATTTCTTTCTTCTTCTGGAGGTAGTAGGAGATGCTACCTGAGATACATTCTTCCTCTTTGAGGTCTGGGTGTTGGGTCCAAAGGGTGTAGACACATCAACTATTTCTAGAGCACTAGGATTCACCTTCTTCCATTTAACTATAGTTGTGGTAGTAGGCAATGCAGAGGAAGGGGTGGAAGATGATATTCTAGATCTGTGTGGTCCAAAGGACTTACTAGTTGCTTTGGCTTTCCTTTCTGCTGCAACTTCCCTTAATCTATCAACTTCTTCTTTTGAAATTCCATTGATTCGAAAGAGTTTTTGAACTTTTTTATTCACTCTTTTTGTTCTAGCAAGTGTTGAGGTTTCTAGGTATACTTCCCTTTATTTCTCCTCATATGTACTGTGTCTAGGTAGGGACGAGTCTTTATGAATTTTCAATAATATTTCAATATATCGCTCAACCTCATTCTCATAAATCTCATATCCCAAAGGCTCAATCCATATTGTTCTAGGTTCTACCACTTCTATTATGCATTCATCAATAGATACTAGAAAGGTTATGTCATTTGCATACTTCTCCACCAAACTCTTAGGAATTATTTCTCTTTCATACATGTTCATTTGGAATACTACAAAAAATGTAGTCAATGTATTAGCTTGGGAATTGTAATCTCTAATGTTGTGTAAGTATTAAAAAATTTGGTGTACTACCAGTCTACTTCTGTCCCACACAATGTTTTTACTTCCAAGTAGCTCCCTCAAAAAGTAGAAAAGCAAGCAAACAATCAATGTTATGAACTTGAAATCACATTTCTTTGTTTTGTTTTGATGTAAGTTTCTAGAAGTTGTTGTCAAAGCAACTCACACAAATCATAGTCTTTCCCATTCACTACCATGTTATAAGCAACATATATTATAGTTGCAAATACAAAGTTCTCTCTGTTTTGGAAGCATATTTTGTGGCCAATCATAATAGATGCATATTTAACTATAGGATTGGTGATTGGTTTGGTTGTTAAATCTCTTCTGTAAAATGTGGCACTAGTTAGTCACATAACCACATCATTCTTCACTGAATTCAACGTAGGTATGGGTCCGATATCACATAATCCAATCACAACCTTAATTAAATCCTTTGAAATAAGTCTAGGAATATCAACCCACATTAATTTGTCATGCATTCTACTTAGGGCTATCCTCACATACTTTGCATCCAAATCACTGCTAAAGTTAGGATACTAGTTCCAAATGTCTAGCTTCTTTTGCACTAGGTTTGCATACTCTGGTTTTACCAAAAAGTCATTTCTAGTTAACACATTAGACCATTCATTCTTAAGTACTTAATGGTGATCATACTTTTCCAATTTTCTACACATATAGATTATTTTTTCTTCAGTGGGAAAAAACTTAATTGGGATCTTAGAAAATGCACTATCAAGGTCATTATTGAAAACTTTCCATGAAAACCTCTTAAATTTGGGTCTAGGTCTTTTAGTAATCACAAATATAGTTGTTGTAGCTAGTATAACCTCAATTCTACCTTCCAATGATTGTAAAATCACTTCTAATACAAACCCACAAAGTAGAGATAGCTATAAATACCTTTTTCATGCTCAATGGGAACTAGGGTTTGAACTAATTTGCTTCGAATAGCCTTCAATCACTTCTCAATTCACTTTGCTTTCTTTCAAATGTGCAAAAGTGATTTAAAAAAACTAATGATTTTAATTTATACATTACTGATCTACCCTGATTTCATATTTAATGCTTCAATTTTTTTAAAAAGTAGCTAAACACTTCATTGATACATGCTCTAAACCCTAAATTACTCCATAATACTTCATATTTGCATATTTTATACCAGTTTATTTTCCAAAAGTTTAAGCATACCATTTTTCACCATATATTTGTGTCACTACTTGATACCTCATATTTCTAAGGGGGTTGTTAGATTCATCTGCTACTACTCCCCCTAAGCCTTGAGATGGGCTTAGTTTTCAAAAGATTTATCTACACTAGATGTAGGTATAGATTCATTTGATTCATCCTTGTTCTCAAATTCCTCTTTTTTCTTCCAAATCTTCTCCATTTCATTCTTAACTTCAATAGGATCAACTTTGTTCATTGGTTTATTCCCTAGTTCTGGATTAGTCTGCATTCCATTCTTTCTTCTACAAAATATTGAAATGAGTCCAATTTTGTTGCAGTTGTAGCATACAACATTTTTCTAACCAAAGTGAATTATATTCATTCTTGATCTACACTAGTTAGCCTTATGTCTAAATACATTGGATGTATAATAGTAGCCATTGAAATATTGAAACATTCTACCATTATTAAATCTATTCATCCTCTAACTTTTGTACTCAGTAGCTTTATGTCAAAATTTCTTACATGCAAAACATTATTCAAAGAAGGATCCAACATTCCAATTCTTTATACTTCTAAATTCTATAGCCTTATGTCCAAATTTATTACATGAAAAAAAAAACCATTGAAAGATCAGTACCTTTGAGCATTTAGTTGTTTGATAGGAGGTATTTCAGTATTGCTTCTTTGATTCTTGAACTTTCTACTATAATGTGTGATCAGCGATGGGCCAAAAAGTGGCGATATGATGAGTATGTGTAGGGTATGTGGATGATGATTTTTTTAACCCAAAATTCATGAAATGAAAAGAGTTTTAAAGGAGATTCTCATTTTCACCAATATAAATTATGCATTACTTTGAATTTAATAAATAATTATTATTCATTTTCTATTTGAATTACTTAATTAAAATCTGATTGATAGGGTGATTGAAAAACATCTATAGATTTCAAATGGTATCACATATTTTGAATCAAAACATGCATCACATTCTATGTTTCATATACTATAGGATTAAAAATAATGAATTTCATGAAGTTTTGAATAAGTTAAGGTGGTCAGACATATGAGTTTTTATATTTTTTAAAAGTTGTAATAAAAATTCGTAATTAATTATTTACTTGGAAAAAAATTACAAAAATATGCATCACATCGAGGACATGAGTCCTCTGCTTATATCTAAAATATTATCATTTATTATGGTTAGGTGGTCTACAAACACCTACTTATTTTTTCCTTGAAATTTAAAGTACTACTACATTGAAATTTCAAATTTTCACCAAAAGAGATTTTTTAAATCTAGTAGTTTAGAAACTACATTCAATTTCCTATAGATTATATTATTACATATTTTGAAATAATATAGATAACTTATTCAAATTTTTCACGTCAAACTTTTTCTTAACTTTGATTTTTTAAATTTTTGCCCACTTAAAGGGCCTTATTTTCCATGATGATCCTGCACATACCCTACCATTGCCTTGAGTCTTCCTTTGATTGTCAACCTTGTTGGAGGATTGAATTGCTTTTGAACTTTGTCCTTCTTCAAGTCCCAAACCACTTTTATCCTTATAAGGTTTTTGAATTGCAATCAAATCACCAAGCATTGCAATAATTGTTTTGAATTTTTCTCATTAGCTCTCTTGCTTTCTCGGATCTAATCTTGAGGTTTTGACTTCTTGTTCAAGTTTTGTGTATTCATCAGTCTTTCTTTGTATAGTGGAATTTAAGAAATCCCCAATTCTCTTCTTTTCTTCCACTTGCATTTTTAGTTCAGGGATATCTTCATTTTCCTTCATCAACTGTTCATTAACTTCTCTGTGTCTTTCTTTGAACTTCTTGATTTGTTCTCTAAACTTTTTGATGCATTAATTTGCTTCTCCTAGGCTTTCCTTCAGATTTTTGTTCTCACCTTCAACTCTATCAAGATCTTCAGGAGAATCTTTAAGTTCTTTTTGAAACATGCAGTCATCTTCTTCATATTCTTGATTGTGAAATTTCTTTTGGAGAATATGATGCTTTTCAACCATGTGTTCAACCTCCAAGATCTTCCTCAAGTTGTTAGGATTTTCAAAAGGAAATAGGCTCTAATACTAATTGTTGAACACATAAAATATTGAGAAAGGGGGTGAATCGGTATTCTATTAAACCATTTCATCGTAATCCAACCAATAATAAAAACATATCTAGCTGTAGCTATGAATGAAAACATGAAAGAAATCACAATAGCTCATAACATATGAACACCAAGATTTTTATCATGAAAACCCAAAAAGTGAAAAACCACAGCGAGGATTAGCTCACAATATATTATAACTAGTTATAAGATATTACAGGGGCCCATTGCTAGGACACACTATCCTTATAAGGCTCATAACCAAAAATAGATACAAGAAAAAAGTGTCTACACATCCAAAAATCATATAAGATGCACCTCCCTTGTACTGAATTCAGTTCCAATGAGTCTCTAAATACAAAATACTGCTATGCTTAGCATTCACTAAACATACACATTAATTATGTCTTTTTTTGATCTCACACATTCAAATTCACAAGTTTACACTATAAAATATTTTTCAAACATCACATTAAATCCTCATCCCATTATGCAACTCAAGCAACTCAAGAAGTGTTTCATATATATACCCTATTACATCGAGATACATTAATTAGGTTAGCCTAATTAGATGTAGCCATATTTTAATTCAAAAACACTTTTTCGGCTCCAAAATTGAAAAAACATTTCTTTACACTCAAATCAAATGTGAAAAAATTGAATTTAGGTTGGCACAGATATAAAATAGATCCCCTTAATATCCAAAATACATATTAATCTTCATAGCACAATTTCAAGTATTAGGTCAGCCAAGAATTAGACCAAATCACAAAATAATCCAATCTAACCAACATCAACCATCCATACGATCATATAAGCATGCTCCATCTAGAATATATGTAGTATTGGCACTTGTAAACAACTCCCAAAATTGCAAAGTTTTATTCCAAACATTGGAGGAATCTGGGCCAGATAACTCATACCATCTTGCATTGTATAAGCCATAACACTATTTACGAAAATTTTATCATCCGTAACTTTCAATCTGATTAACCAAAATTGTTGAAATATTGAAAATAAATGTATTTAGTAGTCCCAAACAATGTAGTGTAACCACACAAGCCAATACTATAACATGGGAAAATCCAAACCAAATTAGTGGATCAAGGTGTCACCAAAAAAATATTTATTGAATTAGACACAACTAAATTAACAAACAATGTTGGCATCAATGACAACACATCAAAGGGTTCCTGCTTCATTCTTTCAACATGTTGACCATTAGAGGAAAAATAGTAGAGGGTATTAATGTCATTTGTTTTATTCTAAATAAAATTGAGCTAAGTTTTGTGCACTTTTATACATAAATTCTATAAGTTTCCATATTCATTGTTTGCATGGAGATACTAATATATTTTATTCTTTATCAATCATCTCCATGCATTATTTTTTAGGTAATAAAATAATTTCCCTTATTCTCTAAAGTGAATTATTGATGATTTTTTTGAGATCAAATAAAGAAAATGTGTAGCAAAATTCAAATTGGATCACTTTCCAATTTGTTGTCTCTACTCTCTTGGTTGATATACTAGGTTTGTGTAATTTTTGTGAGTTTCCAATAAAACATCTATATGTATAGTATTTCATCATATTCCCTTTGTTTTCCCATGTATTTAAATAAATTTATAAGTATTGTTCTAGTGTAATTCTAGATATGTTATTTCTATTAGGATTGTGAGGGCTTTCCATGTTTTATAAGTAGGATGTTAGGTTGCCTACATGTAAATACCTAGGTAACTTAATATGAGATAAACCATGTGAAATATGGTTTAATTTCCATTGCAATTTGAATGGTATGAGCTAAATTTATGGTTGATGAATTTGGTATTGGATATGGAGGGATATCTATAATTGTAATAGGTTTTTGCCTATTATACATAAGCTAAAGGTTTTCCTTGCTCCCATTATATTTTAAGATTGTAGTTATTTTCCTCCTCTTAGGAAAGCATCTACTATAGCACTATCAATAAAAAATTATCCTAAATTTGATTTATTAAATTTTTTTATTTTTGGAAGTTTTTTTCAGTGAGTATAGTGTTTTTAGTTCTTCATAATCATATCATGCTACTTCCTCTACACATGTTTCACTCATATTAGTGTCTCATGGTGTTGTACACCATTGCATAAATTATTATATTATATAATTTTATAATTAAATAATTATATATTTATGGTGCACCTAGGAGGTGTGTTTTAGCCAAATTAAATAATTATTTGGGGGCCACTTGTAAAGTTGTATTGTAAAATTGGGTTATTATTTTTAATTTGTGGGAGACATAGATAATAATTTATTATTGGGGAAAATTTTTAATAAATTGAAAAATTAGTACCCAATCTTAAATGAGGGATCAATGGTTTTGTGTTCACATGGTTTTTTCTTACTAGTTGGTTGTATTTGTGAGATCTTGTATCTAAAAATAAAACACATGTTTAGTGGTTAAGGTTGGCTAGATGAGTGGGCTATCATTATTGTATCTTTCTAAGGGATGACATGGGATGTGTGGATTCATGCTTGACACATGAGAGGCTTTATGCTTAAAAAATATTCATGGTAACTCTGTAAGTGCATGCATTATTTTATTGTTGAATAATAGATGGAGTATGAATGATTTTGGAGGCTTATTTTTCTCTCATGAGGGTTTTCCTAGGGTATATATTGTGTTGCCCTGTGGCTTATATATTTTTATCTATGCATTGTGGTTATTTTTTAAGCTTGCATGCATGCTTTTTTCACATGGGGTTATGTATGAAATAGATTTAATGAACATGGCATCTATGCATTATTTCCTAACACATGGTATATGTACTAACTTATAGTTGTCTACAAAGGATAATTCATCTCTTGGAATCAATAATGTTGTTATACTTTACAAACCATTATAGACCTAATAGGGCATTAAAGGTTTCAAATTGTTCCTTTATTTCTATTACTTTAAAATTTATTACATTTATTTGTTTCCTAGAAGGTTAAAATTTACATTATTCCACATATCTATTGTACCTATGGATGACACTTGTCTGCTAGACTAATATTTTATGGAGTCTCATGTAATTGTGGTTTCTCAATATTTCCCACACTATTTTTGGATCATTGAAATCAAACCCTAATTCAATCATAATTTTTTTGACTATCTATGATTAAAATGTGAGTTTATCATGATTGGTTTGATTTTCCATTACCTTGGAGTTTTATTCATTATTTCTTGATATTTCCCATTTGCTCCAATACTTATAAAACTTTTTAATGTTGTATACCAAGTTATTTTTCTCCACAATAGTAGCCAACTCTATTTATGTTGAAATTATATTTCAAAAAATAGGCTCTATGATAATCCTCTTTTCCTTGTTCTTGAATTATGGTTTTTCTACTTTCTTCTACTATTCACTCATGTTTATTCTTTTTAGGATAAAAATCATCCTCATCTTCATCACTTGACTCTTCTATCATCCATTTTTGTTTTTGGTGTCTTTTCCTTCTCTAGTGGCCATTGAAAACTATTTTTCTTCTTATATTTGAATATATTTTTGTTTTTGTTTCTCTTTCTTCTCTAGATATTATTTTTCTAAAGCTTCTTCTCCTATTAGAGTGATTCAATTGTTAGGCTCCTTAGGTTTTAATTTTATTTTTTTGGCATTGTATTTCTTCTTGTAGTGGGTTTATAGGAACCTTCAAAATATTTTTTTCTTCTCCTGTTGCATTGGGTCTATATAGTTCATCTCCTTTTGTATATAGTAGTGCATTTTGTATTGTATTAATATTTATATAATTTCATGAATTAATTTGTGTATATCCATGGTCCCAAGAAGAAAAGGTCTTTCTACCAATCCTTTAACATAGGCCATTTTTGTGACTAATGGATTCCTTATTCGCATAGTGGTAGTTGTAACAAGGTTTGTTTTCTTCTTCTTCTCCTTAAAATATAAATAGTAAATATGGGAAATCATCCGTCTCATTATAATCCCATTCTCCACATACTCCACCATAAATTATTTTTATTTTTCAAGGGGATAGCTTTAGTCTACTCCATGTGTTGCATCTCATTCTTTATCTTTTAGTATTGGGAATTCATTTCTAATATTTCCTTCCCTAGAATAATAAGTGCACCATATTTTTGTTCTTTGATTATATGATGGTGTTTGATTGGGTACCCCTTTGGCTAAGATCTACTACTTGATCTTTAGCTACTTCAATTCTAGTGTTAACTTCTCATTTTATTTTTTCTTAGTTTTCTTATATTTTCTTTTCCATGTTTGGGATTCAACCCAACCTGCTAATGTTATCACCTTGAAATATTTCCCAAATAGTTTCCATCTAATGAAGTTTTTATTTCTAACTATAAACAAAATAGAAACCATTCATTACATTATTTTTATGTTCTTGTAATTTATTTGTGACCTTTTTAAACCAGTGATCATAATCTTTAATGGATTCTCCATCTTGTTGGACCATACCCCTCATCTGAATTAAATTTTCAAAAAGGATCTCTAGAGACTAAAATTTAGATAATAAATCCTCCTAGACTACTGGCAATTCCTTATCATGCTGAGGAATTTCCTTCCTATACAAATTTAGTGCATCATCACATAATATTCCCATGAAATTAATGCTTACCCCAATATTCATACTAAAATATACTATTGCTGCTATACCCTCACCCCAATATTCATTTGGGAGTCCCTTAGCTATCAAAATTCTTCTTACCATCTCCACAATGGTTCTATTCTTCCTCTTAGCCACTTCATTTTTCTATAGATTATAGTTGGTTGCCAACACCTTTTTAATGCATTGATTCTTAAAAAAACTGAAAAATTCATTTGAGGTATAGTCCCCCCCTTTATCTAACTTTAGGATCTTAATAAAATTTTCACTTTCCTTACTCTAGGCTTTAATCACTTTGAAATTCTCAAAATATTCAAAACTGTGCTTCACAATGTAGACCCATGTCTTCCAGCTGTAATCATCAATAGAGTTCATAAAATATTGTCTCTTCCCTATTTCAAGGGTTTAGATAGGACCACACAATATATATACACTAGCTCTAATTTTCCTCTTGCCCTTCTAGAATTCCTTGATTGAAAGGGTTGTCTATCTAGTTGCCTAAAATTTAAGCCTCACATCTACCATTTGACTCTACTATGGTTGGTAAACCCCTAACCATACCTTTTTGGATAAGATATTTAGTCTAGAATAACCTAAGTTTCCATATCTTAGATGCTAGAGCCTCGAGGGTTCTTGAATGACCATCTTGAAGATTGTTTGTTGTTGTACTGTTGTACACTTATCATGCTTGGGAGGAGAAACTACAAATTGGGTTGATAGGAAATTTTGTATTCAAAGAGAAACCATCCTATTCTTTGTCATTATAATTTCTACTACCATTTTCTTGATCCCATTGTTATCAAAGACAATGCACCCACCTTTCTCCATCAACACTTTGTAACCTCTTTTGACTAGTTGTCCAACACTCAAGAGTTTATACATTATAATAGGGAAAAATAAACATTTTTAATTTTATTTTGTCACCATGCTTGGCACAAATAATAACAAACCCTTTGCACACAACTAAAACTATTTCATTGTTCCCCATTTTGATTTCATACAACATTTTTTTAATGAATGCAATTTTTTTTTTTATTACCACTCATGTGGTTGTTGCATCCTCTATCCAAATACCAAACTTCAACATTGCTCTTTTAGTGTAGGAAAAAGTATCCTTTTTTCACACTTAATTTGGAAATATTAACATTAAAATGAACCTAGTGTTCCCATGATTTAGTGTTGTAATGTGTTTTACACATTCACATTAAGTTTAGGGACATTTTAAACTAATAGACCTATTTTTTCCTTTATGTAGTGTTGTAAAATGTATTTATTTACATCTTCACAATAAGTTTTGGCCCCTCTTCCATTAATGAGCTTTAAATCAAGACACTTTACATTTCATCTCGATGCATGTTTCAATTGAAATCTTGACATGGTCATCAAATACATTAAATTTTCTAACCCCCTAACATTCTCTCACCTCAAAAATATAGTGTGGGACCCATACACCACCTTAAATGTATGAGTCCCCCTAGGTGGGATCCATATGCCACCTTGGGTGTATGAGTACCATTTAGGGAATTTTTAGGGTTTTAAGTGGGAAATCGGGGTTTTCAATTCAAATTTTGTGAATGTCAGAATTTGGGATATAATAAATGGTAAATTAGATGGAGTGATTATATAAACAAGGTTTCAAATCATTTTTTTTTGATGAATAAGCCATTAATCTATATTAAAGAAAGGAGATTAAATACATATTCACAAAAAAAGTTTAGTTGGTAAGAAAGCACACCCCAAAGGTCACATGGGTAGGGCCTAGAAAATCAAAAAGAACATGGGCCAAGCCCAGGAGTCCAAAAAAAATATATTAAAAGACCATCAAGCAACCAAAGTAGTGTCAGCAGAGCTATGAGGGTCTCTATCATCCTTCTTCCCCCATACATCAGCGGGGTTAGGATTGATGTCAGGAGGAGCCCAACCATCATCATCTTTTTTTTTATCTTCTTCCTCACACCACCGGGGCGAGATTACAAGGGCCAGCCGTGGAAAGAATTTTCTTGTATCTGGACAACTAGAACTAGAGGCGGAGCCAGGAGCAAGAACAACATCAGAATGCCAACCGCCACCACTCCCTGATGGCCCACCAGATAACCACCCCTGGCCAGCCTACAGTGGAGGAGAGCGAGCACGCCAAGGGTGGCAAGAGTCCCACCGAGGTGGAGGCTGAGAGCGGGGGTGAGCATAACCACTTTGTCGTCGGCCCTAAGAGGGAAATCGGTGGCAGGAGTCAGAGGCTGAGTCAGGGACCCGAGCCACTGTGCACAGGGCATTGCCCCAATGGCCCAAGAGAACCTGGTGGTGAGAAACTTCAAGCGCCACTTTATTAGCTTGCACCTGTATATGAAATAATACATTAGAGCAAATAATAGCTTTAGAATACATAGAGATTTAACAATCCATTTGAGAATGAGAAAATACATAGGCATTTCTATCCATCCAAATAGTAAAAAGGATTTCCACCTTGAAAGTGTGCCAAAGCTGGGTATATTTTGTTGGGAATCTGGGCGAATCCCCCAGCAGAATCATGTGCCAAGAGAATGGCTCCAGCTAAAATAGTTGAAAAAAATCATGTATCCAGGTCCAGTACTACTGGGCCTGAGGGCAAACCAAAAGAGATGCTTAAAAGTCTTAGACTTCCCATAGAATGGGCACCGAGGGTTCGGAACCCTCAAATGAACAAGCTGAGAGCCCACCAACAAGCCCTGGAAAAGAATACACCAGGAAAAATGGGTGATCTTTGCCTCAACACTTGCAGACCAAGTGTTGGCAAATCATTTACACTAGACAGGAGCTGGAGATTGGAGAAACCACCTCTGATTCAGACTCTGGATCATGGGAAAATGAGGCAAAAGCCACTTGTAGCCAAGCCGAGGCTTGTAATTTCTTAAAGGAGTATCTGGGTACCATTTCCAGTCTTTCCACCATAGTTTGGGCCCATGAATACCAATTTTCTGAAGCATCTCATCTAGGATAGCACTCACTAGACCCTCAAAAGTAGCACGGTCCTAGTTATGAAAACTATATAAGGCACAAAACTTGTCCCAATGCATGAGGCGCATGGCGGGTCTGAGAAAAAGCTGATGGAGGGTATGGATCCCCTTCTTATGAAATCTGAGAGCTTCAAGCCAAGGTACTTTAGCCAAAGGCTAACATTTCTGGCAAAAAGGGGTGACCACCACACATTGTGCTGGTTCAGGGAGAGCCCGTCTCGAAATCCGAAGCCAGACCACCGGAGCCAGGGTTTGACAGATTCCTAGGTGCACCAAATGCTGTTGGCAACAAACATACCAATTATTTGGACCGACTCTTTCATAATAGATCCATAGTAAGGAATTTACAGATCAAGTTGGTATCAGAGGTAGTCTAACAAGTTGCAGGTTGTGGAATACTTGGAGCAAATTCAAGCAGTGAGGTGAGATGTCATCACATAAGGAAAATCAGTTTTCTTTTGTCTTTGATGCAGAGTTCTATAAGACCTTCATGGCAATGAAAGCCACATGGCTGATGACATCATCAAAGTCAGTGAATTGGGCAATGACACGTGTCCTTCTGATGACGTGGATTGGTACGTTGACGTGGATGGCCTAGCGAATCCCTGATTGACACGTGGCAGTGAGCTGGCATGGTGATTGGACGTGACAAGGATGCTGACTCAGAGTCTTCGACAAATCCCTGAGTGACACGTGGCTCCAGCTTGGGTGAGTCATTCAAACTACTTCACTTAAAATATGTATGGCAGAGAGTCTTGAACCAATGACCTCCGCAGAATATGTGACTGGCCTAGCCGTTGTGGTAAACCGTCCGCCCTCAACAGATTCATATGAGCCAGTGCTTTTGTTATAACAAAGAGTTGCAACAACTATTTAAAAATAGCCAGTCGGGTTGGAACCCCCGACCAACGGGTATGTAAAATGCATGGGCGTCGTTACACCATTGTATGGTGTTGAAAATATAGAAGGGCTCGGTTCTTGTTAACCAGTTGTAAAGCCCGAGCTCAAACAAATAAACCTATTAAAAGTTATTTGTTTATAGAACAACAAACTCCTAAAACCTCAAATAGCCCGAATAAGTGTAACAAACAAGGGCTCGAAAAAAAAGTTTACTTATTTTAAGGGGGGTTATTATTTTTTATGTAAAAATGGGTGAATTGATTTTTAATTTTCCATTAAGGGGAAAAATGCCAAGTTAGGTGGTTTTGGTGGTTTTAACCACATAGGCCCAACTTCAAGTATAAAAGGGAGGAGTCTTGGAGTTTTTTTGATCATCACTTCCTAAGTTGATCCATCAGTTGATCATTCTCCATTGTATCCCTTTCTCTTGGTCTTTGAGAGGCTTTTTGTGAGAGAATTTCTTAGAGGGAATTAGGAGAATATTTGAGTTGTGATGTATTGATGTTTTGAGTCTTGTAGTAGATCCTATTAGGCAAAGTTAGTTTTCTTCCACTTTGTTAGTCATCCCTAGCCTTGAGAGATTTTGAGAGGGGTGTGAGTGAGAGACTTTTGTATGACTTTGTGGAAAGGCTACAAGATATTGTAAAGCAGTGTTACAAGAGGCTCGTGGAGATTGTACTGCGTTTCAGAACATTTTAATAGATTGGTCACTCAATTAAGCTTGACCCAAAGACGTAGTCCACTTGAACAAACTCCATAATCAAATTGGTGTCTTCTTATCTCTATCTTGGTTCTATGTTTTGAATTCTCTTTTATTGTTCCTGTTACTTCATTGTTGATGTCTTTACACTTTTCTTCATAATCACTTAAGCAACGTTTGTCATAGATCCCTTCCGCTATACGGATCAATAACAAGAAGCGTTTGGAGGCCAATTCCTTTCCAGGTAGGTCTATTGGTGAGGAAACTAGACTGAATATAGTGGCGAAGGAGAATTTTCCAAGCCTCATCACCTGTGCGAGCATGAATCACCCATTTGACACAAAGAGCAATTCCCTGACTCCGGGTAGAGAGCAAACTCAAGCCTCTAGAGTCCTTGGGGAGACAATAGAAATCCCAGGTGACACGATGGAAGCCATGATGAGTATCAGAGGAGGCCCAAAGAAAATCATGAAGTAATTTCTCAAGCTTGCTATAAGCAGCTTTAGAAGGTTCCCAACAAGAAGAATAATAAACATGGGTAGCGGCCAAAACTTTAGAGCAAATCTAGAATTTCCCTGTCAAGGAAAGAGGTTTGGTGATCCAGTAAGTCAACTTTTTCTCCACTCGAGCGAGCACAACTTGCCAAATCTCCATAGGAGAAGCTTGGAAAGCAAAAGGAATGCCCAAAAATTGTAAAATTTGGTCTAGCTCGATCCACTTCCAACCAAGAGGTTGCAACCAATCAGGGCAAGGCAAGACATACTGCTGATAATAGAGTGTCTTGTGCCACTGAATGGCGGAGCCAGATGCAAGGCAGAACACATTAAGGCACTGGAATGCCTCATGAATAGTCTCCTCTTCCTCCAAGAGAGTGAGAAGGAATCATCCGCAAAGTGACCATTGAGCAATTGCAATTGGGAATTCGGCAACAAAATTCCTTTGATGCACTGCGACGAGGCTGCATGAGCCAACAGATAACCAAACCCTTCAGCAGCAAGCACATACAACGAGGGAGCCAAAGGGAAACCCTACCAAATGGAATGGAAAAGGCCAAAGGCAGAGGACTATCGACCATGTATAGTGATGTAGGCTGAAGCATCCACAAAGAGCATTCAGACAGATTGAATAAAATTGGGCCCAAAACCCAGAGCTTGCAGCAGGGAAAAAATGAAAGGCCATTCAATGCGATCATAGGCTTTGGAAAAATAAATCTTAATGAATAAAGCTTTCTAGTTGGATCATCGAGCCCACTCCATGCCTTCCCATACAACGATAATATTATCTAGAATATACCTGGATTTGATGAATCCAGTCTACTCTGGATGCACAATGAGGGGCAAAAGATGGTAGATTTTTAAAGCAAGAGCTTTAACAATGATTTTGTAAGAGACATTAAGGAGCATAATAGGCCACCAATTACAAATATCCTCAGGATCACTGGCTTTAGGTATGAACTTAATATTCCCTTTATTTATTAGCTCTCCTAAAAACTTAAAATGAAAAGCCTCTAAATAAACCTGAAACAAGTCGGGACCCACACAGTCCCAAAGAGCTTTGTAAAATTCACAGGGAAAGCCATCAAGCCCAAGGGCTTTGTCATCTACCATTGAATGTAATGCTTCTTTTAGATCATCAAGTGTAAGCAACAAGTCACAAAATTTCTTTTGGGCTACAGACAGCCTATGTGGCATGACAGTAAGGCAATCCTGAAGGGCCTGTTGGCGCTCAAGTGTGGGGTCTTGGGCAGTGAAAACTTGCTCGTAATGATGCACAAAGGCCTGTAGAATGTCAGACAGCTCTGAAAGGACCTGTACACCATCTTTAATCTTTTTAATGCCTGGAGAGGAGTGCTTGGCATGCAAGGCCCAGAAAAACTCCTTGGAGGCACGATCACCAATTTTGAGCCAGTGCAAACAGGCCTTGATTTGTGCACCTCTAGCGGTGTAATTGTTCGCAACTTGCTTTTGGTGCTGTAATTCTACAACTTTAACTTGCAGAGTTGGAGAAAAAGGGCTAGCCGCTAAGGCCTTGTTGGCCGAGAGCAAATCAACTGTGGTTGCCTCGTAAGACCACCAGCGAAAGATGGCCAGCTAGCACCCATAAATGCACAAGAAGTGAGCGGTATGGGTGATGGCATCATTCCACCACATAATCCAGCTAGTGTTATGAGCTAGCCTATATTCCAAGTTCTAAATTCTGTGAATGTGGGCCAAGGTGGCCTTATGGCCAAGAAGAGAAGTGTTGAGGAAGAATTGAGTCTTGCACGTACGAGACTGTCTAGTCTCCCATTTGATGCAAAATCTGTTGGGGAAGTGATTTGACAACGTCACATCTATTATCAACTTAACTAGAAGGGAAGAGCTAGTGAAAGAGAAGAATGATTGTGCCGAGATCATGGCACAATCAAGGTGCTTAAAAATTCTATCAGAACTAGCCCTAAAGTTGCACCAAATGTGCTAGGGAGAATGAGAGTGGCGGTGGCCAATATTGGGATAAAAAAGCCCCAATTTATTACGCATGTAAAACCACGCCTCACGTTCGGAAGCTGCCCATATGAAGGGCAGGATGCCATCTTTATCACAAGCCATCTCAACCATATTGAAGTCCCCACATAAAATCCAGGTGGTGACCGACAATGAGTCAGCAATCCATCGCCAGAGTAAAGAGTGCTCCACAGCATCATTCGGGGCATACACATTAATGACCCCAAAAGAATGATTATCAATATTGAGAAGGATCCAGACAAGCTGCTGCATGGGATCAAACCCATGTTCAACCACGCTGGAGCACCACCGTGGAGAAAAAAGAGTGATAGCTCATACATGCCTAGACTTGTGGGTGGTACCGAACATAAAACTGGATTGCCAGATGGACCAGCAAGCCGAAGCAAGAAAAAAACTAGAAATTTTAACTTCTTGGAGGCACATAATATCAATACTAGTCAACTTTTTCAAAGTATCTCTTACAATATATTTTTTGGGGAGATTAGTAAGACCACTAACATTACATGAGAGAAAATTCATGGAAGAACTGCGTCCATATCATCAGACTTCAATTCCTCTCCATCTAGAGAAGAGAAATGATTCTGTAAAATTTTTGGTGGAACTGAGCCAATTTGGATAGAAGGAGTGGAATTCCTCTGCTTCTCCTAAACATATTCCCCTTCCTCCCTGGGTAGAGAGGGGCTTCAAGAGCTCCTTTGGGCTCCTGAAACAGGAGCAGAACTATTCGGTTAGGGCATCATGATGGCAGCGGGTTGAGGCGTGGACTTAGGCTGAGGCTAAAGAGGCACGCTATCAACCTTGCCTAGAACTATCGTCTCCTTCTGAGAAGGGTTTGAAACATTTTTCACCAGCTTGGCGACTTTGGAAGTTGACGCAGAACTAAAAGATTTATTCCTGTGCTCTGTGATCGTAGTCCAAGTAGAGTCTTGTTTAGGAGCAGAAGAATCTGCTTGACAAGATTATTTAGTTTCTCATGGCTGAGAAGGTGTACGAGGCACTGCCAAAGGGAAGTCCTTGATCATATGGTCTATAGACTGACATCGATAGCATGTGTTGGGTAGATTAAAATAAGTAACTTTCTTGGTATGCCGAAGAGTTCCTATTTGAATATCAATGGTGTCTTTCAAATCTTGGGAAAGGTCAACTTCCACGCAAACCTTCTTCTAGGGATGGGCTTGGAAAAACCTATTTGGCTCCACACAGATAACATTCCCTAGAGAGGAAGCAATATGATTCAAAAAAGGCACACAAGGCAAAGGAAGACCAGGAAACTCAATCTAGACTGGGACCCAGAGCTTGGTCTCATCCGAGACAGTGAAGTCACGGGTCCAGGCATGGAAAACCAACAGGGAAGATTAGACACACTAGGGGCCGTGACCCAAAATGGCTTGCACATGGCTAACTTCTGAAAAGTGGAACAAGAAAAAACCCTTGGTTAGGTTTTGGACCATTTCAAGGTGGACCCCATGAGGGACCCAGGCCTTGTTGACCCATTCTTTAAGCACACTTTCAGGGTGGTTCTCCCAAAAAAATACCCAACAAGGGTGTGACTTTCAAGCCATTGACAAGTAGAATCAAACTCAGGTAAAGGTAAAACCACATTAGCAGGTGAGTCAGAATGCATACCTCATGAAACACTTTCGGAATGAATTTCTGGGGACGTTTTTTTAGAGGGGGAGCCATTGAGCATAGCCGTCGAACCTCCAACACTAGCAAGAACTGCTGGCTTAGGAACAATTGAAGGCATAATAAGGCACTTAGGTCTACACTAAATGCAGCCGTACGTGCCACAATAAATACAGTCCTGCGTAGAATGTGTAGTATGACACAGTTTGGTTGTGAGAACAGAGCATAAAACCCTAGCCTATCAAAGATACGAGGATTAAGGGCTTCATTTTATTAAAGCATCCTAAGAGTTCACAAGAGTATTATAAAGTATTCAAGAGCATTTATAAGGCATTCAAGGATAGATTTTTAGAAGATTATTGCAAAATTTCAAGATCCATTATCATGTCAAAGGCTTGATGCATCATGCATGTGCTTGTGAGCTAATGTTGTGATGTATTTTTCAAGATCAATTCAAGTATTCAAAGGAATTATCCTTCATCAATAATCATGATCAAGATCCACATCCATTGATGCCACTTCATGCTTGTTTCTAGATCTACAGGGTTTCAAACAAGGTTCTATTGTTTCATCTTATGTTTCATGTTTTATTTCATTCATGTTTCCTTTCTCATCAAGTATTGATTAGAAAAATGGGGTTTGACCAAGGAAAACCCCCATTTACTAACAAAAAGTAAATTTTCTCTCTCTACATGTGTGATTGTAGATCTAGGTGCTTTGAGGCTTGAAGATCCTTTGAAGACAAAGTTGCAAGATTGAAGAAAGTTGTCCAGGTTTTCACAAGGTTGTTATCTTCATGAAAAGTCATTTGCAGGCCCAAATTCAAACTTTCAAACTCAGAGATATGGCAGGAGAGAAGTTACAATAGATCACTAGAGGATATTAGAGTTTTAGAAAAATCCCTAATAATGAGACTAATACACCACCTTGGGCGTATTTTTCCTAGTACAACACTTTTTCCAAATTTTAGAGGATTTAGATCAGTCACTGTGAGATTCCAGTTCCTACCTAGAAACCCTAGTCTGGGACTAAATCACCTAGAATGGAATATGAGTCCCAATGAGCTTCAAACAATAAAATTTAAGGGTTTTAGAGCTTGTTTTGACCACATTTTTCTTCCACGTACCTTTTTGTTTCATCCTCTTTTATCATTTTGATTTCATGCTCTTAATTTTCTAGGTTTCATAGCTAAATTGGCACATTACTTTTATCTCTTTCTTTCTAAGAACTTGCTTAGTGGTGAACCCCCTTTTTATCTTTAATCACACCTTAGGACACCTTATTGCAAATCTATTTTCCTAATTCCATCCCTAGATAGAGATATCTAGGTTTTCCTTGAATGAAACTAGAGCAAAATAGGGTTCCCTAAGTTTTCCATCTCCTAAAAGGTAGGCATACCCTATTTTCTTTATTTCATTTTGGTGAACCCCACCTTTAAAACACCTTATTTTTTGATTTGGAGTGCATCATAGTCCTAGATCTAGCTTACATTAACTTTGCATTAGGTCTTGCATTAATTAATTTGCATCTAGGGTTTATAAATCTTGCATGAGTGAAAATGCATATAGGTTGCATTTTTGCATCTTGAATCATTGAGTTTCACTTGAAATTTATAATTGCAATCAATATAGACAACATACAAACCATAAGCCTAAAACACAACTTAGAATTTGTTGAATTTGGTGCAAAAACCCTAATTTGGGACTCAATCAATCCTCTGGGTGATTTAGCCCCTATATAGGTTATTTTTACTAGTTTTTGAGAACTATGTGTTGTGTATTTTTCAACATTTGAACCTTTCAAAAACCCTAACTAGGACTCATACACCCCTCTAGGTGATTTAGTTCTAGATCAGACATAAAACTACCATTTAAAGTATTACAAACCTCATTTAAGTACTTACTAAGCTTATTGGTAACCTATAGTATCAGTTTGGAAAGTTTTAAGAACTTTTGTTTTATGTATTTAGGTCAAATCATTTAGTGTAGTCATTTTTAAAGAATTTCACAAATCATATTAGTATTAAAAATTTCAAATCTATAGGACTTTTGTTTACATTTCAAAAGCATTGCATAATTTAGATAGCTTGCTTTTTCATTTTAGCATGTTTTCTTTTCAAGCATTTAGTGTTCATAGAGTATCACATGGCTTGTATGACTCTATTTTCCCTACTCATGGGCATAATCTAGAAAAAAAAAAGACCTTTTTACAAGCATGTTGGATACCCTCCTAGTACCTATTGGATTTGCAAGAATGTCATAACATAAGAGGATGCAAATGTAGGCAATCATGAAAATCATAATTGTTCTTCTCCCAATACCTCTCTTATTTGTGACAAAGGTATCTTGGTGAAAGAAGATACATTCATTGACAATCACAAAAGTATTTTTTGTCCCTCTCCTCCTCTCCTTGTGAATAAATTATAGTATATAAGGATGTAATTGTAGACAACTAGGACATTCAAATTTGTTCTCCGAATATCTCTCCTAGATGCGAAGAAGATAGTTTGATGTTTTATCACATTTATTCTTCTCCTAGTATCTATCCTAGCTGTGAAGAAGATATTCTCATGTTAGATGATAAAAAATATGAGAGTAATGAGATTTATATTTGTCTTTCTTCTCTTGGGGAAAACATTATTGAATAAGAGAATGCCATCATTGATAAAAAATAAAATCCAACCATTGATAACTTCCTTGTGATGAAGCCATTTTAGAAGAGCCGTTTTCTGAATGTCATGAGCATCTAGTTTTTAGTTCTCCTAAGAAATATCCTACTAGGGAGGATATCATGGTGTAAGAAAATGACAACATCAACACATTTCTTTCAAACAATAGTAATGTGACTTCCTTAGATGATGATGAAAGGATGACACTATACTCCCCTTCATTAGAAAGAGATCAAACGAAAACCACTGAGGTTATGAATGCACAAGTGTCTGCTAGATCCCCTTTGATTATTGGACCTCCTAAATACCCTGTGGGACATCCTAAGAATCCTCTAATTCTTTACCCACCCTCACAACAACCAAAAACTCAAAAAAAACCCATATTCATCTTGTTGGATGTTTTCGATATGTGGTTTTCATTAATGTCAACACTATTGGACTTTAAGATAATAGAAGTTGTATATATTAAGGATGTTGAGAAAATTGTAATGGAATAAGTTGTAGGTTGTCAATGATGTAATGAAGTTCAGTCTATTGGTTAGCTTAGTATGTTGATGATAAAAAGGTTGTGGATTAAAGGGTTTTTTGTTGAGTATATCTATTTTATCCATGCTAAGTTTTAAAGATTTGCATGAAGATTTAATCAAGTTATGAGTAGTTATGTTCTAACAGTTTTTTTTTTTGCTTTAGTTGGTGTTCCTGAATGAATATAATGTGGTTCTAGTAATTTCATTTGTTGTGCATTCTTCTCTAGTGATTCATTATTTTTTTGGATGTTTCTCGATCATGCTCTATCTCTGTTACATGTCGACATTGATCATTGTGCTCATGATTGGTGATTTTATCTTGCGTGTTCATGTTTTCATGTTCATGGCTGACAAGGTGGTGGTAGTGTGTTGTGGGTCTTTGTGGAATAATTTTTGAACCTGTGTTTCATGTTCGAGGATTTTATTTTGGGTCTTCATTATGTTGTGGCCAACATTGTTCGATTCACATTGAAAATTATTTATTGTTTTGGGCCAACAATTTGCATATGTTTTTTTATTTTGTTGAAGCCAACATGTAGTGATGTAATCGCTTGTTGTGAATAAATATCAGTGATTTTTTATTCCATTTGATGGAATGTATGTGTATGAGATGTGAAAATAATGTTCTAATAATTTGAAGGCAAAAGTAGAGGGTGAAGAAGAGTGAGAAGAGTGTGGAGAAGTGTTCATGTGCTTAACCAGAACTGTAATCAGGCATTAGCATTTGCTATTTTCTCAGTTCAAAATCCTACAGATGCAATACAAATGTTTTTGCAAGACAATGTGTCTTCCTTTGGGCAATAAGCCTTGTTGTATTTGAGTAGTGAGCTCTAGGCAGTGTGCCTGAATGCATTTTTATTCCACATTTATTCTTATTTTTAATTTTAATAGGGTATAATCTTATGGACTGACCTCCACAGTGGTTTTTCCCCTAACAGGGTTTCTATGTAAAAAATCTTGATGTTATGTGTGTTTCTAACATGTTGATGATTTATGATTTCATGGTTATTAATTAGATCTAAGAATAAGGTTAATAAGTTTAAATTTATGTGACAACTAATTCACCCCCTCTTATTTGTCCTCCCTTGTGTTGATAACAATTAGTATTAGAGTAGGTTCGTTGGAAGTAGTTTAATAGCTTGAGGTGATCTAGGATGGTGACATATAATAAGGATAGTCCAAGATTTGATGGAACAAATTATTCTCTATGGAAGACTCAAATGGAGTGTCATATGAGATGCATTGGTGAACCCTACCAAAACATTACAAGGAATACGTATGTTATTGCACAAAATGGTCCTTCTACTACTACTGAGATTAAGGATACCGAGTACAATATCTAGGCTAAGGAAGCATTTTTGAGTGCTCCGAATAATTATAAGATGATAAATATTATGGATCTGATGACTTCTTATGAGATCTGGAAAAATTTGGAAATTTTGTATGAGGGTGATGCTAATGTGAATATTGTTAAGTTGCAAGGTTTGAAAGGGAAATATGAAATGTTGAGAATGGGTGATGATGAGAACATTACTTCTTTCCTGAAAATAGTGAATGCACTTGTGTGTGGTATCAAATGTGCTAGTGGAAAATTGGAAGAATCAAATATTGTTGCTAAAGTGCTCAGATCCTTTCCTATTGCATACAAAGTCAAAGCCACTGCTATTGAGGAGCTCTAGACTGTAAAAAATGTTACCCAAGATACGATGATTGGTAAGCTTACTAATTTTTAGTTGAGTGAATTTGGTGATGCTCTTCCTAAGACAAAATCTAAATTTAAGGCTAATACCTGTAGAAGGGATAAACTTAGATATGATCCAGGAGAAAGTTCTTCTAGAAAGATATTCAAGTATGAGGAGGAAATGAGAGAGATTGAAGAAGAAGAGAGAAATCTGGTTGAGCTTGAAGCACTTATTGTCAAGAGAGAAGCCAGAGGAGAAGGTAAGTATAAGAGGAAGTTTCCTATTAAATGTTTTTCCTACAATAACATAGGTAATTTTGCATCAAGGTTTCTAGAAAGAGTTCCTAAGTCTAGAACTAACAAGCCTAGCTTTCAAAGGAAGTGTTATTTTGCTCTTGATGAAGGTGTGATAGATGATGAATCTAATAAAGGGAAAGTAAGTGAGGAAAAATGGGTATGTATTTCTATCAAGGAAAATAATCTTGTGTCTACTAAATCTGCTAGTTATAAAAATGTGGAGAAAGCCCTAGCTTCTCTAGTTGAAGAGAAAGATGAATGGGTGATTGAAAGTGGATGATCTAATCACATGACGGGTGATGACAGTAAGTTTGTGAGCTTGGAAAAGTATGATGGTGGTGTTGTAATATTTGGTGATGAAAAAGGAGGTGTAGTCTATGGCAGAGGATGTATTTCTCTTGATGGTAAGCATAATAATGATGATGTACTATATTTGGAAGGTCTGAAGCATAATATTTTAAGTGTTGGAAAGATGGTAGATAAGGGATACAATATTCAATTCATAGATGAAAAGTGCAAAATATTGGGGAGTTTTCAAAATGTGATTGCTTCTGGTACAAAAACAAAAGGTATTATCTTTCACTTGAATGCTGCTAGTAAAAGTTGTCTTATTGCTTAAGTTGATGAAAGTTAGTTGTGTCATAGGAGAATGTGTCCTGTAAAATTTGATAATATTATCAAGATGAGTTCTAATCAGGCTATGAGAGATCTTCCTAAGTTGATGAAACCTACTAATGCTATATGCAAGGAATGTCAGGAAAGCAAACTAGAGTTTCATTTCAGAGAAAACAACATTGTTTAAATGAAGTATTGGAGCTTGTGCATACTGACTTATGTGGTCCTTCTAGAGTTAGAAGTTTACAAGGATACAAACATTTCATGTTACTTATTGATGATTATTCTAGAATGATGTGGGTTACTTTCTTAAGGGAGAAATTTGAAGCTCTAGAGAAGTTCAATATTTTTAAGGCTATGGTTGAGATAGAGACATGTCTAAAGATTAACTGTTTGAGATCAATTAGAGGTGGCGAATTCACTTTCGGTGAGTTTAATTATTTTGTGAAGAACATGGGATAAAGAGATAATTATCTATATCACGGAACCCTCAAAAAAATGGAGTTATGGAAGGGAAGAACACGAAAATTGAAGAAGCTACTAGAACTATGATGTTGGAAGGAAATGTTCTTCATATCTACTGGAGAGAAGTTGTGAGTACTATTGTTTACACACTCAACAAGGTACAAGTCAAAGGTGATACTAGTAAGACTCCTTATGAGATATGGTATGGTCATAAGCCTACTATTAGATACTTAAAAATCTTTGGAAGTATATGCTATATCAAAAGAGATGAAGATATAGGAAAGTTTGATGCTAGAAGTGATGAAGGAATTTTTTTTGGTTAGTCTACTAAAAGAAAGGCCTACCAATGCTACAATAAGAAATTGAGGAAAATGGTTGAAAGTGCAAATTTCAAGGTTGATGAAGACATAGTTAGACCATCTAGAACCTATGGATATGATTCACATGATCAAAATGACATCTCAGATAAAGGAAATAAAGTTCAAATGATTCTGGTGAATCAAGAAAATCAAGAGGAACTAGTGAAAGTGTAGAAGGGAGATCAAAAGAGCCTAAAGTTCAAGAGCATCCTAAGACTCCAAGGTATGTAAGACTAAATAATTTAAAAGATTAGATCATAGGTGATAAGAACAAAGGTTTTTCGACTAGGAGAAAAAGTGCAGAAGAATACTATTTGATTTCAAGGACTGAGCCTAATAGTGTGAATGAAGCATGCAAAGATGAACATTAGGTAGAAGCAATGAAAGAAGAACTACAATAGATTGAAAAGAATGATACATGGATTCTTGTTCCTAGACCTAAGGAAAAAAATGTAATTGGAACTAAATGGGTCTTTAGAAACAAACTAAATGCAAAAGGTGAAGTTGTTTGAAACAAAGCAAGACTGGTGTGTAAAGGATATTCTTAGATGGAAGGAATTGAATTTGAAGAAACTTTTGTCCCTGTTGCTAGGATTGAAGTTGTGAGATTATTTCTTGCTTATCCTACTTACAAAAACTACAAGGTTTATCAAATGGATGTCAAGTTAAAAATTCTAAATGGAGAATTGGAAGAAGTGTATGTTGAGCAACTTGATGGATTTCAATTGACTAATCAAGGGAGATATGGTTTGTCGGTTGAAAAAAGCATTGTATGGACTTAAGCAAGCTTGAAGAGCATGGTATGCCAAATTGGACAAGTATTTGCTAAAGTTTGGATTTAACAAAGGTACTCCTGATAGTAATATGTATTTAAAAATTGATGATGATATCATTTTTGGAGGAGATGATAGTTTGTGTATGAATTTTGCTAATGAGATTCAGAGTCAATTTGAGATGTCTATTATTGGAGAGATGAAATTATTTTTGGGAATGAAAATTACTTGGTTAGATAAAGGGATCTTTATATCTCAATCCAAGTATGTGAAAGAATTTCTAAAGAAGTTTGGTATGGAAGATTCAAAGCCATTGGGACACCTATGGTGACCGGATGTAATTTGACACAAGATGATGATTCCACAAAAGAAAATCAAACTAGACTTGATATCATGAATGTTGTAAGCATTGTTGCAAGATTTCAAGCTGATCCCAAGGAATCTCATGTGATTGCTATGAAGAGGATTTTTAGATACTTGAAGGAGACAATTGATTTTGGCCAATGGTATCCTAGAGATGATGACCTTACTTTGAGTGCCTTTATTGATATTGATTGGGAAGGAGATGTGAATGACAGAAAGAGTACCAATGGTGGTACATTTTTCATGGGAGTGAAGTTGATTTCATGGTTAAGTAAGAAGTAGAATGCTATTTCTTTATCTACTGCACAAAGGAAAAATACATTTCTACTACTAAAAATTGTACTCAAGTATTGTTGATGAAGAAGATGTTGAAAGATATTAGAGTTGTGTATGATGAACCTATTGCTAAATTCAGTGATAATTCAGGTGCAATTAATATTTCTAAGAATATGGTGCTACATTCAAAGACGAAGTATATATCTATCAACTTTCACTTTTTGAGAGAGAAGGTAAGTGAAAAGGAAGTCAGATTGGAGTTTGTACCTAGTTAGGAAAAAATGCATATATCTTTACGAAGCCATTTCCTAAGGATACTTTTGAGTATCTCAAAGGGATGCTAGGGGTGATTACCCCTCCTAATCAAAACTAAGATGCATTGGCTTTCATTAGTCTATGCATTTCATATTCATATGTTGATTCAAATTGATGTTGTGGTGGCCGCTGCTCAGGGGAAGTAGTTAGATGTTCAAATATGTGGTTCAGAGCTTGTGTGGATAAAAGAGATCTTTGTAATTAATGTCAAAGGGGGAGAAGTTTCATGTGAAAAAATTTTTGGGGGAGAAGAGTCATGTGAAAGAGTTAAGGAGAAAAAGATTTAGAACCTAAGGGGGGGAAAGTGCTAATAGATAGTTGCGTTGATGGTGTTTTTCACATCATGTGTTGCCATCAATGCCAAAGGGGGAGATTTTTGAATGTTTCTGATATGTGGTTTTCATTGATGTCAACACTATTGGCCTTTAAGACATTAGAAATTGTATATGTTGAGGATATTGAGAAAATTGTAACGAAATAAGTTGTAGGTTATCAATGATGTAGTGAAGTTTAGTCTATTGGTTAGCTCAGTATGTTGATGATCAGAGTTTGTGGATTAAATGGTTTGTTTTCAAGTATATCTATTTTATCCATGTTAAGTTTTAGAGATCTGCATGAATATTTGATTGAGTTTTGAGCAGTTGTGTTCTAACAGTTTTTTTTGTTTCTTTAGTTAGTGTTCTTGAATGAAGATAATATGATTCTAGTAAGTTCAATTGTTGTGGATGCTTCTTTCTTGATTCATGATGTTTGTGGATGTTTATATATTTTTCTCTATCTATGTTTCACATGCACATTGATCTTTGTGCTTGTGATTGGTGATTTTCTCTTTCGTATTCATGTTTTTCATGTTTCTTGGCCAACAAGGTGATGGTAGCATGTTTTGGATATTCATGGAATAATTTTTGAAGGTGTTTCATGTTCAAGAATTTCATTTTGGGTCTTCATTATGTTGTGGCCAACATTGGTCAATTTGCATTGAAAATTATTTATTGTTTTGGTTTGACAATTTGCATATGTTTTATTATTTTGTTGAAGCCAACATGTAGTGATGTAATCTCTTCTTATGGATATATATAAGTGATTTTTTATTCCATTTGATGGAATTCATGTGTATGAGATGTGTGAATAATGTCCTAATCATTTGAAGGAAGAAGTAAAGTGTGAAGAAGAATGAGTAGTGTGTGAAGAAGTGTTCATGTGCTTAACCGAAACTATAATCAGACATTAGGAGATGCTATTTTCTTAGTTCAAAATCCTGTAAATGTAATCTATATATTTTTGTAAGACAGCGTGTCTTCCTTTGGATAGTAAGCCTTGTCGTATTTGAGTAGTGAGTTCTAGGTAGTGTTCCTGAATGCATCTGCATTCCCCATTTATTCTTCTTTATAATTTTAACAAGGAATAATCTTGTGGATTGACCTCCACCATGGTTTTTCCCCTAATTGGGTTTCCATGTAAAAAAATATTGCTGTTATGTGTGGTTCTGATGTGTTGATGATTTATTAATCAGATCTAAGAATAAGGTTAATAATTTTAATAATTTTAAAATTATATGATAACACCCCCCTCTTAGTTGTCTGCCCTTGTGTTGACAAGACATCCTTGAACCACCTAAGAATAATGTTTTGCAACAATCAAATTATAACACCATTGCTCATAACTATAACACTAGAAACAATCTACAACCAAGACAAGAACCTTCAATATCCCTCTCATTGCCTAACCTTATCTTACCTGGTCCTTCTCATTTACCTTTACAAAGTGGAAATGAGAATGATCTCGTTAAACAACTAAAGGTTACTCGTACTAAGATATCATTATGGGACTTATTCAAACATCTCCTCATCATCATAACATGATTCAAAGCGCCTTACAACAATTTTGCCCCCCTAAAGTGCAATAAAATGAAGTAGCATCCCAAATTAAAGCTTTTCCACTTAACAACTTAAAAATTACTTTCCATCAAGATGAGTTACCACCATTAGACATGCAGAAGCAAAATGAACCTTTCACAATAATAGCTCAATATAATAGAACATGAATAAAACAAACCCATGTTAATAGTGGCTCTTCTCTTTGTGTCTGTAGTGTAACCCTTTTAGATAGAATTGGTGTGGATAAATCAAGAATTCAACCTAATTATCTATCTATTTGGGGATTTAACAATGTAGGAAAACAACCACTTAGTGTGATCACTTTTCCTATTACAGCTAGAAAGGCCACATTAGAAACACCGATCCATGTTATTCCTCATGATATTTCATATAATATTCTTTTAGGAAGATTGTGGATTCATGCAATGAATGGGGTGACTTCTACTCTTCATCATATAATGAATTATGTCTACAACAATAGGGTATGTGCAGGATCATGGTGGACCAAAAAGTGGCGATATGATGGGTATGTGTAGGGTATGTGGCTGACGACTTTTTTTAACCTAAAATTGATGAAATGAAAAGGGTTTTTAAAGGATAATATTAGCTTTCCACCAATATAAATTATACTTTACTTTGAATTTAATAAATTATTATTATTCATTTTCTATTTGAATTATGACTAAAGTCTTGATTGATAAGCTAATTGAAAAACATCTATAGCTTTCAAACATTATCACATTTTGTGAATCCAAAACATGCATCACATTCTATGCTTCACATACTATAGGATTAAAAAAAATTTAATTTCATGAAGTTTTGACCAAGTTAAGGTGGTTAGAAATAAGATTTTTTTATATTTTCTAAAAGTTGTAATAAAAAATTCATAATTAATTATTTACATGGAAAAAAATTACAAAAAATGCATCAAATCGGGACATGACTCCTCTACTTATATCCAAAATATTATAATTTTTTTTATCATTTTATTGTGGTTAGGGTGGTTAGACAAATACCTACTTATTTTTCCCTAAAATTTAAGTACCTCCATTGAAATTTCAAATTTTCACCAAAATATATATATATATATATATATATATATATATTTTTT
The DNA here is from genome assembly GCA_007258455.2 of Sequoia sempervirens. NCBI lineage: Eukaryota > Viridiplantae > Streptophyta > Pinopsida > Cupressales > Cupressaceae > Sequoia > Sequoia sempervirens. The sequence goes on along the minus strand of VDFB02047230.1, from coordinate 371,349,727 downwards.
TTAAAAATAAATTTAGTAGTTTAGAAACTAAATTCAATTTGCTACAGATTCTATTCTTACATATTTTTGAAATAATATAGATAACTTATTGAATTTTTTTCGTCAAGTTGAATAAATCTGATTTTTCTAAATTTTTCGCCACTTAAAGGCCTTTTTTCTCCATGATGATCTTGCACATACCCAAAAAAGTGTACACACTCGAAGCTGACCCTAAACTAGATAGTTTACTCATTGAGAAAAACAAGGGGAAAAGATTGACACAAACTATACAAGTGGAACACGTGCAACAAAAATAAAAAGAAAAACATGTATTGAGGAAGTCATGAAGCTATTAGAAGATTATAGGGGTTCCTTAAATTTCACAATATTCATGGGAGAATACAAGATCATAAACAAAGAATCTGAAATGGTAAAAGAAAAAGTGGTGATGTCAACACAAAATTCATACGAACCTTCAAAAGAATCCACCTCAAGCACTTGATAAGAAAAGATAGCATACACAAAAAACTTTGATGAAATTGAATATGAACAACCACGAAATCCAAAAGAAATGAAAAAAATTTATGGAAAAGGCTATGAGCTTATGAAACAACTTGGGCATAGTGGTAAAGGATGTGGTGCTAAAGAACAAGGTATCTGTGTCCCTATAGAGCCTCACACACAAGAAAAGACCAGTGGTCTTGGTTATTGTCCCTCGAAAGAAACAAACAAGCCCTCACTTAATATCAACACTATTACAAAATATTCTTCTAATACAACTTTAACATTAGTGAATCCTGAACTGATAGACACTAGTTGTCTTTGTTATTGTCCTTTTAACTAAATCAAAGAATTAAAGAAATCTTCGCTTAATATCAATGTCATCACAGAAAATAGTAACAATTGGAGTTCATTAGATTTTACACCTTCCTTTAAATAAGAGAATTAAATCTCACAATCTAAAGAGTCTTGTGTAGGTATGAAACCTTGTACTAAGCAAGATATATATTTGTCACAAAATAAAGGAACATCTACTTTTGATCAAGAGTGTATCTTGTTGAGACTCCTCTAAGATCATTTGATATCTCTCCCTCCAAGAACATGAATTTTTTTTTACTACAAGAGTTCATTTTGTGCATATCATAGAGTTAATATTCATTCTACTAATGAATGTAAGGCTTCAGGCTTTAGGTAACAAAATTCAATATCTTGAGGAGTTTGTTGGTCTTCCTTGTGTTGAAGCAACTAGCTCCTCTAATTGATATTGTTTTTCATCAATCATCTTGGCTCATCCTTGTTCTAAACTAAGTGGGGGAAAGGGGTTAAGTAGCCTTGTCCTCATATGTCACTTGTCGTTGTCTCTTTTGGCTAGTCAACTACCTTCCATGTATATATAAGAGAAATATTGGGATTAGGGCAACATGCCTTAAATTGGCTCACATGTGATAGACTCAGTTTTAGGGGAAACCCCTTATTAATTATGCAGGTTCATTTTGGAACATATGACTTGTCGTAGGGGTTTCCGAATAACCTCTCATGTATTCTACTAATTTAATGAAATTGATCATAGCAATGGTGTTAGTAATCATTTTAAATTGGGGGCATACATTGGCAATCATGTTTCAATGTGCGATTTTCTTTATTCTTGTGATGCATCCTTTTCTTGGTGGTGTCATTGGGTTTTATTTCCTATGAGAGCATGATATTTCTTTGAATTTTCCTCTCTTGGAGACATTAGGAATGATGTTCGGGTATGTGCAAGATCATGATGGGCCAAAAAGTGGCGATATGATGGTTATGTGTAGGCTATGTGGCTGACGACTTTTTTTTACCCAAAATTAATGAAACAAAAAGGGTTTTTAAAGGATATTCTCAGCTTTCCAAAAATATAAATTATTCTTTACTTTGAATTTAATAAATAATTATTATTCATTTTCTATTTGAATTACAACTAAAGTCCTAATTGATAGGCTAATTGAAAAACATCTATAACTTTCAAACGGTAACACATTTTTGAATCTAAAACATGCATCACATTATAAGCTTCGTATACTAGAGGATTAAAAAAAATTGAATTTCATGAAGTTTTGACCAAGTTAAGTTGGTTAGACATACAAGTTTTTATATTTTTTAAAAGTTATAATAAAAAAATCATAATTATTTATTTCCTTGGAAAAAAATTACAAAAAAATATGCATCATATCGGGACATGAGTCCTCTACTTCTATCTAAAATATTATAAAAAATATTATCATTTTATTGTGGTTAAGGTGGTCAAACAGACACCTACTTTTTATTTTTCTCCTAAATTTTAAGTACTACTGCAACAAAATTTCAAATTTTCACCAAATATATTTAAAATAAATAAAAAATAAACCTAGTAGTTTAGAAAGTACATTCAATTTGCTACAAATACTATTCTTACATATTTTTGAAATAATATAGCTAACTTATTCAATTTTTTACGTCAAGTTTCCTAACTCTAATTTTTCTTAATTTTTTGCCACTTAAGATCATATTTTTTCCATGATGATCCTACACATACCCATTCCTAAGAAGAGACTTTACATATACTAAGAAAAATACCTTTGAACATACCTTACATTATTTTTCATTTACAATAACTGTTATATGGCCATCTTGTATAACACACTTTGTTTGCTTATGGAGCCATCCTGTTTATTCATGGGTGTCAAGCATATGAAGTTTTTCTTTCCTCATGATTCCTGCTACTCTTGTTGTATGGTTCCTTATGAAATTTACCAAGAGGTATAGCTTTGGTATGGTTACTTTATGGGAGCTAAACATAGGTGTGACTTTCCCATAGCCACTTTCTTGTGTGTGTGAGCACATACCAACCACATGCATATGTGTCTCACCTTTTTGGATACTCACTAAAATGACAACCTAAAAGTTTCGTTTCCTCAAAGTGAGTGAGTTTTAAACAAACAAGCTCAGATCTGATCCAAAACATGTAGGACAAATGGTCAAATCTTGATTCACCTTTTCTTTGTTTCATCTTTATGTTTGTGACATTGCATGTTTATGTATTTTATTTTGCTGCATATCATACACCTTGTGTGTGTCCTTTGTGCTTACATTGGTTTGATGTAGGATCTTGGATTTTGGGGGGTTTGACCACCTCCTTTGATCTTTTTCATCCTATTTCCTCCATATTGGTACACTTAGACCCCTCTTGAATGTCTACTTTAGTGCAAGTTTGAAGCAAGTTCCTCCTCTCACTAAAGTGGGGACTAAATGTAGTGTAGGAAAAAGTATCCATTTTTCACACTTAATTTGGAATGACTAACATTAAAATGAACCTAATGTTTCCTTGATTTAGTGTTGTAATGTGTTTTACACATTCAGATTAAGTTTAAGACCATTTTAAACTAAATAGACCTAGTTTTTCCTTAATTTAGTGTTCTAAAATGTATTTATTTACATCTTCATACTAAGTTTTGGGCCCTCTTGCATTAATGACCTTTAAATAATAATTAATAGAACCTAAGACCCTTTATTATACATCTTGAGTCTTATTTCAATCGAAAAACCAACATAATAATCAAATACATTCAATTTTCTAACTTGCCCCTTGACATTCTCTCACCTCGAAAATCTAGGGTGGGACTCATATGCCACCTTGGGCATATGAGTCTCCCTAGGTGGGACCGATATGCCACCTTGGGCATATGAGTCCTATTTGGGGAATTTTTAGGGTTTTGAGTGGGAAATACAAGTTTTCAATTCAAATTTTGTGAATGTTAACATTTAGGATCTAAGGAACATTAAATTAGATGAAGTTCCTATATAAAGAAATTTTCAAATCATTATTTCACTAACCAATCAAGATTCAAGCATCCTAAGACTTCACAAGAGTATTATAGATTATTCAAGAGCATTTATAAGGAATTCAAGGAAAAATTTGTAGAAGATTATTGCAGAAATTCAAGATTCATTATCATGTCAAAGGCTTGATGCATTATGCATGTGATTTTGAGGTAATGTGGTGATGAATTGTTCAAGATCAATTCAAGTATTCAAAGGAATTATCCTTCATCAAGAATCATGATCAAGATCTACATCCATTGAGGCCATTTCATGCTTTTTTGTAGATATAAAAGGTTTTCAAACAAGGTTATATTGTTTCATCTTATGTTTCATGTTTCCTAAATCTCATCAAGATTTGATTACCAAAATAGGGTTTGACCAAGGAAAAACCCCATTTACTAAAAAAAAACATTTTTTCTCTCTACATGTGTGATTTCAGATCTAGGTGCTTTGAGGCTTGAAGACCCTTTGAAGACAAAATTGCAAGATTGAAGAATGTGGTCAAAGTTGTCACAAGGTTGTCAACTTTATAGAAAGTTATGTACATGCCCGAATTTAAAATTTTAGACTCAGAGATCTGGCAGGAGAGTAGCTACAATAGATCACTAAAGGATATTAAAGTTTCAACCAAAACCTAATATTGGGAATAATATGCCACCTTGGGTGTATGAGTCGTAGTACAACACTTTTTCCAGATTTCAATGGATTCAGATCAATCACTGTGAGATTCCATTTCCTACCCAGAAACCCTATTGTGGGACTAAATCACCTAGACTAGCACATGAGTCCTAGTGAGCTTAAAATATTATAATTTCAAGGTTTTAAAGCTTTTTTTGGCCACATATTTTTTCCTGGTACCTTTCTATTTCATCCTCTTTTATTAGTCTAATTTCACACTCTTAATTTTCTAGGTTTCATAGCTAAATTGGAACATTAGTTTTATCTCTTTCTTTCTAAGAAATTTCTTAGTGGTGAACCCCCTTTTCATATTTAATCACACCCTAATACACCTTATTTCATATATCTTTCCATAATTCCATCCATAGATTGAGATCTCTAGGGTTTCCTTGAATGAAACTAGAGAAAAATAGGGTTCCATAAGTTGTCCATCTCCTAAAAGGCGGGCACACCCTATTTTATTTTTTTTAGCAATGTTGTACATGATGAATGGATTTGACTAATAAAATTAAACTACCTTTTCAACATTCACTTTTTTTTGATTGGTCATACTTCTAGCATTCACTTGCATAATGACCAAATTTGTGGGAATAATAACATTATACATTTCTCTTATCATACCTTTGACTTGAGTTGTTTCTATTTTCTTGGCTCCAAATTTGGATTGAGAGTTACTTCCTCCCTCTTAGATATTAATTTGTTTGGAGTTGTCTATTTCTAAACTAATTTTTTAATAATTACTTCTAACTTTCCTCTTGAGCTCTATCTAGAGTTGTTTCTACCTCTCCCCCTACCCCTTGTACTAACTTGAGATTTAAATGTTTGTTATTGGGAAGAATTTGTAGAATTGTTTAGGCATTTCTCATGGGTTTATAATGAACCCACCAACTGTCAAATATGAGAGGTCTTTGGCCTCTTCAATGAAAATGACTATTGCATCAAATTTTGAGGGAAATTTTTTGAGGCTTTTCTCAACAATCACTTGCTTTTCCACGCTTTCACCATTTCTCCTTGACTAGTTTATCAAACTAGAGATTCTTTCATGTAAACGTATAAAATAGACTCAGTTTATTTTATTTGGAGAGTTTCAAAATCTTTCTAGAGCATCTGGACCTTCGCCAACCTTACTTTATCAATCCCCTTGTAGCTCCTTTAGAGGATTTACCAAGCCTCCTTTGCATAGTTAGTTATTATTTTAGGGAATATTGCCTTTGTCAAGGCCATCTCTATTAAATGTATGAGTTTTTCATCATTATTTCTTGACTCTTTAAATTGGATCCATTGGTTGTTTGTGTGGGATGCATATGTTTTTGAGTCAGTCACATCTATGAATCCATTGACCAAAAGCTTCCATAAATTATTTTCTACCATGATTGTTTTCATTTTTTTCCCACATGTCATAGTTCTTCCTATTAAAGGATGGTGTCTATTTGCAACTCTTGGTGTCTTCTCCAAACATTTTTGAAGCTAAATAAATTCTCAATACCTAATACATTTTAAAACCTTAGGATTTGATACTAGTTTGATAAAATAAAATATAAAATTCAGACAAAGATTGTTGCTCTATTGCCAACAGTTGGAAATAAACCAAATAATAAAACTATGGAGACCAATGGAGGAGACAAACAACACTCAAAAGAAGTCATATTTTTCATTTCTTCAAACAATTTTATTTACAAAAATTTCATAATCAAATTGCGACATGTTTACAGGTTTTTCTGTAGCTATTTGGAGTTGTTGTTTATGACTGTTTTTTTATAGCTAGTTGGAACTGTTGTATACAACTGGTTTTCTATAGTTATTTGGAGTTAAGTTGTGTGAATTTTTTTTCTAGAGATGAATTTTTCTTTCTATCCTTTGTTTGAGTATTTAGATTCTCAAAGTCTCCATAACTTATTTTTGTTCCTATCAGGTTGTGAACCCTACTTGGAACTTGGAACCAGTTTTGAGTTCCTTCCATGACAAACTTTGTCTTTTCCCATGAAGTGAACCTCTAGATGAACTTAGAACCTAGTTCTTACATCTAGGTTCCTATAAAAAGTCAATATGTACTTTTTCCTTTGTTTCTTCCTTTTGAATTCCAGTCGGGTGGTATGTCCTAATCAAAACTCAGAACCCAAGTTCCAGTTATGAGTTCCTCTCACTACCTAGCTCTTTAATTATTTCATTTACCTCTCCTTTACTCATTTATAGAAAATTTATAAATTCCTATTGGTCTTATATTTCCATTTCCTCTCCATTCCCACCTCACTTTTGTGTCACTAGTCTGCTATGTTCCTCCCTTATCACTTGATGATCTAGTGTGGGTGTGATTGTTTTGTTTCCCAACCTTCATAATGGATTTGAGGCCTACTAAGAATTTTTTTCCCATTCTCTCCTTGCATTAAATTCTTGCGAATCTCTGGATACCCATGATATGAGGTAGGTTTCAATTTTTCCCTCTCTCTTATTTTCCTCTTGTTTCTTTGTTTACTTGTTCACTTTTCTTTTTGAGTGAGGTATTAGCTTTGGTGTTGTTAGTCCTTTCTTTTCCTTTTTCCACAAGTCTTAACTTAAATTTTTTGGATTTTTGCTCTTGTTGGATTATATTTTAGGTTTAAATATAGTGTTGGATGCTTTGCTTCTATTTTTTTTTTAGTATTCTAAGGAAAATTTAGGGTTTTGATCCTATTTAGGTTATTTTATCCTTCTCCCCACTCACCCACATTTAATGTGGTGACCTAACTTCAACTAGCTCAGGTCATGAGTGTAAAATGGAATTCAAAACATGAAACTTAGTTCAAAGTTTTCATTTCCATTTGATCCCCAACTCCTATTAAAATATTTCACTAAATAATTGTAACCATGGTGATTGGAATTCTATGACAAGCCATAGACAAGGAAATGAACCGTTTCTATATATGATTTCTTATCTATGGCTTTCCACTGTGTTTTGGTAGACATATACTCACCTCACATTGTGTTTTCCAACTTGTAATCATATTGTGCATGTATATGCTTGTTGGAAAACATTGGGTGTTTACTATCATAGCATGTAGTAAGTATGGATTGTCATGGCATTGCAAGACCATGGTGATTGGAATTCCATGACAAGCCATACACTAGGAAATGAACTATTTATATTGATTATCTATGGCTTGTCATGGAATTCCAAGACCATGTTGTTGGAAGGCAATGAAAATCCATATTTATAATTATGCTTTGATATATTTTTTCAACAATCCATATTTACTATTTATCCATGGTGTTGGAAGCCATGAAAATCCATATTTACTATTATGGTTTCATAGTTTTTTTGCAAGCATGCACAGGTTGTTCAAAAGAACCTATTTTAGGATTTTAGTCATAGCAGCAGGGCAATGAACTATTTGATAGAATGATTTGGTAGACATGTATGAAAATTTTTGTAGCATAGTGAACTCTTTGATAAAATTCCTCAAAGAAATGTGGTCTTGTTGTGATGGAATGTCATGACAATTCATATTGTATTATTAGACAACTCACTATGCTTCCACATTTTTCATACACATCTACCAAAAATTTCTATCAAATTATAGTTCACTGCCTTGTTGCTATGGCTAAAAGCCTAAAACCGGTTCTTTTAAACAAGTTGTGCATGCTTGAAAAAAATCTATCAAAACATAATAGTAAACAACATCATAGAAAAGGAAACAAACTATTTGATAAAATGCTTGAAATAAATGTGGTCACGTGGTGATGGAATGCCATGACAATCCATATTGCTGCCTTGCTAGTGGATGGATTGTCATGGAATTCCATTACCATGAGAACACATTTCTTTGAGGCATTTTATGAAACAGTTCAATGCCTTATCTATACTGCCACATTTTTCATACATGTCTACCAAAGCATTTAATCAAACAACTAAGGGAGTTCCTTGCTGCTATGGCTAAAAGCCTAAAATAGGTTCTTTTGAAAAAGTTACACATGCTTGCAAAAGATATATCAAAGCATAATCGTAAAATATTGAACATAGTGTGTTACCAAAAATTATATACTCTTGAAGAAAGAGACAATTTTGCGATTAATTTGGTCCTATTTTAGATACCCTTACATCAATCACCCCTTAAAAATTGCATTTATAGGCCGCTAATGCCCATGATTTTTGGATTTAAGGCCTATTTCACTCACAAATCACTCAAATCCTAAAAAGTAACACTCAAACAACCCAAATTTCATGAAACCCACCTCAAAAATCCCTGGTGGGACTAAGTCACCAAGGGTGGCAACTTAGTCCCTTTTGGGGTATTTTCCACTTTTGAGTGGGAAAATCACCAACCTAATTCAAATTCTCGAGGGATGTTGGCCTATGAAGTTAAAATAATGAGTAATTTGGTGTTAATGCCTATAAATACATGGTTTTAGGTCATTTTTCACATCTCCTAGTCATTTTTACAAGAAAAAATCAAGAGTCAAGAGAAAATTATCTTTCACAGGAGGAATCATTAGTCTTTCTACAACAAAGTTGAAGCTTTAGGGAAGAAAACCAGGGTTTTTGTAGGTATTTAAGCTCACTTTTTATTCAAGATATCAAATTCCAAAGGGCTGATCATGGATTCCTATGGTGAATCATGGAGAGATCTAGGTTGAGGAGATGCAACTAGCCATCAAATCACATCTAAACACTTGTTTTCAAAGTCATTCCATCTTCCATTTTCTCCACATATTCAGATTTAAGGTTTGCAAACTATTTGCATTCATTTGAAATGTTGTAGGGTTTCTTGGATTGAAGTCTTGCATCATTCAAGTTCCATTTACTTGTCTTATTCTAGCACATTAGAATAGGGTTTTGTCTTACTTTAGATTTTCCTAGTCTTAGACACACTTAGGGCTAGGGTTTTATGTAGATTTTATCTCTCGCAAAGTTTAAATACCAACTAGGGATTTGACTAAGGAAAACCTCCCATTAGAAAAAAAATTATCTTTTGTTTTGCAGGTGTTTTCGAAGATTTGAAGATCTAGATTTCCATTGGAAAACAAAGTGCAGATTGTGAGCTTTTGTTTCCACTTTTGGATTTGCGAAAATTCCAAAGTGGACTAAGTAACCCATATTGGTGAATTAGTCCTAATGCACTATTTTTTTGAGGAATTTTCACAGTTTTAGAAACACATTTGGAAAATATAGCTTTCTAGGTAGTTTCCTTGAACTGGAACTAAGTTGCCTAGCTTGGTGTAAGTATCTCAGTTGGATAAAAAAATAAATTTTCCAAAATTTTAGAGGTCCTTGTGATCTCTAGTCAGCTCTTCATCAGTTTCTAGGTGCATAGTTTCTTTTTTGCATCTTTATTTTGTTCTTTATTGCATCTATTTCATCATTTCACATATCACATTGTGTTTTACAGCACTTTGCATTTCTTAAGTTTAGCATCAATAAATCATTTTTATTTTAGTTTGATGTATTAGTACATCATATTTAGACACATTACATCCATTTTACATTAACATTGAGTGTATACATTAGAATTTTGGCCCCAATTCCTCTCCTTTTAGGTGAAAAACCTAGAAGTGTTAGAGGAAACTTTGGGTAATCCAAAATGGAGAGCACGAGCAGGAGGATGCAATCAGGAGAAGGAGGGTTTTTTGAATCTAGAAATGGTGATGCTGGTGAAGATGATGGAAACCTTGATTATATCCCTATTGGATGCCATCTGGCGGCTGTGTGTGTTGCAATGGTTGTGTTTTTTGTCGTCGGGCCTGCTGGGAATGGATGGGAGGTGTTGTTGCCTCTATTTACCTTTGGTGGCATTTTTTCTTTGGGAGAAGGTCCTTATTTTTCTTGTTCTTTAGATATGCATGGCTTGGGGGTGTTTTTTGGATCATCTGTTTCCTTGCTTCTTGCCATGTTTTGGTGGTTTCCTTTGTTTATCTTTGGTGGTGTTTCTTCTTTGGGAGATGGTTCTTCCTCTTCCTATTCTTTGGTGTTGCGTGGCTTGGGGGTGTTTTTTGGAACCTATTTTTCTTTGCTTCATGTCGTGTTTTGGTTTTTCCTCAACTTATGGTGGCTAGATCCTCAATTGTGTTGGGGTTTGATGCGTCAAATTCCAACAGATTTTGGGTTGGTTCCTTATGTGGCTGTTAAGGACTAGGTTTTTTGGCTACCTTCTAGGAAGTTGGTGAGTGTGGGTTTCCTTGAGGATGTTTGGTTGTAGAGGGGGCCTATTTATGTTCCTATTCAGTGCAATAGGAAAGCTTGGTGGTTATTATTGTTGGTTCGTTCTACTTCTGGCCTCTTCTTGGTCGTCCCTTACTTCTACTTTTTGCTTGATTGGTGGTCTTTCTTTGGTGTTTTTTGTTCTTGGAATGCTTTGGGGTATTCATGTCCCCTATTGAAAGAGTGGTGGTGTTTCCTTTTGGTTGATTGTTGGGTGTATTGGCTTATCTCTAGCTCTAACCAACATGTTGGGGTTGCTTGGTGCTTTTTCCTACTAGCCTAGCTCCTAATCTCTTTCTTGTTTGTGCTCCCATATTCCTCCTAGGGGTTGGATGTTCTCATTCACTCTGAGGCTGGGATCCATCTTTTGGTGGTCCTTTGGCTTGGGGCTTTCTTTGCTGATGGGTGGCTACTACTAGGGTCTGTGGTCATATCTTGGGTTGAGCTCCTTATTTGGTATGCTTAGTTATTTTGGACTTTTGTGAAGGCTCAAAAGTTGGAGAGGCTTGTTGCTAGGTTGATGGAGTCCTAGATGAGTTTTTTTGTGAGTTATGTTATTATGGAAATTTGGTGTTTATTTGAGGCTTTTATCCTTGTCCACAGTTTGTTTCTAGTGTAGGGTTTACCAAAGGATGCTACAAGTGTTTTCTTGACTATTGTGTTAGTTTTCTCCTTTGGTCCTATGGAGGTGGACCTCCCTCAACTGTTCATATTGAAGTGGGAAATGCTCCTATGGAGGTGAAGGTGCAAGGTGCTAGTGATTTCTAGCTACAGTGGTCTTGTTGCTTTTTGCACCCTCTCCATTAGAGGGGAGCTCTCTCCTATTGAGGTGGCTATAGAGTTGGTTTCTTGTTACCAGAATGGCTCTAAGATGGTGTTTCTGGAGCATTCCGTAGTTGTTTTAGGTTCCTTTTCTTCTCTTGCTTTGTTGTAGGTTGGATTTTTCTTTTTGATCATTCCTTCTGAGTTTGGGTTGTGGCTTTGTGCCAAGTGGGTTGTTATGCTCTTCTCCTCCCCTATTGAGGTGGGATGCTTTTTTATTAGGGTTCCAATTGTGTTTTAAACCATCATGTTGTTTATCTTTTGTGGCTTCGTGGTTTTTTCCATGAGGAGCTAGTTTTCTGATCCCTAGTAGATGCAAGCAGGTTTTGTGTGTATATATTGGGTTTCTGGACTTGGGTAAAATTAGATTGTTGGAGGGTCTCTTTCCCATGCTTGTTTGTAAGATGCAATGTGTGTAGTCTTGTTTATCTTTTGAGGCTTCTATGGGGCTTCTGATTGTTGATGATGTATCTTAATTACAACCCTCCTTTCCTTGTACTAGGTTCTAGGCACCATCAAAACCCATTTTTTACCTCTAATCAAAACTTTGGGTAATCCAAAATCATTCTCCACATTTTGGTGAACTTGACGTTTGAAAATTTACTTATGATTTCAAGAGCATCCTAGGTTTAATTTGCATTGCATTAGGTGTTACATTGTATCAACTGCATCCTAGGGTTTTCAAAATTGCATTAGTGAAAAGCACAATTAAGTTGGCATTATTGCATTAAATTTCCTTGCACAATAAGGAAATTTTTCATTTTCATTGTAGATTTGCATGGTACAGTACATAAGACATCAATATCCATCAAAACATTTAGAAAAATTAAAAAAATTCCTCTACTGGGACTAATTCACCGCCCTAGATGACTTAGTCCCTGTGCACATTTAGCATCAATATTTTCAACATTATGTTTCTAGTCTCTTCAATTACTGGTTGTTACAGTTAATTTTTTGTTTCTGTTCAGTTATTTTTTGTTACACTCGAATAATTAGCAACAATATTATTTAATTTAATGGAAATTATAGATAGCAATATATTTTTACAATGTTCATTTTCAACATTAGTTCTTAGCTCATTTAGATCGGATTCATTAGAAAAAACAAAAACAAAAACTTGGGTATGTGCAGGATCATGGTGCGCCAAAAAGTGGCAATATTTGTAGGGTATGTGGCTGACGACTTTTTTTTCACCCAAAATTAATGAAACAGAAAGCGTTTTTAGAGGAGATTCTTAGGTTTCCAAAAATATAAATTATTATTTAATTTGAATTTATTAAATAATTATTATTCATTTTCTATTAGAATTACGACTAAAGTCGATCGATAGGCTGATTGAAAAACATCTATAACTTTCAAGATCATATTTTTTGAATCAAAATATGCATCAAATTCTATGCTTCACATACTATAGGATTATAAAAATAAAATTAAATTTCATGAAGTTTCACCAAGTTAAGGTGGCTGACAGATGAGTTTTATATTTTCTAAAAGTTGTAATAAAAAAATCATAATTAATTATTTACTTGGAAAAAATTACAAAAAATATGCATCACATCCAGACATGAGTCCTCTACTTATATATAAAATATTACAAAAAATATTATCATTTTATTATGGTTAGGGTGGTCGAGACGGATACCTACTTATTTTTTCCCGAAATTTAAGTACTAATTGAAATTTCAAATTTTCACCAAATAGATTTTATTTATTTTTAAATAAACCTAGTATTTTAGAAACTACATTCAATTTTCTACAAATTCTATTTTTACATATTTTTGAAATAATATAGATAACTTATTCAAATATTTACATGAAGTTGCCTAACACTGATTTTTTTGAATTTTTTGCCACTTAAGGGCTTGTTTTTTGCACAATGATCCTGCACATACCCACTTCACAACATCAAATAAACCAATAAAAAAAATGCTTAATTTTAGGACATCCATATCATCTAAATCTTTTAGTAGTGATCACTTGGATAGGTTAGATGAAACCTTAGAAGTCTTCCTCTCACTAAGTTCATCCACTAAGGCTTGCGATGAAAAACCTAAACCAATTAACAACAAATCATCTCCCAAACCTTTTAGTAGTGATGACTTTGATATGTTAGATGAATCCCTTGAGGATTTCATCTCACTAACACCATCCAATAAGGTTTGTTGTGAGAAATCAAAAACAAAATATGTTAATGTAATTCAACCTCAACTTGTCCTTTACCCACCTTCACATCAACCTCAACCTCCACCTAAACCTGAGTTTACCCTTTAACCACCACAACATGATTTTGCACACACACGCTACACTAGAAATAATACACAGCCACATAAACCTACTCCAACATCCTTACCTTTACCAAACCCCAATTTTCCTAGTGCTCCTCGCTTAAATTCACACTTTAGGGAGTATGATCTTGTCAAAAAACTTAAGAATACTCCTACAAAGATATCTGTTTGGGATCTCCTTCAAAATTCACCCAATTATCATCCCATCCTCCAAAAAACATTGCAAAAAATAGTGGTCCCTACTGGTACAAACATGAATGATGTGGAAAATCTTCTAAAAGGAATGAATGCAGTTAATGTAAACATTACCTTTCATCAACATGGGTTCCCTCTATTAGAATTAAGGAAGCAAAATCAGGCCTTTATGATCATTTTTGAATATAATACAATATGCATCAAAATAACCCTTATTAACAATGGTTCTAACCTCAATGTGTGTAATGTAAAAATCTTAATTGATTAAGTGTGGATAAATCACAATTCAAACTTGATTCCTTATCTATGAGAGGATTTGAAAATACTACAAAAAAACCACTTGGTGTAATCACTTTTCCTATAAGAGTCGAAGTGGATACCTTGCAAACTCCTATTGATGTCATGTCCTATGATCTCACATATAATCTTCTCTTGGGAAGGCAATGGATTCATGAGATGCATGCGGTGCTTTCAACTCTTCATTGGATAATAAAATATGTGTAGAACAACAAAGTTCATCAAGTTGAAATAGACCCTGGGGCTGGGAGTTGTTTAAAACTTGAAAAAGGAGCAACAAGTTCTCTAAACACATTAATAACAACATCTCATATTGAACCCCTTGAGACTAGCAAACAAGAAGAAGAATTTGTGTCTAAACTACTCGATGATGATTTGGGTACATTGGAATTCACACCTTCATTTATGGATGAATAAATAATCGCTTGAAAAGAAGATGAAAAATAAGAAAAACCAATGGTTATATCAACTTAGAATTCAAAAGAATCTTCCCAAATATCTAGATTGTCTCATTTGCAAGAAAATACAACATACACAATGAATTTTGATGAAATAGATTATCAACATCCTCCTAAACTGAAGGAAATGGAAAGAATTTATGGGAAAGGATACACACTAGTGAAACAATTGGGATACAATGAAAAAATGGTGTGGAAAGAATGAACAAGGCATTTGAGTCCCTATAGAACCTAATACACAAGAAACAAAGATTGGTTTGGGATATTCCTTTTCTAAGACAACAAAAGCAACTCAATGATCATCATTAAACATCAACACCATCACATGTAAACCAAGAACCAGTCTTGTTCTAAAACATCCTAAATTTCCTCATATGGATTCCCTGCCATCTTGGGAGTATGTTGAAAGTGACGAAGCCTTAAATAAATGTTAGGTGCTATTGATAAACCATTTTCTTCAAAACAAAATGTTACCTCTGCTATGATAAGTACCAAGCCACACAATATTAATGATAATGAGAAAACCATGGAACCATATGCTCCTAAATATCCTTAGTCAAATGCACTCCGCTTAGGAGATACAATTGATATACCAATGAACATAGATGATAAAGAAAAGGTCATTAAGATTGGGAAATGCCTTGATGATGAAGAAAAAGAGGATACTACAATCTTGATCCATGATTTTCCTAAAATTTTTGCTTGGAAATATTTAGATATGCCAAGAATAGATTCGAAGATAGTAATGAATAACATTATTCTCACAAACAATGCTAAGCCTGTTCGATAGAAGATACAAAAAATGAATCCTAAGATAGTTGTGCATGTTAAAGGAGAACTTGAAAAACTCCTTGATGCAGGTTTCATTTTCCCTATTGATTATTCTTCTTGGATCTCAAATATTGTTGTAGTTGCTAAACCTAATAATCATGTTAGGATATGTACAATTTTTTTGTGACTTGAATAAAGTATCCTTAAAGGAATATTTTCCCCTTCCTAATATTGACATGATCATGGATTCAACTGCTAGACATGATTTTTTGTCATTCATGGATGGATTTTCTAGCTATAGTCAAATCTTCATCAACCCACAAGATCAATACAAGATAGCATTCACAACTATTCGGGGAATGTTTTGCTGAGTTATGATTCCTTTTAGGTTATAGAATGCAATAAAAAATTATCAAAGAGAAATGAAATTGATATTTCATGATTACATACATAAAATATTGGAAGATTATGTTGATGACATCCTTGCCAAGGGTGATCCCACAAAGCTAGTTTATAATTTTTGGGAGATCTTGATTTTTGCTGAAATCAAATATTTTTAGAAAATATAATGATTTAAGCCTTGAAAAGTTCCATTTAAAGGATTCCAATTGAAGAGGTTTTGATTGAACAACCTTATATCAAATCCCCTTGGATAGAACCCTGCTAGTTTTAAACCATACCTATAATGGAGTCTCCTTTACACCTATCAAAATGTTGATAAAAAACCACTTTTGATTTACCTTTTGGGGGATCAAATGAATTCATTTACAATATATTTTTTGTAACTATGTATTACTTATTATAAGTTTCCCAAAAATTATAATTTTAAATAAATTTAATTTAATTATTATATTTATTTTTTATTTCTTGTGAATGTAGATTTTTCACCGAAAAATCAAGCTCTATATTCTGCATATGTGGAAAAAGAGTAGATTATAATTTTTTTTTTTAAAATATGAGTGCACCAAATATTGAAGTCATTGATCCAAAAATAAATAAAAATTTAATTTCAATACATACAAAAAAAGTTGTGTTATACAGTTTTCCTATGTATGAATTGTAATTGGTTTGACTTCGAAACTTGATTAAGGAACAAATATTCAATAAATCACTATGAAACCAATTGGAAGCACTAGATATCATAGTTACAAATCTAAATTAAAAAAAAAAAAAAAATTTATCCTTCATGGTAAAAAGGTTATGCATTATACGGTGAGTGACACTCCTTAAAAATGTTGTTTACTAAAAAAAACTAGTTTTTGAAGGAGATGGAAAAATAAATGCAATCTAATTCCAAAAATATTGAAAAAAATATATTTATAATCTATAGAAAAAATGTCACAAATCACTAGTTTGTATCATGTTCAAATTCCTCACAGTTTAGCCGTTATAGGTGCCTGAATGTGAATATTTAGTTAGAAAAAAATATTTTAGTGTCCAGTTTGGTGAAAAAATATAAACCAGTATTGTGGTATTACCCCCAAATCCTTAAAATTACAAGACAATACAAATTTCCTTTGAAAAATATTTGAATGAATGCATAAATACAACATCTGATTCAATCCAAAAAAGTGTTTCTTTTGAGTAGATAGTGGAAAAGTCTTAGGGTTTATCGTATCTCACAGAGGAATTGAGGTGGATACAAATAAAGTTGATGCTATCATAAACATGCCACCTCTTAGGAAAATTTCTCAATTATGCACATTACAAGGATGAATTCAAGCCATCTATCATTTTATTGCCTCCTTAGCCAATCAAACACTACCTTTCACACATCTCCTCAAGAAGGATGTTCCTTTTGATTGGAATGAGGATTTAAAAAAAACCTTCTAGAGTTTGAAGGAATACCTTGCAACTCCACCTATTTTATAGCCTACTATGCCAAACAAACTGTTCATCGTCTACATAGCCACATTTTCCCATGCTCTTGCAGCATTGTTAGCTCAACAAGATGACAATGGAAAATAACATCATGTTTATTACATTAATGAAACTTTAATCGATGATGAAACACGATACACACCAATTGGAAAAAACATTTAGCTCTTGTAATCTCTACTAGTAAATTGTGACATTATTTACTAAATACTGAAATACAAGTCATGACAAAATTTGATCCTCTCAAATAACTTTTAAAAAAAATAGACTTATCAGGACGTTTAGTTGAATGGGTTATGTTGTTGACTGAGTTTGACCTTAGGTTTTTTTAACAAAAATCAATTAAAGGAAAATCCTTGAACAACCACTTAGTTGATGCTCCTTCGCCTCTTGCATACCCGGTAATGACTCTTTTCCTAATTATAGTGTGTTGACAACAAATATTTCTCCATGTGAATTATATTTTGATGGATCTAAGTGTAGAATAGGCTCCGATGTTGGAGTAATATTGGTTTTTCCTGAAGGAAAGCCTTTTCCCTTGTCATATCGATTGAATTTCCTATGTATGAATAACACTATTGAATATGAGGCCTTAATCATTGGACTACACACTGCTTTAATCATGGGCATTAAATATATCAAGATCTTTGGTGATTCACAATTATTGATCAAACAAATAAATGGTTTCTATCAAGCTAAACATGATAAACCATCAAAATATAAGGATCTTACAATTTTCTTGTTGGAAAAAATTAACTCATTCACCAATAGTAATGTTCATCCCACAAAAAGATAACCAACATGTAGATGCAATGGTGAGTGTTTCTTCTCTTATATCTCCTTTAGATCCTTCAAAGGATATTATATTCACTATTCGTCCAATCATTAAACCTTCCATCAATGATACCACTATCGACACATTAGCAACAACCAAGGATGATTCAAGTGAATGGTATGATGCTATATATAATTATATAAAAGATGGTACCATTCCTGAACCTATAACAAATAACACCCACACTCATCTAAAACAAATAGCCACCAAGTACATAATTTTTTCCGATGTGTTATATAGATGGTCCTTTGATGAAATTTTAATTAAATTCCTTAAGGCTTCTAAAATAAATATGGCACTCAAGCAGGCTCATGCCAACAATTGTGGTGGTCATTTTGGAGCAAAGACCCTCGCACAAAAAATCATTCGTATAGGCTACTATTGGAAAAATATGGAAAAAAAACTATTATGCATATGTTAAGTGATGTCACAAATGTCAAGAACATAGAAATTTATTTCATGCTCCTACTTCTGAGCTCCATGCCCAAATCTTGATTTGGTCATTCTCTATATGGGGGCTGGATATAATTTGAAAAATCTCACCACCATCTTCTGTTGGACATACATTTATCATCACTGCAACTGATTACTTCACAAAATTGATAGAGATTATTCCTCTTTGATCTACAACCACTGAGGAAGTATGTTGATTCATCCTAGAACACATAATTTCTCATTTTGGAATCCCTTCCACATTAGTCTCTGATAATGGCATACCATTTAATAATAATGATGTGAAAAAATTATTGGAGACCTTTAATATTCAACATCATTTTTGATTCTGTATTACCCACAATCTAATGGTTAAGATAAATCAACTAATAAATTCCTCAATTTTTTTTAAAGAAAAGTGTTAATAATCATCACAAGGACTGGCACATACAATTGCACTATGTGATTTGGGCTTACCACACAAGTGTTGGATCCTCCACTAGAGCCACACCTTATAACCTAGTTTATGGTACTAAGGCAATCATGCCCCTAGTGTTATAAATCCAAACATTACAGATTTCTCTTCAAGGTTTGGTTGAAAATAATACCTATAAGGCCGAACAATTACACCAACTTGAGATGCTCGACGAACAACACATTAATGCTCTTGAGCATCTCCAAGCTTACTGCAAAAGGAAACAACACTATTACAACGTTAATGTTATCCCTCAATCCTTCCAAAAGGGTGACTTAGTTCTATTTTCAAATCAATGTACTATCAATACTGACCCTAATAAATGAGGAAAATCTAGTCCTAGTTGGTTAGGACCATATATAATCAAAAAAATCTTTGGGTTTGGTGTGTATGTCTTAATGGAACTCAATAGAACCTCTTAAGGATCCTATAAATTCCATGCATTTGTGTTGGTATTATGTCTAATCGCTTTTGAATAGTATGAATTATAAAGTAGTGTTGTTATTGGGTATTATCCTATACATTTTCACATTTCTTCATTCTCAACAAACCAATCCTGTGTATGTCTTGATCACTAAAGTGATTATTTAATTTATATTACTTTACGTTTCATGCTATTCAAGTTCATCTTGTGTGTTGTGATAATTCAAATTTAATTTAGCATAAAATACTCAATCATCATGTTGTGGGCATGTGAAGGATCATCATGGAAAAAACAAGCCCTTAAGTGGCAAAATTTTGTACAAAAATTAGAGTTAGGAAACTTGACATAAAAATTTGAAGAATTTATCTATATTATTTCAAAAATATGTAAGAATAAAATTTGTAGAAAATTAAATGTAGTTTCTAAACTACTAGGTTTATTTAAAAAAAAAAATCTATTTGGTGAAAATTTGAAATTTTAGTGCAGTAGTACTTAAATTTCAGGTAAAAAATAAGTAGTTGTCTATCTGGCCACCCTAACCACAATAAAATGATAATATTTTTTTTATAAGATTTTAGATATAAGTAGAGGACTCATACCCCGATGTGATGCATTATTTTTTTAATTTTTTCCCTAGTAAATAATTAATTATGAATTTTTTATTACAATTTTTTAAAAATATAAAAAACTCATATGTCTGACCACCTTAACTTGGTCAAAAATTCATAAAGTTCAATTTTTTTTAATCCTATAGTATGTGAAGCATAGAATGTGACACATGTTTTGGATTGAAAAAATGTGATACCATTTGAAAGCTATAGATTTTTTTCAATTAGCCTATCAATCAGGAATTTGGTGATAATTCAAATATAAAATGAATAATAATTATTTATTAAATTCAAAGTTTAAAGCATAATTTATATTGGTGGAAATTTGAGAATCTCCTTTAAAAACCCTTTTCATTTCATCAATTTTGGGTAAGAAAAAAATCATTAGCCACATGGGCCATCGTATCACTTATATATTGCCACTTTTTGGCCCATCATGATCCTACACATACCCTTGTATTTAAAAAAAAAATTGTAATATGTTTTGATTAGATCACATTAAATATGTTAAATCATGAAGACATTAGTTAAAGTAATCTTGCAAAGGTTATTTAATTAATCATGTTGCCATTTTACATTCAAGCACACTAAGATAAATCATGAAACATAAAATGCTCATATATATATATCCAAAGTTTTATGTACATATCATCATAATACACAATATCACTTAGGTTTGTGGGAACTAGACCCCTATGGCTTTGGTGCTCGTGATTTGGTAGCCAAACGTCAGGAGATGATCGTGTGCGATCATGACCGTAATCCACTAAACCCGAGTTCAAACTATAGACCATATATCTGTCTAAGGGAAAGATGACACTCCTCTTCTATCTAGTCCCTCTTTGCCTCTAGCCATGATATCTCTGCATGTAATGTCTTCACCTTTGTTGGGGTCTGGGTTGACTGTCCTATAGTTTTGGCTTGGTGGAGTTGTCTCCTCACACTCTCATACAATGCCCGTAGCCTCGCTAATGGTCTTAGTGACTCTAGCTCCTCCTCCACAATAGGTGGGGGTACGTATTCTGAGTCCATCTCCTCCTCATCGATGCATGTAGGAACTATCTTTGTAGTAGCTTGATGATAGAATTCTCACCAGTCTCTTATCACTCCTACAAGGTAGAAACAATACATGATTAGTAAACATCATCATGATATATATATATATATATAAAGAGCATAAGAACTAAAGTAAATGCATCAAATCAAATATTATCACCTATATTGTTGGTTAGCTGAGTAATCTCAAAGTTGTCTTCTTGTATAGGGGTCATGGAGGATCTGCTAGCCTCTCCTCGACTGTGGGTATTGGTGCCTGCTATAGCTACTGCTTGTGACCTTGTCATATGGATGGGAGAGGGATCTCCCCACTCATCTCGATCATCAACTACTACCTTATCACTATCACTCAAGGGTGGCTCCTCCTCCTCATCCTCCTCATACTCCTCATCCTCATCCTCATCCTCATCATCCTCCTCCTCTCCCTCTCAACCATCATAATATGGATCTGCATCCTCATGATATTCATAATCAATAACATCAATAAAAATATCGGCAACCCTATAGCATGTGTCCTCAGTCCTATCCTCTTGGTCATCTCCCTGATTTGGTAATGGACCTACATCTCCCACTAGCTCATCTGTCAAGAATACAATGCTAGTCCTATCACTGTCAACCACTCCTCATACTCTCCTATGGCACCGACACCATTTGCATCAGAGATTGGTGGCTGGTCATGATCAGAGAAGTAAGAGTCACTTTAGGCTACATGCTCTAGAGTGAGTTGCACTATATCACATAGTGTCCAAGAACTTTGCACTGACCTCTTGAAAGAGGATCGTGCCCCGGGTGGTGTCTGCACCTGTCCAAATTTCTAGATGACCCAATCATAGTAGAATGGTCATACTATGTGGTCATGACATCCAACAAAAATCTATCCATATGTATCCTCCTCAACTGCCTAGTATGATCTATCCACTACAACGTTAGATGATAAGGTCTCCAGAGGATCTCATCCTCCTCAAGTCAGTCAAATCATACTCTCCAAAAATACAAATCACCATACTACCATAGTCATCATAGAGGATAGCCGAAAGCCTGAGGATACCCTACTGTTGCCACACATGGATGACCAACTGGTCTAGTGCATGTAATATGCTCAAGGCACCACACCTATAGAAGCATGCAGTGCATCATACTATCCACCTACCAAAATAAAAATTGCCCAAGATCATAATACAGATGTGCTAGGATACAGTAACCCTAGGAATATACTATGCATTGCGCTTCCATCCCTTGAATCAAGTGGACTAGTCCTCCCTCGAGGTGCTTTGCCCGCCCATCAAGTATTTGAACTAGTTCTACTATGTGCATTATAATTTGTTGAACTATTGGTGCCCATGAATATAATAACATTGGTAGATCAATCTGCCCTCTCACCCAATAGTCATGAATTGGACCATCTAGACAATACTCTAAATTAGCCTTCTGCTCATGGAAGGTGCAAAATCTATAGAAATGTACTCACTCTCCTCAAATCAGAACATAAAGAATCCAATGTACATTCTCTAAGGTGATCGTTAGCTCCCTTTTCGGTAGATGAAAAGTGCATGTATTTGTATTCCAACGCTCGTAGAGAGTCATAAACATGGCATCATGGTACTTCATGGGAGGCATAAGGTATGCCCAATAGATTCCCATTGATTAAAGATGCTATGTCTCCTCTACTAGTAGTGGTAGGTCTAGATCTCTTAGGAAGCTCAATTGTCTCCCTCCTAATTGTTGTCATGATCGAGTGGGTACCTATCAAGATTATACAAATATGCTCTAAAAATCATCTAATCTCTTGAATTATTACATTATTCATCATGCAAGTGTAATAAAGTCCATCTAGTGTGATTTTCTAAAGGGCCTAGACAATTTAGAAACATTTTGGGACACTTCACAAAGAAACGAGACACTTTGAAAAGAAATGGGACACTTTGTGAACAAACATGACACTTTGTGAGCAAATGGAACACCACGAAAAAAATGGAAAATGTTGCAAAAACAAAATTCCAAGCTCCTAAATTATCATATATATGCATAAAAAACATTAAATCATTGCAAAATCACTAAGCAAAGGTAGTGAAATTGACTCACCTCATGTTGACGGTCGTTGTGTGCTACCTGGTCCCGAAGAATGTCTAATCGTGTAGGTGTGTAATCCCATCTGCTCGGAATTTTTCTGCCTCACTCATCACTCTCAAGGTACAAGAAGGTAAAATGAAATAGTAAGTGACAAATACTTCACTTTCACCTATTTTAACTATTTCCATTCCTTTTACTATGCATTAAATTAGGGTTTTTCCTATCTTAAGAATTAATAAAGTACACTCTTTATTCAAACAATCA
This sequence comes from Sequoia sempervirens, assembly GCA_007258455.2. NCBI lineage: Eukaryota > Viridiplantae > Streptophyta > Pinopsida > Cupressales > Cupressaceae > Sequoia > Sequoia sempervirens. The sequence continues at coordinate 371,326,197 of VDFB02047230.1, read as the reverse complement.
TATCAAGTGCTAGGTAACTCCATTTTCAAAGGTATTTGATGCATTGGAATTATGATTCTACGCCCAAAATCATCAAATGTATATCATTATGTAACATGGTACTTGGAAATGTCCTATGATATGATATTTCTTGTTCAATGTGGCTAGATTGCTACCTTGATTCCACCTCCATAAAGCAAGAAGAATCAAGGGGAGCATACATATACCCTCAAATTTGATTTCTAGAAGTTAGGAAAAAGGATTTTTTGACAAAGTTAACAAATTTTTTATTTTAGGATGTGGTTCCTAATGTTGTGCTTTTGTAGATTACTACACTGGGGGTTTCATTCTCACATCTTTTGAATGAGTATCCTTTTATAGTAAAGCATAATTTTTATATTCGTTTAGCTTACATATGGATGTAGAGTCATATGGGCACTAAAGTGGGGGCTTAATGTGTCACCAAAAATTGTATACTCTTGAAGAAAGAGACATTTTTGTGATTAATTTGGTCCTATTTTAGACACCCTTACATCAATCGCCCCTTAAAAACTGCAATTATAGGCCCCTAATGCTCATGATTTTGGACTTCAAGGCCTATTTCACTCACAAATCACTCAAATACTAACAAGAAGCATTCAAACCACTCAATCCTTCTGAAACCCACCTCAAAAATCCCTAGTGGGACTAAGTCGCCCAGGGTGGTGACTTAGTTCCTTTTGGGGTATTTTCCACTTTTGAGTAGGAAAATCACCAACCTAATTCAAATTCTTGAGCGATGTCTACTTATGAAGTTAATATAATGAGTAATTCGGTGTTAATGCCTATAAGTACATGGTTTCAGGTCATTTTTCAATCTTCTAGTCATTTTTAGAAAGAAAAATCAAGAGTCAAGAGAAAAATATCTTTCACAAGAAGATTCATTAGTCTTTCTACAACAAAGTCGAAGCTTTAGGGCAGAAAAATAGGTTTTTTGTAGGTCTTCAAGCTCACTTTTTGTTTAATATCTCACATTGCAAAGGGTTGATCATGGATGCCTATAGTGAATCATTGAGAAATCTAGGTTGAGGAGATGCAACTAGCCATCAAATCACACCTAAAGAATTTTTTTCAAAGTGATTCCATCTTCCATTTTCTATCTATCTTCTAATTTAAGTTTTTCATACCATTTGCATTAATTTTAAATGTTGTAGGGTTTCTTGCATGGAAGTCTTGCATCATTCAAGTTCCATTTACTTATCTTATTATAGCATATTAGAATACTTGGTTTTGTCTTACTTTATATTTTTTTAGTCTTAGACACACTTAGGGCTAGGGTTTTATGCAGATTTTATATCTCCCAAATTTTAAATACAAAGTTGGGTTTTGACCGAGGAAAATCCCCCATTAGAAAATAAATTATCTTCTATTTTGTAGGTGTTTTGAAGATTCAGATCCAAATTTCCATTAGAAAACAAAGTGCAGACTATGGTTTTCTATTTCAACTTTTGGATTTGCAGAAAATCCAATGTGGACTAAGTCACCCATAGTGGAAACTTAGTCCTACGGTATGTGCAAGATCATCATGGAAAAAATAAGCCCTTAAGTGGCAAAAAATTTAGAAAAACCAGAGTTAAGAAACTTGATGTAAAAATTTCAATAAGTTATCTATATTATTTCAAAAATATGTAAGAATAGAATTTTTAGAAAATTGAATGTAGTTTCTAAACTACTAGGTTTATTTTAAAAAGATCTATTTGGTGAAAATTTGAAATTTCAATGTAGTAGTACTTAAATTTCATGGAAAAAATAAGTAGTAGATGTATGTGACCATCCTAAAACCACAATAAAATGATAATATTTTTTTTAATAATATTTTAGATATAAGTAGAGGACTCATTTCTCGATGTGATGCATATTTTTTTGTAATTTTTTTCCAAGTAAATAATTAATTATGAATTTTTTATTACAACTTTAAAAAAATATAAAAACATGAATGTCTAACCACCTTAACTTTTGATATTGCTATTAGGATTCAACCTCCTACTTACCTTAACTTGGTCAAAACTTCATGAAATTCAATTTTTTTTAATTCTATAGTATGGAAAGCATAGAATGTGATGCATGTTTAGGATTCAAAAAATATGATACTATTTAAAAGCTATAGATTTTTTTCAATTAGCCCATCAATTAGGACTTTAGTCATAATTTAAATAGAAAATGGATAATAATTATTTATTAAATTCAAAGTAAAGTATAATTTATATTGGTGGAAAGCTGAGAATCTCCTTTAAAAACCCTTTTCATTTCATCAATTTTGGATAAAGAAAAATTCGTTAGCCACATATCCTACACATGCCCACCATATTGCCATTTTTGGGCCCATAATGATCCTACACATACCCCCCACTACATTTGTTTTTCAATAATTTTCACTATTTCAGACACCCATTTGGTAGAAACAACTTTCTAGGCAATTTCCTTGATCTAGGACTAAGTTGCCCAGCTTGGCGTAAGTGTCACAGTTGGCTTAAAAATAAAATTTTCTAGAATTTTAGAGGTCCCTACAATCTCCAGTTAACTCTTCATCATTTTCCAGGTGCATAGTTTCTATTTTGCATCTTTATTTTGTTTTTTATTGCATCTATTTCATCATTTTGCATATTAGAGTGTGTTTTCCAACAGTTTGCATTTCGTAGGTTTAGCATCAATAAATCATCTTTCTTTTAGTTTTCTACATTAGTACATTGTATTTAGATACATTATATCCCTTTTACATTAATATTGAGTGTATACATTAGCATTTTGGCCCCAATTCCTCTCCTTTTAGGTGAAAAACCTAGAAGTGTTAGAGGCAACTTTGGGTAATCCAAAATTATTTAGGTACTCCTTAAAAGGAAATTTAATTACACTCAAGTATAGAGTAGACATCATGATAATGGGTAGCTTCTAAAGCTTTAAGGGTTAAAACTGAGTAAGGATAAGCTAATATTACTAAGATTGAGATTTTTGGACAAGCATATGAAGATACACAAATTGAAAACCAGTGATTGCTTCAATATGTTATAAAGAGATGGTTATAAAAAAAATCTAGTATATGAGAAAGGACATGAATGAATCATGGACAGTGATAAATTCATGAAGAATTCAAGAGCTATGGTGAAGTAGAAGGTAGAGTAGACCTATGATAGTGGTATGTAATGAATAGTCATCATAAGGTCAAAAAAGAAAAAGTTCTTAAAGGAAACCTTTAACAATATATGACCTAGACCGTTATGATTACAACCATGAAAAGAGGAAATTCCTAGCTTCCTTGGGTAGTCCTATCAATAAAATTCATTATGGTAGTGAAAAGCACAAAAATTTATTAGAAAATATAGTCAAGGATAGTATTATCCTGAAGGAGAACATAAAAAATAGAAATTCTTGATGGAGTAAAAACCTTAAGGATAGTCATGAGAAGCACTCTTCATCATCAAATGTGTATGATCAATGAGATGAAAAGAGTAAATGAATATGAACTATCAAAGTATTAAAATGGAAAGTCACACCTATGATAATGTTGTTTTATGACTATTGAAAAGGTAGTTTATCTAGAATAACAATAGTAGCAGTCAAATAATGATGTTGTCAGTCCCTACAAAGGAAGGTAGGGTAGAGTTTGAGAAGGCATTAGGTGAGGTTTTCAAAGAACAGTTAAGAGACAAAAAAATCATAATGGTTGGCTCTCAAAATCAACACAAAATTTTCCATTCTCAAGGAAAAAAAGGAGAAAATTAAATGTAAGAATGGGAAAGTCATTCCAAAACGATTACCACCATAATCAAGGATGATTCAACTATCAAAGATAACATGTCATGGAAAATGTTGAAAGCCCAATCAGAAGGAATGAAAAGGCCTAATATGATATAATGGTATGAATGGATAGGTATTTGAATGTTCAAGATTGAAATAATAGAGTATAAAGAAGGAAGGAGATAGAGGAATACACCACACACACATCAAAAAAATGGTTTTGAGGACATTGTCATGAAGTATATAGAGAGTTTTTTTATATGTCAGGAAGCCTTAGGGAAAATGAAATGGGGATGAGTATTTTGTGGCATAGAAAAATGGTCCCTTGTCATTTTCATGGCCTTTTAGATCTTGTTTCATGGCATTGGAACTATGTTGCTTTGATTTTATGTTGCATCATGGTTTGAACATGCTTATTTAGGTATTAAAAATCAAAGAGCGGTGTCTTTTGAAGGTGTTGTGAAGTGTTGTAAGACATTTCTATATTCTTTTAGACTCTATTTAATGCAATTCACCTAAAAACCACCTTTTCACACATCAAAAAGCCCTATTATGAAGTGTTGTAAAGTCTCCTAACAAGCTTTCACGCTTTGCTAGGAATATTTTCACTATTTACACCCTTCTTATGCTTTATTTTTTCTCTTTATTCCCTCATATGAATTAATTAAGTTTATTTTGAATGTTATCCCTACAAATGACATTAAATACAAAATATTTCCTCACACTTTTTTAGCTCTTAGGTGGGATCCATTTGCCATGGGTGGAAAATGAGTCCCTTTTGGCCCCAAATTCAAAATATTTCAAATTTCCTTTCGGGATTTTATTCAAAATCACTTGATGTTGGCCTGTGATGAGGTATGAACATATACTAAGGAACAAGAATTGTATAAATAAGTGTTTTTCACCTTATTTTATATCTCCTACAATCTTCTCACTTGTTCAAGTATTCAATTCTACATTTCAAGCATTCAAGCACTTTGAAGCAACCATTAACATTACTTCAGACTTGCATCATGAAGATTTAGGTGAGTTGATATCACTTGAATGTTATTGTTTTATCTTTCTCTTTCATTACATTTTCTTTTTAAGGGTTTAATTACCAAAACTGGGGTTTGACCAAGTTAAACCCCTATTCACTAACCCCTAATCATTTCCCCCCTTTTGCTTGTTTGTTTGCAACCATGTTTTTGTAGATTTGAAAGGTTATTAGGTGTTGAAGAGTGATTTTCAATTAAACTAGGTACTTCAATTCAACTTAAGTCAAAATCAAGCTTGGAGAGAGTTATTTGTCCATTTTTGATAGATTTGACTTTAATAAGCTGATAAGCAAACATTCTCAGATCTGGTGTTGCAGAATTGTCTTGCAATTTTTTAGGAATTTGGGGGAGGACTGATTTTTGACAAGTGGAAAATGAGTCCCACCTTATGACTAGAAACTTGAGTTTTGTTAGATTTTAGATCTTGATAGACAGAATGTAGCTCCTGACGGTTTTCACCAATAGGTGGACTGATTTGCCACCCTGGGCGAATGAGTCCCACTGTGAAAAATCAGTAAATTTCATCAAAATACAGAACATTCCAAAAATCTCACATTTAACCCAGGTGCACTCAGATTCATCCCCGTACTTTCTGTTCTACATAATTTCTTCATTTACATAGTTGTTTGCATATCACAATGTGTTTTCAAACATAATGGTAATTACACTTTTGCATTCATTTTCAGTCACCTAGATTAATCTATTGCATTTAGTTAGCTTATTTTACATCACATCACATCACAAACATCCTGATTTGAGTGATAGATAAGCATTTTAGCCCTATCTCTCTCCTTTTAGGTAAAAAACCCTAGAAGTGCAAGAGTAGTCCATAGTGTCCCAAAAATCTATGTTTCATTTTGGTGAACTTGGATTTTGAACACTTTGAATTTTTTATTGCATTCACACATTGCATCTTAATTTCTATTTGCATTAGCATTCAATTAGGATATTGATTTGTTATTGCATTCTAGGACTTTTCATTTTGCGTTAGTGAAAACTTCATCTAGATTTCATTTTTAGATTACATCTAATTGAAAAAAATCAAACTCACATTCTGCATCTAAAAATTGCATCCTGTAGAGCATTTAAATCATCTTAAAATTTATGAAAAATAATAAAAAAATCTCATATTGGGACTCATTCGCCACCCAGGGTGAATCAATCCCTCTGCACTTTTGAAACAACATTTTTGAAATCTTTTGGCATTTTTTTGCATGACACTTTTCTATTCTTGCATTTTTTTTATTAAAAAATTATCTATTTTTCTTCCTTTATTGCATCTTAGTTTATTTGCATCATGGCATTTTCTTTCAATAAGTTTTGGAATTCCTTAAAGTCATTGGTAGACATGTCCAACTGTTCCTTTGGTTGTGACCCTAATGACCTTGAACTTCAACATGCTACTACAAATCCTAATTATTTTCCTCCTCATTAGGTAGACATCATTGGAGAAGATGATGATAGCATGCACAAGTTTTGCACTGACTATCTTGACAACCTAGAAACCAATGCAACATTTTACCCATCAATGAGATCACAAGACCTTCCCACTATTGCACCTCCTGATCACTTTGCATATTTAGATCCTAAAGTCAATATAGGACCTAAGGATCCTTCCTCAAGTGGACCTAGTTCCTCTCAACTACCACAATCCCAACCATTCTATGAGCACACAGCCACAAAAATTCCTATAGACCTTAAAGAGACTTATGGTAAAGGATTTACTATCTTAAGTAAAAATGGTTGTGATGTTAAACATGAACATGAAATTCATCAAATTTTTGAACAAAAACCAACTGAAGAAAACACAACAAGCCTTAGATATCGTGATCCTTTGACTCATCCTGATAGGCATCCTCTAGTTCAACCTAGGAGACTTCGAGATGTTGGTACAGTAATCTTGGATGCTCCTCCTAACTTAAACATTCTCCTTCCACTTGAACAACCATTAGCTCCTTCTAATGAAAAGGATGTTAGAATCCCTATGGGTCCTCTTCCTTCTACTCATGAACAAGGAGAATAAGCAAGTGAAAATGACCTTACAAACTCAAAAAGATAAGTTTCCTACACATCCTCCACTTGAATGTGAATAGAGACTTCAACTCCATAAAAATAAAGGTCTTATACTCTTACCACCTATGAATAGGCCAGTTATTCATTTGGAAGACTCTAACATACCATTTTGCAAATATCATCACATTCTTGGACAACACACTAAAGAATGTTGGACATTGAAAGACATACTAGATAAGTATCACTTCACTGATACCTATTGTTTCCCCATCATACCTTAAAGCAACCACATCCCATCCTCATGCCATAGTTGTATAATTCCCTATTCTCACTATTTCATGATTCTTTCACATCACCGAGCTTGGCTCATTCTTGCCTATACACTTTGTGGAGGGCAAGATGTTGTTAGCCTTGTCCTTGTAATGCACTTGTCTTTGTCTCTTAACTATGTTATTCCTTTTTTGCTTATCTCTTTAAGATTGAGAAACCAATAACTTAGTTAATGGTTGACTTATATTTACATTCTTGTTACTTTTCTTTTTCTTATGTGTATTGTGTTCCCCCATATCATGTGTTTGATGTTCTATTTCTTTGTACACTTCTTCTATTTGTACCTATATTCCTCTATATGTCGTGCATTGTCTTTTTCACTTTTTTTCTATGTTCTCCTTTTGGGATGATGCAAAGCGTAGAGACACCATATGTCTCTTCCATGTTGACCCACAAGGTTCTTGTATTTTTCCTTTTTGTTTTGTGTTTTCCTTTTGGGGATGACGCAAGGCATTGAGACCAAAATGTCTCCTTCATGTTGACCTGGGCAAAGCTTTTTCATTTTCTTTCATCTTTTCCCTTTTCATTCTTTTCACTTGTGTTTTCCTTTTGGGGACAATGCAAATCATCGAGACTATAATGTCTCTTCCATGTTGACCCAAACATAATTTTTTTTTCCTTTGCTTTTGCTCTCTTTGTGTCATTCTTCTCATTCTATGTATTCAGGGAATGATGAAAGTTTCGAGCTCTTTCATATAAAAACATTGTAGTAACAAACATACTGACCCTAAATCCATAGATCCCTTATGTGTTTGGTGTATTTTCCTTTCTAGGGGGAAACTCCCTTTCTTTGTCTTTCATTTTTCTTGACATGACACAACCTAACTTCAAAACATATGACTTGGCATAGACCTTTCCAATTTGTCTCTCATGTCTCATTTTTGCATTCTCTTTTGTTCTCTACTTTAAATTAATTTCTCATAGACCGATGTGTAGCAATTCCTTTAAAGTGGGGGCATACATTACCATTATTTCATTTGTAGTCTTTGTTCCTAGTGTATCCTTGTTGTTTGGGTGATGGGTTTGTCACTTTTTGGATGACATTGGGTGTGATGTCCTTTATAAGGGTAAAAGCAAGAAGTTGAGTACACGAAGAGGGGAAATTTCGGGCAACAAATTTTTTTTGCACAAAACGCGTACGCGTTACGGAACGGGTACCCGAACCTAAATCCAAACGCGTACGCGCTCAGGAACGGGTATACGAGCCTAAAATGCGTACGCATTATAAAATGCATACGCGTTACAAACGCATACACATTTAATAACGCGTACGCGTTTATAACACATACGCATTTCAAAACGCATACGCGTTATCGAAAAGTATTTATTTTTTTAAATAAACTGCTGGCTTTTCATTTTATCCACTATTTTTGGTGAATCAATAGAAGTCAAGCAAGAGCGCGTACGCGTTTGGAGGCTATTGCTCGCTCCTCCCATCAACACACTTGACCTCTGAGACCTCCAGGTTAGTTGATTTCTGCCCTTTTTTGCTTTGTATCTTGTTTTTTTGTTTTTGAATTAGTATTTAAGTTTTTTTTGTTTAATGCGTTTTATTTCAATTTTAAATAGTTTTAAATTGCATTTAAAAAATAAATAACTTTAAATTGTAAATTGAAAACCATATTTTATCTAAACCTAAATTGGACATAACTTAGAAATCTAAACCCTAAAACGTAAAACTAGAAACCTCTTAGAGACCTCTCTCCCCTTAGGTTACATTTAGAATTAGTTTTTTCATTATAATTAGGGTTAATATTGGAATTAGGTTAATATAGGATAACCCAAACCCTAATCTTAACCCTAACACTAACCTTCACCATAACCCTAATCCCCACCATAACTCCAATTCTTATTGTTACCCTATCCATAACCCTTAATCTAATTTTAACCCAAACACTAACCCTAACCCTAACTCAATCTCTAATCATAAACCTAACCTTAACCATGTAATTTTATCTCTAACCTTAACCCTAACCATAATTTTAACCCTAGCTCTAACCTTAACCATAACCCTAACCCCAAAACTAACTCTAATTCTTACTCTTACACTAACCTGAACCCTATCCTCAACCCTAACTCATGTTTTAACCTTAACCCCAATCGTAACTCTAATTTTTACCCTTTTCCTAACCATAACCCTAAACCTATGCCCAAAAAATAACTCTAATTTTAACCCAAACCTAACCCTAATTCTAACTCTAACTCTAACCCTAACCCTAACCCCAATATTAAGCCTAACCCTCACCTTATCCCTAACCCTAACTATAACCCTAACCCTAACTCCAATCTTAAGCCTAACCCTAAACTTATCCCTAACCCTATCCCCAACCCTAACTCTAATTTGTACACGAATTACAAACCATAGGTTCCAAGAGAGCAACTTAAAACTTATAAAAAATAGGTATTGTAGGAGTCACTTGGATAATAATTCAATGTATCTTAATTACTATCCCTATATGGAATTTGTCATGATTGATTTATGAATTTTCATCCATTAACTATATATGGAAATAAATGGGGTTCCCTCCTCTAATCTCTAGTGATAGGAAAATATGGTGTCCAATCTATTCAAGTAAAATTAATGGATAAACAAGAATACCACTCTCAATCTTAGGATTTAATTAAATAGCTATCTTTTAATTTCTTTCCTTTTTACAAGCTCCAAAATAAACCTACATGTACAAACCTTTTTATCAATGCCACTTTAAAATTACATTCTTTATTACACTAGTGGCCCCATAACTAGGGCACTCATAACATACTTAAATATTATAGTCATTTCCCTATTTTATTTTCGTAAGTCCAATGAGAAATAAGAAATATTTTAGGATATCATAAAATTTTATTGAAAAAAGGGTAAGGAGAAAAAGAGGAATTCTTCTAAAAGAATTTTCAAATTCTAAATCAAGGCTAAAGGAGTCAAATGGGCTAATTCTAGGAAGTTGGTTGAATATTTAATCATAAAAAATCCCAAAAGGAGGGAAAAATCAACAAAAAAAAATAGTAGAGCAACATGTGACACCCTTTTGAATTCCTAAAACCCCATGTTTTATAGGAAGATGAAGAAGAATTTGAAACCATTCCCCTCATCCCTTAGGAATAATCTATTAAGGAGAAACAATATAGATTAATAGAAAAATATTTGAATCAATGAAAATATATGAGAGAAGCCTTATCTTTTGAAAAATGTTTCAATATGGTAAGAAGTTCCATCTACAAGAAATGAGCAAGGAATATAGAAAGTGAAGAATAGGGAGATAAAAAGTAAGCTAAAAAACTTTATGCACCTAAGTTTGATTGTAGTGACAAGATTTTTCTCAGGCCCAGTTGGAGAAATTAGAGACTTACTTCACCCTCAACCCCATAACCCTAACCCTAACCCTAATTCTATCTCTAAGCTTAACCCAAACCCTAATCTTAACCCTAACACTAACCTTCACCATAACCCTAATCCCCACCATAACTCCAATTCTTATTGTTACCCTATCCATAACCCTTAATCTAATTTTAACCCAAACACTAACCCTAACCCTAACTCAATCTCTAATCATAACCCTAACCTTAACCATGTAATTTTATCTCTAACCTTAACCCTAACCATAATTTTAACCCTAGCTCTAACCATAACCATAACCCTAACCCCAAAACTAACTCTAGTTCTTACTCTTACCCTAACCTGAACCCTATTCTCAACCCTAACTCATGTTTTAACCTTAACCCCAATTGTAACTCTAATTTTTACCCTTTTCCTAACCATAACCCTAAACTATGCCCAAAAAATAACTCTAATTTTAACCCAAACCTAACCCTAATTCTAACTCTAACTCTAACCCTAACCCTAACCCCAATATTAAGCCTAACCCTCACCTTATCCCTAACCCTAATTATCTATAACCCTAACCCTAACTCCAATCTTAAGCCTAACCCTAAACTTATCCCTAACCCTAACCCCAACCCTAACTCTAATTTGTACACGAATTACAAACCATAGGTTCCAAGAGAGCAACTTAAAACTTATAAAAAATAGGTATTGTAGGAGTCACTTGGATAATAATTCAATGTATCTTAATTACTATCCCTATATGGAATTTGTCATGATTGATTTATGAATTGTCTTCAATGATTTTCAATATTTTTCATCACTTGTTCTACTAACCTTCTGTTTTTATTCAACTCTCATTTATAGTTCTTAAGTGACTATCGGTTTCTATTCAACTCTCATTTATAATATGAATTTGTAATGCTATGATTTTTTAATGTTATAAATTGAATTTTAATGTTATAAATGAAATATATTTTGAATTTGTGCATGTTCAATGTGATTTTTAAATAACTTTGAAATTGTGTGCATTATTTAATTAGTTTGTTGATATATATTTTTTAATTGTTTAACATGCAGTTGCCATATCATTTCTCGTCCATGGATCCACTTTTCACTTTAGAGGATTTCATGCCTAATCCAGAAATTCCTATAGATCCTGGTGCACACCCCACCCCACCACATGAGGATATGCCTCAGTCACCTCCGCATTCTCCACCACCTGAACCCCCACCCCCTCCTCCATTTGACCAAAATCAACTCAGAGATAATATTCGAGCCAACTTAGTTGTGATTCAAGGGAACATAGATCTCATAAAAAATGAGACTAGAATCCCTCCTCATCTCGCACGGTTTGCATCTACGATGCAAACTATTGTCGATTCTGTTCGATCTATCGATGCGGACCTAGATAGGTTCCATCAATGGAGAGAAGAGAGGAGACAATTCTATGCAGATGGGTTGTCATATAAAGAAATCAATAACCTAAAAATCACTAAACAAGCTATGTGCCAATATTTTGTGAACCCCCAAACAAACGAACCAATACCACCCACAAAAAAAAGAATTTCAATTTTATGGTGTAGGCACCCGCAGATAGCTGCAAATTTTTGGGAGAGATGGTGGATGGTGTTTGATACTCCACCACATGGCAACAGTGAGGTGCCCTTATATTTTTTGAGAAAGTTATGGGCTGAGTTTGAGTTGGGTAAAAAACCCAACTATTTTGATATGAGGTCATTTCAGGGAGCTGGGCGTGGCATGCCCCAACATAGACTAGGAGCACGTGTCGATCCTCAGCGACGTGCTCCAGTTGCGCCTCTTGTTCCTCCTCCTTCTCCTGGTATTCCCGCTGCATTTCAGCAGCAAACCATGTTATCTACACTAGGAGCATTGAGTTCACTTTCAGGACATCTCATTCAGCAGACTACACACGCGGCCACTGAAGTGGCCAATACAGAGCATGGAGGCTCGGGCTATAGGGATACTCAGACATCCACTTCAGGTGAGGCACATGCATCTGGGGCGGGATCATACCTAAATTTACTATATTCTGAGGATCGTCCCACACAGGTATGTTCATCTTTTGAACTTAAATTTAATTCAAGTTTGAAATGTAAAAAATTCATGTAAATAATAACATCAAACTATATATATAATATAATATTAATTCAATAATTTTGTGTTTGGTGTATAGACACATGATGACGTGATGCCCGAAACTCAATATCATCATCGTGTGTATATGTCGAGTGCTGTAGATTTGGGCTCACCTTTTCAACAGGTACTTGAACCAAAATATATTAAATAATTTGTGTGTCCATATATATATAATTTAATTTGAATTTGTACACATGTGTGAATTGATATATTATATCTAGATGCAGGGAAGTCATACTATTCCTAGTATTGACGAGCCACAAGTTACAGTGGTGAGCGCTCCTGAGACATCATCAGCTCAGGTGCGTGCTTTCAAAAGTTTGTTAAGTTTAAATTAAATACACATCATAGATCTAATTTAATTTTTACATTTACATACACATGTGAATGATCTATATGAACTGTTGTACATCTATATGTAGGGATTTGATGAGATAACCATGGCGGGCCGCGCACCTGAGACATCATTGACATCTATTCATGGGCAATCTCAGGTGCGTGATCATGAGGTCATATCATTCGAGGTTGTAAACTTTACTTTAAATCTCCTATACAAATTTTACGAACATTTTATATATATATATATATATATATATATTCAAGGTTTTCACATATTGTTTGCTTTATATGAATATGCAAGATATAGTGGATCAGGCATTTCCATCTTCTCAACAGACAGTTATGTTACCTGTTGAAGAAAATGTGCCAGTTGATTCACATGACCATATGGTAATTTATGCATACTAGAAATCATTTTTAATATATTTAGTCGATATTTAATTAGTTTTTTTTTATCTAAAAGTTTATATTTTCAATTTTAAATATGTTTAATTATATCAAAATTTCTAAATAAATTTAAATCTAATTTTGAGTTTCTTGAACTCTTTTACAGCATGATGCAGGTACATCTAGTCAACGTGGAACAAAGAGGAGACTTGATTTGACCGATCAGCCTGAGAGTTAGATAGTTTTATATTTTATGGACTACAAACCTCTAGTTTCATTTCAATATATGTGTTGGACTTGACATATAAATTTTATGGACTATGTAGATCTCTAGTTTTATTTTGAACATGTTATTATCATATATGTGTGTTTATTTATATCAGTTGACTTTAATATGATGATTATATATGCAGTCAATTATGAGATCATGTTATGTTCATTTTCATAATTATATGCATTTATATACATATCTATATATTTATATTTTATCAAATTTTCAAGTAATACATGCACTATATAATAATTCTTATCTAGAATCAAATTTCAAATATATATATATATAACTTATCAGATGGTTAGGTGACAAATTAAAACATTCCTTAAATAGTTTCTTAAATCATATTCATAATAAATTAAGGGCAAGTAATTCTAACTATTTTCCAATTACATAGCAAATATCTGAATCAATAAACAAAAAACCATCTCCTTGTATGTATATTTAATGTATAATCTATACAATTGAATAATTATATAAAATGTGGTAAATAGAAGACACATGAAATATGTATAATCTATACAATTTGAATAAGATATTTAAAAAGTGACATCGAACAAACATATATAATGTACATCAAGAAGTTTAATGTACAACTATATAACATGAGTTAAAGTGATAAAAGAGGGTGGATTAAGGGGAGTTGATAAAATGAGTTAAAGTGATGTAAGAGGGTGGATTAAGGGGAGTTGATAATATGAGTTAAAGTGATGTAAGAGGGTGGATTAAGGGGAGTTGAGAGAATGAGTTAAAGTGATGCAAGAGGGTGGATTAAGGGGAGTTGATAGAATGAGTTGAAAGGATGCAAGAGAGGGCAGGATTAAGGGAGTTCATAAAATGAGTTAAGCGATGTAAGAGGAAGTGGATTAAGGGGATGCAAGATGGTGGATTAAGGGGAGTTGATAAAATGAGAGTTAAAGTGATGTAGAGAGGTGGATTAGGGGTGGGCCATCTAGATTCAAGAGATGATGTAGGAATTGGATTAAGGGGAGTTGAGAGAATGAGTTAAAGGTGGTACTGAGAGGTGGATTAAGGGGGAGTTGAGAGAATGAGTTGACAATATGTAAGAGAGTGGATTAAGGGGATGCAAGAGGGTAGATTAAGGGGAGCCAAGAGAATGAGTTGAAGGGATGCAAGAGGGTGGATTAAGGGGAGTTCATAAAATGAGTTAAAGTGATGTAAGAGGGTGGATTAAGGGGGAGTTGAGAGAATGAGTTGAAAATATGTAAGAGAGTGGATTAAGGGGATGCAAGAGGGTAGATTAAGGGGAGCCAATAGAATGAGTTGAAGGGATGCAAGAGGGTGGATTAAGGGGAGTTCATAAAATGAGTTAAAGGGAT
>VDFB02047230.1:371295216-371311145 GCA_007258455.2 Sequoia sempervirens | reverse complement strand
AATGAGTTAAAGTGATGCAAGAGGGTGGATTAAGGGGATGCAAGAGGGTGGATTAAGGGGAGTTGATAGAATGAGTTAAACCCTAAACCCTAAACCCTAAAATGAGTTAAACTTACATAAGAGGGTGGATTAAGGGGATGCAAGAGAGTAGATTAAGGGGAGTTGATAGAATGAGTTAAACCCTAAACCCTAAACCCTAAAATGAGTTAAACTTACATAAGAGGGTGGATTAAGGGGATGCAAGAGGGTGGATTAAGGGGAGTTGATAGAATGAGTTAAACCCTAAACCCTAAACCCTAAAATGAGTTAAAGTGATGTAAGAGGGCGGATTAAGGGGAGTTGAGAGAATAAGTTAAAGTGATGCAAGAGGGTGGATTAAGGGGAGTTGATAGAATGAGTTAAACCATAAACCCTAAACCCTAAAATGAGTTCAAGTGGATTAAGGGGTGTTGAGAGAGTGACTTAAGGGGATGCAAGTGGATGGATTAAGGGTAGATATATGAGGATATTGATTGAGGGGTCCTAAGAGGATGAATTAAGAGGTGTTGAGTGAGTGACTTAAGTGGATGCAAGTGGACAAATTAAGGGTAGATATATAAGGGTATGGATTACAAGGTCCTAAGAGGATGGATTAATGGTAGTTGATAGAATGACTTAAGGGGCTGCAAAAGGATGGATTAATGGTACATAAGAGGATGACTTAAGGGGTTTTAAGAGAATGGCTTAAGGGGATATGAAATCAATTATAAAGTATCAATTAAATGTATCTAGAACTATATATAGTTACCTGTCTCTAGATTGAAATTCCATTGTAATATATGTGCATCTCCTCTCTTTTTTGTAAAGCATCTAATTTTGGGAGACCTGAAACAAAAAATGATATAAAACTTTAATTAGGAAATGATTAAAGAAAAATATATATATATATCAATTAAATATATATACGACTAGATATGCTTACCAATATTTATTTACTCTATAGTACCATCTGCATCCTCTCTCTTTTTTAATGCATCTATGATTGTCTCGTGATCATCCATTGAAATTGTCCATAAAACTTTATTAGCAGGCCTCCCTTGATATCTAACTAGTTTTATATTGGTTGCCAAAATCAAATGTGAATAATGCATAATTTTCTTGTGTCTTTCATAATCTTCAAATGCAGACAAGCCATTCTTTCTCATCAAATATTTTCGAAGCCAGGTGCCAACAACAACCACTGAACCAGTTGGATACTCAAAGTTGTCATCATCCACTCTAGTATGTACCAACTTATGTTTTCTCTCAACACATCTAGCCAACCAGTACTCTGTCTGCTCTTCATTCCCTTGAGGTGCAACAACAGCATACACATGTCCTACAAAAATAAATACAAAATTCAATAAAAAGTGACTTATATTTAACTCATATAAACATGCATACATACAAAATTCAACTCAATAAATAATGTACCTTCTTGTACAAGATCTAAAACACGATCATAATCATCTGATGCGAACACTTGATTATCTTCAATTGTCATTTCATGTTGAACATGTGTCAATGTAGGCGTTAAAGCTCTTTGTTGCCATTGTTTGACCCATTCCATATTTTCACATGCTTGCCAATCACCTACAATACAAAATTGACAATAGCATGCCAACTCCCTTGTCCATATTGTCCATGTGTTTGCATTTGAACTCTTAAATGAATGCTATTTTGCACTTCCACTAATTGTTTCACAATCATGTCAAGAAAAAATATCATTTTCTTCAACTAACCAAAAGAAGTGTCGAATTATTGATTTCTCACTTGTTCTTGTAGATAATTTGGTATTGCACCAATCTACAATTGCACATGCATTTCTAAATTTTGCAGCATCCTCAAATTTTAGTTGCTCTCTAGCAAGAGCTCTTTTTACACATGCACCTGCTCCATCGTGTTCTCCCTTACCATGACCAGCTTCAAAAAAACTCCATATGTGTTGGATATTATTTTCCTTATGAACTCTACATAGCCAATAAAACATTCTAGCATTTTTGAATTGACCCGTGCAATTATCTGACCATATGAGATGTTCTAGCATTTGAATTCCTCTCTCTTTTAAATTTTTATTAAATATATCAAAACAATATTGTACAAACTCAGATGAATGTAATCGATTATCACTTACATAAAAATGGTACTCTTTCAAAAAAATTCTATTATCTTCTGTACTATCTTCAGCATGTCTATAAACAATGTGAACAAATATAGCTACTTGCACTGAATTATAATATTGTGATTGGATTTCTTCTTGTGGAGCAAGAGTATAATTTTCAGCAAAATCAACAATTGACAATATAGTTCCAATTGGAAATGTGTTTTTACATAAACGAAATTGATTATCAAGCCAATGAGCATTCTGAGAGTGTTGAACATATTTAGGTACAAACTTATCTTTAAATTCAGTAATAAAAGTATGCACACTAACTTTTTCCACAATTAGCTCAACACGTCTTCCAATTTTACCATCTTTTAAAGAATACTCAATATTTTTAAATTTTTTTACATCCACTAATTGTTTTCCAAATTCATCTAAACTACTTTCATGCATACATTCTCCTAATAATGAAAAGTTACCACATCTATCGCATTCTCCAGAAATGCATCCTTTAAAAAAAAATGAGTTTCCATTTAAAGAGGGATTACAAAACAAACCTGCTATAAAATCTTTGATTCTTTCAGGTGGAATAGTAATACCACAAATGTCCTGCATAATTTGGTTAGCATGGAAAGTGCGTTGTATATATGAAATATATCATAATAATAATGAAATTGTACATGGAGTCTTACAACAACAAGAGATTAGATTTGCTTATTAATTCTAACATGAGTTTACGCACTAAATGATCTTTTGACTTATGCTAATATTCAATGGTAAGATTGAAGCATCTAATTTTTTTTATATAATTCAGTTTGAGTCATATCTAAGAGATGCTTTTGGATGAGGTTCACGAATTTTGGAACCCACCCTTAATTTTAAGACATCTCTAATGTTAGGTGATACTCTTGTATTATCATACCAAAATTTTTTGATTAAAGATTTAATTTCATTAGTTAATTTCATGTCTGATCTTGGGAGTCTACCACTAAAACTCCAACATTGATTAATAGGATCTTTTTCAATACTTTCTCTTCTTTTAGCAGCTCTTATCAAAGTTCTAGGATTTAAGTTTATACATTTACTAATCTTACTTAACATTCTTTTATTTGAAGCTATTTTATCAACTAGAGCAGTTGTTATTGCACGGCGAGCCGCATTCTTATCTTTTGATCGACTTTTCTTACCAATAACATCAATAGCATTAGCAACACTAGATATGACTTGTTCTACTGAATCATCTTTCTTTTTTGGTTTTACAAAAACACCTAATTTTTTCATCACTTTTCTCATTTTAAACATTCTCATCAATTGCACCATGAGTTGACATTGGAATCCTAATTTCTTTCTATAAAAAAACATTTTATATATTTTATTTCCATAATTTCTAATTTGTCTTGAAGAAACTTTACCACGAAGGTTATTTAACACATTTGTTTCAATTGTTAAAAAAACATTTTCACCTTCATCCATAGATGGAGTTTCATTTTCATTCACACAAGGGGTTTCATTTTCATTTTCAAATGTAAAAGGGATTTCATTCTCATTTTCATCAATATTAGGGATTTCATTCTCATTTACATTCTCATAAGATATAATTTCATCATTTTATTGTTTCTGTATTGTTTCAACCATAGTATTATTAATCTCATCAATTGTGTATCCAGCTTCTTCTAAACAAGCAATATCAATATTATAAAAACTTGGGTTTGAAGACATACCTGGATAGATTGTTTGAATAGGTACATTTTCCATATCATTGGGAGGTGGATTTGAAGACACACCCGAAGTTATTTGCATATCATTCAGAGTTGAAGTTGAAGGCATATTTGGGTTTGTCTCCATAGTTGCATTTTCTTCCATATTCACCATCTCCACATTTGCATCATCTACATTGATTTCATCATTCATGGCTTCCTCTTTGACATTCTTAGAACTAGATGCTTCCAAATATTTCATTTGATGAATCCTTTGTCTCCTTTCCCTTTGTATTTTTGCCTCCTTATCTTTATTTGCTTGAATTTCTTCGGGTGTCATTACCTTCCTACATCTTTTTCTTTGTCTTTTTTTATCACCCATGGTTACCAAACCCTCTTTGATGACAAAAACAATAATTCAAGAAACCTATTTTAAAATTTCCCCCTCCTTCAAATATTCAAATAAAATTATGTACTATGAAGATTATTTTTTCTATAAAATCTGAAGTACAAAATCATCATGAGTACATCCAAAAATTCACTTTTTCCAAATCTTCTTGTAAAAAGTTTTTGCACTTGATTCCACTTCATAAAATTTAACTTGCACTTTTACTCTTCCAACAATTTGAATAGAATATGCCCTGCACAAGACAAATTTGCAATAAAAAACACAGAAAATGACACTTTCGGTCTGTACTGCAGAAAAAGAATGTTGCAAAAAAATCGTGTTTTAACAGTATTTTTTCAAATTAGGGAAAAACGGCTATTATACAAACACGTACACGTTATGAAATGCGTACGCGTTATATTTTTAAAATGCGTACGTGTTTAATAACGCGTATGCGTTGCTTTCTGCCAACGGGCAAAACATAACGCGTATGCGTTATGAAACGCGTACGCGTTTTATTTAAATAACGCGTACGCTTTTCTATAACGCATATGCGTTATTTAAAAGTTGATCTCCCAAACCAAATCTATCCCCGGTTTTAGGCTTGGGAAAGGCTTGGCAATCTGAGCCTTAGCTTTTGACCTGCAACTAAAAAACTAAGGCAAACTAAAAAAAATGTCCAACTTTGACAACATAGATGATGAACTTTTTTTCTGAATTAGTTTATAAAATTAAAACCCATTAGAGAACACAATGCCTAATTTCTAGATATATAATTTTTGTTAAAATTGAATTAATTTTGTTATTTTTTAATTAATTTCTACGCAAACTAGGCCTTAAACTTGAAAGATCAGGTTTTTTTGGTTTTTTAATAACTTTGTATTGGTTAAGTTTCTTGTAAAAAAATTTATATGGTCCCAAACTTCAGAAAATTCTCTACACAATGAAAAAAAAAAGAGTCAAAAAATGTTTTGTTTAGGTCCAATTATGTTGTCCGTACACGTTGATTTGAAAAAACATCAATTAAGGCCAATAAAAAATTAATTAAAAAATATATATTCAACCAAAAATTACAAAAAAAATCCAGCCCAAACTTCATGTTGTTAGCTCTCTTTTCCTAAAAGGAATTAGCAAAATAATTTTGTTTGGGTCAAAAAGTGTTGTCCGTACACCTACTTGGTATGGTTAAAAAATAGGGACTTTTAAAAAGTGATTTTTATAGATCTTTATCAAAATTTAATTTCTATAAACTAGGTATTTTAATAATTTACATATTTGGAAACTAGATTCAAAATTATAAATTTGATATTACTGACTTTTTTTAAGATTCATTGTGGAAGTGCCTCAAATTTTCAGTCCAAGTGTGACAAATTCTGAAAAACGGCAAAAAATATTTCCACTTTTTGAGTTTTTTTGTGTACCCAACTTCTTGCATCAACCCATAAGTGTGATCTATCTCAACATATTGCATTCCTTTTGGTGGCCTAATGCAACACACTGCATCCCCTAGAAGTTGTGAATATACTATTTTTTGATTGGTCCTCTCTTAGAGATATTAGATACAATGTTCCCTAAGTGACCGACCTTGCATAAACTGAACAAGACTCCTTTGAACATCTTTTCACATTTTACATTTTATGTTTTACATTTTTTACATTTTGCATTTCTTTTTTCCACCTTGCAGAACAAAGATTGCATGCCCATGGTACCTTTATCTTTGTTCATAAACATTCCTTTTTCTTTGTGGTGCCTTGTTAAAGTTATCAAATGGGTATAACTTTGGCATGGTGAGCAAGAAGCCCACCTAGCGGCATGAATTTTCCCCATAGCCACCTTTGTGTTTTGTGAGTGCATACCAACTAGTGTATGTATATTACGTTTTAGGATTTCTCACCCCATGGACAACTAATTCCATGGCGCCAGAGTGAATATACAGTTGGGTCTTCTCACCCCATGGACAACCTAAAGTTTCATGGCCCTAGAGTGAGTACACATTCTTTTCTTCATCTGATTCATCTCAACACTTGTGTGTTCCTTTGTTCTTATGTCTAGTTTTCCATGGGATCTTCATCTCGGGGGCTTGATAATCCCTCTTGATCATTGTCATTCCATCTTGCTAATGTAAGTGCATTTGAACCCTCCACTCAATGTTCATGGCTACTTTAGTGTGAGTTTGAAGCAAGTTCATCCTCTCACTAAAGTGGGGGCTAAATGTGCTGTAGAAAAATGGTCCCTTGTCATTTTTATGGCCTTTTAGGTATTGTTAATGGTTTTGGAACTATGTTGATTTTATTTTATGTTGTATCATGGCTCAAACATGCTTATTTAAGTATTAAAACTCAAATAAAGATGTCTTGTGAAGGTGTTGTGAAGTGTTGTAAGAAATTTCTAAATTCTTCTATAGTCTATTTAATTCAATTCACCTTAAAACCACCTTTTCACACATCAACAATCCCTATTATGAAATGTTGTAAGGTCTTATAACAATGTTTCACGCTCTTCTAGGAATATTTTCACTATTTACACCCTTGTCATGCTTTATTTTGTCTCTTCATGCCCTCATATGACTTAATTAAGTGTATTTTTGAATGTTATCTTGACAAATAACATTAAATACAAAATATTTCTTGACACTTTTTTTTAGGTCCTAGGTGGAACCCATTCACCATGGGTGGCGAATGAGTCCCCCTTGGCCCCAAATTCAAAATATTTCAAATTTCCTTTCAATATTTTATTCAAAATCATTTGATGTTGGCCTGTGATGAGGTATGAAAAGATACTAAGGCACAATAATTGTATAAATAAGTGTTTTTCACCTTATTTTACATCTCCTACAATCTTCTCACTCATTCAAGCATTCAATTCTACATTTCAAGCATTCAATCATTTTACATAAGCAATTCAAGCACTTTGAAGCAGCCATTGACATTAATTCAGACTTACATCATCAAGAGTTAGGTGAGTTGATAGCACTTGCATGTCATTAGTTTATCTTTCTCTTTCATTACATTGTCTTTTCAAGGGTTTAATTACTAAAATTGGGGTTTGACCAAGGAAAACCCCTATTCACTAACCCCTAATAAATTTTCCCCTTTAGCTTATTTTTTTGCAGCCCTTTTTTTGTATATTTGATAGGTTATTAGGTGTTGAAGAGTGATTTTCAAGTCAACTAGGTACTTGAAGTCAAATTAAGTCAAAATCAGACTTGGAGAGAGTTATTTGTTCATTTTTTGCAGATTTGACTTCGACAAATTAACAAGCAAACATTCTTAGATTTGGTGTTGCAGAATTGTCACCAAGTTTTTTAGGAATTTGGTGGAGTGATTCACCACCTATGGTGAATGAGTCCCACATTAGGATTGGAAACTTAAACTTTGTCAAATTTCACATCCCGAGAGACAAAAACCAACTTGATACAGTCTTTCACCAGTAGTTGGACTAATTTTCCACCATAAGGGAATGAGTCCCACTGTGAAAAATATGTAAATTTCATCAGCATCTAGAACATTCCAAAAAACTCACATTTCACCCAGGTGCACTCATATTCATCCTTGTACTTTATGTTCTGCATAATTTCTTCATTTACATAGTTGTAATTACACTTTTGCATTCATTTTCACTCACCTAGATTAATCTATTGCATTTAGTTAACTTTGTTTACATCACATCACATCACACACATCTTGATTTGAGTGATATATAAGCATTTTTGGCCCTATCTCTCTCCTTTTAGTTGAAAAACCCTAGAAGTGCAAGAGTAGTCCATAGGATCCCAAAAATCTATGTTTCATAGTCCTAAAATAAAGACATATGGTAGTAAAAGGGGCATGAACATCCATGAAATCATTATACAAAATTGAATTTTAACAAAGGTTGTATTTAAGAGTGCCTTGGCGGACTATTGAAGTAGTAGGGGTGGTATTACATAAGTTATTGACTTTCTAATGTAGTTAAGCGAAGGAGTAGGGCCAATTTTTGATTATTTTAAAACCCTCAAGACATAAATAAAGGGATTTCCTTTCCACTAGTTATAGTAAGTAACCAACCAAATATAGGGCGGGTGCATGGAGATGGGTAGAAAATTTGTGGACACTTTCAAAAAAAAGTTTTGAAAATTCATAACACAAACACACTATAACATGAGCATGTTATAACATACTCACATTATGGTTTGGTGTGTTGAGCCTGAGGCTTGGGCACAACGAGCCCATAACACAAGTGCATTATAATGTGCTCGTGTTATGGCAAGTTAAAAGAAAAAAAGAAGTGAAACTCTCATTCATTTTTTATTTCAATTGTGTTTTATGTTGTGCTCGTGGCCAAAACCCCCATTTTCATGCTTGCATTCTAGGAGGAGGAATTGTACAAAAATATTCATGAATAGTTTCTATTTCTTCACAAGGATGGCGCCATGATGAGGAGGAGGTGTGAGAGGTAAGGATTGTTTGTTTTTTTTTTGAGTTTGTTAGTTTTAGGTTGTATTTGATATTTATTTTTTTTGAATTTGTAGGAGATTCAAATGAACCTACAAACCCTCAAAATCCTCAACAAGAAGAGAAAAAAAATCCTCAAGAACAAAATCCTCAACAAGAAAATCAACCTCAACAAAAACATTCTCCACCAATCACTCAACACCCTCCTCACACTCAACAAAATTTAATAAGTGAAATTAAGAAAAACAAAAAACAAATAGAGGATTTAAACAGTATGTTGAGTGATCCAAATTGTTCAACCACAGAAAGAATGACCCTAGCAAGTTCATTGAAAGATATGTTAAAATTTTTAGATTCAATTAGCAAACAAATAACTAGATGGCAAGATAGGAGGTAGGTGACTAGGGGTTATTATGCAGATAAACTATCATAAAAAGATGTAAAGGATTTAAAAATTACAAAAGGTAATTTGTGCTCATTATTCACCGAACCACGCACAAATAAAAATATTACCCTCAATGCGAAGAGGTTTCCTATTAAATGTGACACCACCAACAAATTAGGAATTATTTTTATGAGAGGTGGTACATGGTCTTTGATTACCCATCATGCAAAAATTGTGAAGTCTCGCAGTATTTTCTTAGGAAACTATCCAATGAGTTCATATTGCAAAAAATCCTAAAATATTTTGATATAAGGGACTTCCAGGGGAGAGGTGGGGGGTTGACCCAGGGTAGACCCGGTGCATAGTTGGATCCTATGCGGCAAGGGAGATGACCTCTCACTAGGCTGCCTTGTGAGAACTTTTTTATTCCCTCCATTATGAAGGAGAGTTTCGATGTAGAGACATTTCAGATGATCAACACTTTGAAAAAAAGTGTCATCCATCATGTACTATCCCTATTCTACAATGCCATCCAAGGGACTCTTCGAGTGGTGGGCTTCAAACCCATGTGTGTCAATCTTGAGGGGTGACTTGTTCATATGACCCCAACAAAACTTAAGAGGCTAATTCGTAGGATCCATCTGCAACTATGGAGATGGAGAGGACATATGAAATTTTGCATGAGGTGTATGACATTGATAGTCAGGTAAAATTTAGCATGTTCATTGAATTTAATTTATTAAATTTTGATTTTGAAATGCAAGATTAACTAATTTAGTTTTATGATTTTAATAAAATTGTAGGATTAGTTTTATGATTTTAATAAAATTGTAGGGTCATAGTGTTGAGACTGGATACAGTGGCCATCCACCTACATATTTATGTAGTACACCTATCGGTGGGGTACGTAACTAGTAAACAACTATAAATTTATTACATGTTAATAACATTGTTTAATGAATGGTATTTTAATATGTGATTTTGGATGTTGAATAGGCTATTAGTGGAGGCTTCTAGGAAACACCTCCTAGTGCCAATGGAATTATTCAAACCTACATGTAGGTAATAGAATAAAGAGTTTAACTAATGAATTGTACTTAATAGATTTGTATAGTTTATATTCATATCACTGATTACATTGCATTGCACATCATTCAAACTCAAAGCAAAAAATGAGAGAGGTTATTGTAGAGGGGCCCAATACAATCCTATAGGATCATATGAGAAGTTTCTTAGCATCATGGTATCCAAGTAATAGTATGCTATATTTTGTAGCCATTTTACACTTTGGACCCTTAAGGAATCAATCAGGTTGAACATAGCTCGGAGCGATTTTGCATGTTAGGGTGTGAAAGAGGACCATGCATAGCATAAAAATACCTATTTAGATGCATTGGAATAGTCCATTTGGTCACACGAGTTGCAGAACAAAATTTGCACCACTTTGCAACTTTCAACTACTTGCATTTGATAACTTTTTTCCCAAGTGAAAATTCTCCAACTTGAGAAAATTCCTCCGAGATAATGAAAACCAAGAGAGGTTATTGTAGAGGGTCCCAAAAAAATCCCATAGGATTAGATGATAATTTTCTAAGCATCACAATAACAGTGTAACAACATGCTGAAGTTTGCAACCTTTTTGCACTTTGGACCCTTAAGGGATCGATCCAGTTGAACGTAGCTCGAACCGATTCCGCATGTTTAGGTGTGAAAGAGGACCATTATTAGCATAAAAATACCTCTTTGGACACATTTTCATAGTCCTTTTGGTCACATGAGTTGTAGAACAAAAGTTGCACTACTTTGCAACTTTCAACTACTTGCATTTGACAACTTTTTCCTCAAGTGAAAATTCACAACCACATGAAAATGCCTCTGAAATAGAAAAAAACAATAGGGTTTATTGTAGAGAGGCCCAACATGATCCCATAGGATTAGACGAGAAGTTTCTAAGCATCACAGTATCCAAGTAACAATATGTTGAAATTTGCAACCATTTTGCACTTTGGACCCTTAAGGGATCGACTTGGTTGAATGTAACTCAGAGCGATTCTAGGTGTTTGGGTACAAAAGAGGACCATTCCTTGCATAAAAATACCTATTCATACATGTTGGAATATTTCATTTGGTCATGCGAGCCGCAGAACAAAATTTGCACCATTTTGCAACTTTGCACTACTTGCATTTGACACTTTTTCCATCAAATGAAAACTAGACACCATGGGAAAACCACTCCAAGATAACAAAAAATGAGAGAGGTTATTGTAGAGGGGCCCAACGTGATATCATAGGATTATATGAGAAGTTTCTAAGAACCACGATATCTAACTAACAACATGCTGAAATTTGTAGGCATTTTGCACTTTGGACCCTTAAGGGATCAATCTAGTTGAACATAGCTCAGAGTGATTTTACATGTTTGGTTGGGAAAGAGGACCATTCCTAGCATAAAAATACCTATTCATACACATTGGAACATTTTTTTTAGTCACATGAGTTGCAGAACGAAAGTTGCACCACTTTGCAACTTTGCACTGTATACATTTGCTACTTTTTTCATCAAGAGAAAACTGGACACCACGGGAAAACCACTCTGAGATAAAAAATATGAAAGATGTTATTGTAGAGGGGCCTAATTTAATCTCATAGGATTAAATGAGAAGTTTCTAAGCATCACAGTATCTGAGTAATAGCATGTTGAAGTTTGCAACTATTTTACACTTTGGACCCTTAAGGGATCAATCTGGTTGAATGTAGCTCGGAGCGATTCCGCCTATTTGGTTGCACAAGAGGACTATGCATAGTATAAAAATACCTACTCGGATCTGTTAGAATAGTTTGTTTGGTCACACAATTTGTAAAATGAAAGTTGCACCACTTTGCAACTTTGCATTACTTGCAATTAATACTTTTTCCATCAAGTGAAAATTGGACACCATGGGAAAACCACTCTGAGATAACAAAAATTGAGAGAGTTTATTGTAGAGGGGCCCAACATGATCTCATAGGTTCAGAAAGTGATTTCATAAGTTCCATGGTTTTTGAGTAATACCCCATCAAAGATTGCTACTCTTTTGCACTTTGGGATCTGATGTTTCCTTGAACAGTACAGTTCCGTGTAGGGTGATTGTGCTATCTTTTTGATGGAATTCAATGGGTAGAAGAATTAACTCAATTTTAATTTTGGTTTGGTTGGATTCAATTTATTTTGTGCATTTTAGAAGCCAAATACTGAGGATCGATTTGTATACCCAGTTTTAAGGGTTTTGAGTGCACTAAAATGTCATATTAAGCCTTTCACCCACTGTATGCTTCTATAAGTTGATGGAAATGATTAGTTAGGGTTATAAAATATGTGTGCAAAGTTTTGTGTGTGAGGGAAGTGAATAGAGGGTTTTTAGGTGATGCCCTAAATGTCAAATGGTGCATTTTTGAGTGGAAAATGGTGGTTTAGTGCTAGTGTTTGAAGAAATATTTGGGGGAAGTGACATCTCTTCAAATTTTAAGCTTGTGCAGACCTTTTTGAAGGTATTTCAGGAATTTTTTGGCTATGGGAAGGTTTGGAGTATGGGTTTTCAATAAACCCTTGCTTAACTTGTCAAAGAAGAGGGTTTTGGGGTTTGCTATGTTAGAGGGATTATTGATATAGTTCAAGGTGGAGGAACTCTTTTCAATATCAACTAATCAATTCTCAAACAATGAACCCAATCTGTGGTCACTAAAACACCCATTTTCTCAAAACACACTCAAAAGGATTCTATCCTTCAATATTCAACAAATGAAGTTATCCTACTGCTAAGGCTATACAAAGGCCAAGAAATCATCACTAGAGACTTACCACAGTACTACTACAAGATTCACAAAAGATCCCCATAAGTTTCTTTGTAACATCATGTAGAGAACCAACAAACTAACCTGCTAAAAGGCTACTAGAATTACCACATTTTTCCAAAGAAAGTACCTTTTAAACTTATTTTAATCACACAATCCCTTGGAAAGTCACTAATTGTGACTCAAAACATCAAATTAATTGATCATTACACCAACATAAGGTTTCTAGGGTGTTGTCCCAACAAACCCTCCCTTTTCATGCATAAAACTAGGGTTTTACTAGATCTACCATAAACCGGGCTTTCCAAACTTTGAAATTGTCTCCAACACACCTATTTAGGTCTGCATAGAGATTCTATTCCATTACCAAGCCAAATCCATCTAAATTTCACTAAAAAAATTCATAAAACCTCCATTTTCACATGCATTTTGCTCTGCCCAGCCCTTCAACATCACCCAAGACTGACCAAAACGACCTCTCAACCTTCAAAATCCACTATACAATTATATTAGAATTTTCATGACCCATTCCGTAAGAAATAATGGAAACATAAAGTGGAATGGGTCAAATCCACATTTTAGAAGACCCTCAATAAGAAAACAGTGTTAAAGTAGGGGAGCAATAGAGTATTGAAGAGAACTCACTCAATATTTTGTCTTAGAACCTCCAAAATGATGAAAAATAAAGATACTTCACACTACCACACAATTCAAAAGGTTTCAGGGCAAGGACTTGTACAGGTCCGTACAAGGGAAAGAAAGTTCAAAAAACTCAACAATATAATGAGAAAATGTTGTTTTCAGTTTTAAATTAATTTTACAAATGATTCTACATCTTTCCAATCATGCCCAACTTTAACAAAACTGAAAACAACATTTTCTCAGTATATTGTTGAGTTTTCTGAACTTTCTTTCCCTTGTATGGGTCCGTACAAGGGAAAGAAAGTTCATAAAACTCAACAGTATACTGAGAAAACGTTGTTTTCAAATTTGAATTTCTTCTATCAAAAAAATTACATTGTCAAAAAGAGCAAAATTTCCTATATGATTCTACAAATGAATCATATATCTGCATTTTCTGCAAGGAGAGACCAATCAATTTTTAGTAGTTTAGTTACAGATACACAAAGTAAAAGAATAAACAAAGACAACATTCAAAATGGAAATGAAAATAGATGGAAGGCACTTATAGATAGGCATGGAAGTCTCTCAACTTACTCACTCCTAGTCATACATCTTCACTACAAGTTCCAAGATACCTATTGCACACAAAACCTCTCAAGAATATAATATCTTGAAATTTAAGATTCTCTTATAATGTTTACTACATAATAGGTGCTCATTATAAGGTTACTTAGAGATACACAAATAAATCTGTATTAATACTCTTTTGGCTAAGATTCTCTTAGATGGCTCATAAATCTGCATTTTCTGCAAGGGGACATGAATCAATGTTTACCAGGTTACTTATAGATACACAAAGTAAAATAAGATGACAACATTGGCATAAAAAAAAATAATGTGCATATACTTACAAATTAATCCAATGAACAATCCAGGTCTACTCTACTCTTTATTGTGCCAAGTATTGCCTCATGGTTAGACTCACGAACCTTCCACAAGGTCTTGTTCAAAGGTATACCCCCATATTTGGTCAAACAAACATTGGATGCCATGACAAGGTTCGAGTAATGAAGAATCTTACAATTTTCGTCAAAGTCCTGAAACAACCACTATTTAACACTCTTATGTGGGTACCTTCTAAGCCACGTTCCAGTAACAACAACTGAGCTTGTAGGGTATTCGATGTTTTCTCCATATATAACTAGGGCTTCCAATTTATTTTTGGCCTCAACACAATGAAACAAGTAATAGTATGTTCCCTCTTTGTTGGCTTCATATGCTATAAGGAATAGTGTGAATTTGTTGAATGAAGAGGTCCTGATGAAATTGTAAATTGTAAATTGTGTTTGTAGATTGGAGTTGCATGTTTGTGTGTTGTAGATTAGAGTTGTGTGTTTGTGTGTTCATGCTTCCATTTTGAGCCATGATTGCAAGATAGACTACACCTTTTCCCATGTTTCTAACTTAGCCTTCAATAAAGAGTCTTCTAATAGTGGAGAGAAGGGTTAGAATCCATTGTAGATAGACTAATCAAGGAAACATTTAAAATATATCACAAATAAAAGTGATGAGGTAAAGTTAGAAATAGAGATGAAAAACAAAATATTTTCTAACATCTATCAATGTGGGAGGAGTATATTCCAATTTTTTAAAGAGATGTATGGAAAATTTGGTAGCATACACAAGGCAATGAGCTACTTGGTATAATTGTTTGACAAAAAACCTCAATGAAAACTTCAGAGAGTGGTATGCACTTCCATAATAAAGGATTGAGAAATGATGTTTTATTTTACTTCCTTAAAACATATGTCATATATATGTGTATAAAAAATGTGGAAGAATACACAAGGTAAGTCAATTGTTAAATAACAAAATGCCTCAAAGAGATGTGCTTTAAAAATTTAATTGGAAAATGTATAGAATTGTGTAATTTAAAATGTGCATTGACAACCTAAGGTTGTAATGACAAACAAACAATAATCAACATGGAATATGAAAAATAACAAAAATGAAAGGAAGCCGTAATAGAATGAAAGAAAATGTGTAAAGACTTCACATAAATAAAAAACTAGACTTTCAAATGGAGGATTTCAACCCAATTATGTAGCCTTAGCTTCTTCTTTTTTCAAACTCCTCAACAATTTTACTTTTTCAAAAGCTTGTTCCCCTCCAAACTTCAATTGTATATCAGTTTTCAACGGAATTAAAACTTGAATTGATATTATATCTTTCAATGTGAAAACTATGCTATTTCATTTAAAGGTGGTATCATGAAAAAGGTGGTGGAATGTGAATAACATTCATGCACACTTGACAACATCATCAAAAAGATACTTTGACCGAACATGTAGAACCCGAATATGCTGTTGTGGGCCTTGGATCATGGGTATATTGAGTTTTACCATTTTGAGTGCAAAACAAAATGCACTCATGTTGCTGTATGGGTGTG
>VDFB02047230.1:371272808-371295116 GCA_007258455.2 Sequoia sempervirens | reverse complement strand
CTTAAAATTCTCCCTCCCTCTAAAGACATACATAAATACATACATACAAGCATAATACATATGTACATAGATCCTACATACATACAAGCATCAAGATTGGTATTTTCCTTGGAATACCAACCCAAAGGCTTGGAGGGAATTCCCAAAGATCAGAGATTTGTTTTTGTAATTTCTACAATATTTCACATAATCAGGTTTGTGCTCACCATCAGGATTGTATGTGGTTCAATATCAAACAAATCAAACATCTGGGTAATGTTAGGTTCTCTCTTAGCTATCCAAAGATGTAATTTTTTTCACTTTTTGACAATGTTAAGTCATTCATGTATAATTTATTTTGTTTGTATGTCTCTTTTTTGGAAAAAATTAGTGTTGAGTATTTTTTTCATTATAAATTAACCATTCATCAAAATTTCAAATAAATTACATTTTTAAAAACTAGATTCCATTCTACAATTTTTTTTTTTTAAATCAACGAGTTTCCAAAATTTGTCAATGTAGCATGGCCAAAATTATGTTTTTCAAGAAGTGTCCACTTCAAAAATTAGTAAAAAATAAAATATTCATTAAAAAACTATCAAAAAAATCATGCATCAACTACATACTGTTACCTAACTTATGACTATAGCAATTTAAATTTTTTTAAAAAAAATTCACAGTACGAGGGTCGTACACGAGTTGCTATGTTATGTTTTTCTAACCAAAACAACACCAATTTTTGTACATACCTCATTTGAACCCCTTAATCTCAACCATTTTCAAAATAAATTATTAGTTTAGAAAGTAGACTCAGAGCACTTGAATCCATCTTTTTTTTCCATCTCAAAATTGTGAGTGTAAGTATCCTCAATTTCACGTCCAAGGTCAATATTTCTTGATTTGAGAAAAAAATTGTCCACTTAAGTCCCCTTTTTGGGAAAAATATTTGTGCACTCACCCTATAACAAAAAGTAAACCTATTATAAACTTTGCATATTGAACCTCACATAGGGTTTAAGAACAAAGTTGCAAGCAATGAAAGAAACCAAAACAACTTCAAACAAAGTCAATGAACTTGAAAACATGTAATTGACTTGTAACTTGTGATTTTGACCATATACCTTTGATGTAGAATATTATGCTTTTGACATTGGTTTACATCCTTGTAGAAGCATGAAGATCTCATCAAGAAACACCAATCATGTCTTTATGCTAAAAACCTATCCACTAAATACCTTTGAGTCACAACATCAAAATGTATTAGCCATCAAGAATAAAATGTGAATGTTGAATGTGTAATGAGTACTTGTTCAAAACCTCTGACTTTGTCATGAAATTTTTTTTTCAAACTTTGGAAAAAACTATCAATACCTTTTGTAGCAACACCATGTGAACAAGTAATGACTGAACAACAAGGACTTTGACATGAATATCAACAACCACTTTGGTTGTAGATCACCAAATGAATGAATAATATCTATGAAACCAATCTATTACAACACAATGAAGCAACTCACTTTGCATGTAGTTGGAATCAAACACCTTTTGCATTTGCAACTCCATTTACCTTTGACATCAATGAAAAAAATATTAGCATATAAACATGTCTGGAAAATGTTGAAGTATACATAAGGCACGTGGTTTTTTTGAAGTATACAAGTAGAACACAACATTGTAACTCATAAATTTGTCATTCAAAAAAATTGAGAACACTTTTGTAACACTTTTTCAAGCAATAAGAGACATATTTCAAACTTTTGTATGAACATATTAACACTTGATATCTATAAACACCAATTGTAAACCTCAATTGTGTCTAAGAGCTAGAAGATAATCTATGCATGGAATGAAAAAAGATCACAGTGAACATAGACCCTTTATATGGTTGTTTCCCTTAGTCTTTGATTGCATAACCTTGATATTTCCTTGATATTGATCTTCATATGTTATGGTTTCAATCTTGTTATGATAGATGAAGGCATGTTTGATCTGATGATAGATAATGATATGCAAGATTTAGAAATATGAATGACCTAGGTGGATGCAAAGAAGAAAGGAATATGACACATTGATTAGATGCAAGAAAAGCATATAAATGACTTATAAAAAGTATTCGATATGGGAGGAAATGATATGAAAGACTAGATATGGAAATGAATGGAATGGAAAGGCTATGAAGTGATCATTTTTGAGTTGTAGATAGAAAATGAGATGCAATATTTAGAAATATGAATGACCTAGGTGGATCCAAAGAAGAAAGGAATGCAACACATTGATGTGATGAAAGGAAAGCATATAAATGGCTTATGAAATGTATTCAATATGGGAGGAAAGGATATGGAAGGCTAGATATGGAAATGAATGGAATGGAAAGGCTATGAAGTGATCATTTGTTTCATCATAGAGTGGAATGAATCCCCCTTTGTTATTGGTTATAGTTTTTGTAATAATCATATGGTGGACTGAATCGATACACACACATAAGAAAGAATCATGCCCTTTTCCTCACTCTCCTTCATACACAACAAGCTGTAGAGATCCTTGAGCTTCCTCATAATGTGGCAAGAAAAGAAAAGATATAAAAAGATAATGATATTGATGAAGACAAGAGACAAGAGTCAAGATAAAGCACAAGTTGTCATGTATGTAATATGAAAATGATAAATATGAAAGATATGATAATGAAAAATGCAAATGCTAATGCATATGATACAAACTAGTGCACAAAATAGTTATAGGATGGAAAAGAAAGTGGGTTTTGACTCAGTAAAGCCAAATGTTTTAGAATGTTAAAGAGTTTATGGTTTTTTTAAATGTGTTGCTCATAATAATGATAACACAATGATAAATAATAATTTAAATGATAATGATAAACAAGATCTTAATCCTTAGTCAAGCTGAAAACCAAAGGAGATATGGATGGATAAGGATCAATGATATGGGTTAATGATAGGACATGTAAGGATACACCCTATATGGAGGATGAAGAAGATGGATCGAGATATGGAATGCTATGGGTGGAGGGAACCAATGACAAGGGAACCCAAATGTTTTCTCTTATAAAAAGGAGGAATAGAGGACCTATGGAGGACTCAAAGATGACATGTCAAAGTAATAACATGCCCCCATGGTAAGAGGTATGACAAGTTATACTAACATGACATTGATATGGAAGATAAATGGACAGGAAAGTAAAAATGAGATGGATGACAAGTGATATGGAGGATGCATTAGATTCTTGTTCTTTCTATTTTTTCCCAATACTTTATGCAATATCAAAGGAAGGTGGATGGACAAAGTCGATAGAATGAAAAATAAATGAAGGAATATGATGGCTAAGTGAAAATAGGATTTAATCAATAATGTATCATACGAATGGAAAAGTTGTACCCCAAAGTGTACAAGCAAGGGTACGTGGATGGATGTGAAAGATAGTGGATATGAATGGATATGAATGGCCACAGAAATGGAAGCTGATGAAGGTGTATGGATATGAATGGAGGAATCAAGTGTCACTTTGTGGAAGATAGTACCCCATTGACTAAATGTTTCTTATAGACTAGGGCTAAAATTCTCCCACTTAAAGACATTGGTATGGAAATTGGTGAAGGCAATGGAATGGATAGGGGTAGGTAGAAGGGGGTTAAGGATTCATGCAAAGGATTGGATTAAAGGTATGGAATGAGGGATGAAGGTTGGATGTAAGTATGGAATGGAGTCGTTATGAGGGAATGTGGGAAAGAAGAACATTTGCGCACATCTTGAAGAGTAGTGAAGGTTGAAGGATTGAGAATGGGTTTGGATAATTAACTTGGGAATATAAGGACCAAAAATGGATTTGGAGGACAAATAATGGAGGAATGGATGATGGTGGAATAATGGACTCTTTTGGATTAGCAAGTTGGGATACAATTATTGATTTTTTATTTGAATGCATGGTTTTTTTTTATTTCTTTAGAACCCACACTATTTTCACTTTTCATTTTTCTTTATAGCCTTTTCATTTTTTCTTAATTGGAACCTTCCATTTTATTAGAAGTGTATTGTTTTTGATTTTGGAGCATATTTTTATTTATTCTGGCATGTTTTTTTAATGAGACATGATGATATTTATGTGTTTTTGTACATTCTTCGATTTATGAATTTATTTTTTGGTATCCCAATTTCTTGGATAGGCCATAGAGGGATTTTATAAAAAAAAGGATTTTGAAGTGGAAGGTGTTGGAAGGAATTCAAGGGTATGTTCCTTTGTTGTTCTTGAAAGGGAACATAAGGATATGCATTAGGAACATATGGTCCCATGGTGAATGGAAGGGTTGATGGATAGGTTCCAACAATAGATGACAAAGATGATGGAGGAGGTGGACGTATTGATCTAAAGGGAGGCCTTTTGTGTTTGAAAGAGCTACCAACACCTTGAGAAGGAGGTATGTAGCGAAGGCCATAATAATTTAGATGTGTTTTAATATAAAGTTATTCAGGTAAATGGAACTCATGAAGGTGTTTCGTATTGTAGGAGAAAACCAAATTTTATAAAGGTGTATGAACCAAACTTATATGTTTGCAGTTCATGAATTGGATCTTGTGAAATTTTACGATTATCATGTGATGTGAGGGAAATGCATATACCTTGTGGTTCTTGAATTTATTGAATGGATGGAAAGCTTTATTGAATGAATGTATACAATACGATTATGGTATGGAATCATGATATGGAATGGACTGGGATCATGAGAGGGAGTACTTTGATCTTCACATAAAGGGTGATCTATGATGCCATGCTTTCAATAAATGAGGTCAAGTGTGTGACATAGTTGACTATCTATAGGTTCTATGAAGGTGGAAAAGCATGAAATGGATGAGTTGGATAAACATGGGATGGATAAGGTGAAAGTGGGTGGAACTACAATACTAAGACTACCATTTTGTGAAATAGGATTTTGCATCAGGGATTGTATTCCTTTTAGGGTAACTTTTGCTATTGCTTTGGTGAAATAGGATGGATAGGTGTTGGTTGAACATGGAAGCCATTTTTCTTTCCCTTGTCAATAGAGGAAAAGGATGACATGGAGGGTGACATTAGGGTATGTGCAAGATCATGATGGGCCAAAAAGTGGCAATGGGGAAAATATTACGTTTTTCATCAACCCAAAAATGCAAAAATGCTAAGTTGAATTTTTTGTGGCTTGGGTGTCAGTACACACCTCCAAAGCAATAACCAAACCAAGATCTCCATATTAGATATCTGATTCAAATTGGATATCCGATCCAAATCGAATATCCGATTTGAAGCAAACATATATATATAAAATTTGGGCCTATTAAAATTATTTGACATTCACAAACAGGTCGTGGCGCATAGTGAGGAGGTTCTCCACATATCAGATATCTGATTTATCTAATATCCATTTTGAAAAGGTTGGATTTTATATTTTTCTTTGCTTTGATCAAATTTTGAATTAGATTTGTATAATTTTAGTTAGTTTTTATGGATTTTTTTTCAAAATAGGGTTTTTGATTGAATTTTTATGAAAAAATTGAGTTTAGAATGGATTTTGATTAAAAATTAATGTTTTTTTATGGATTTTGACTAAAAATGATTTTTTTTTTTTATGGATTTTGATTTAAAAATAGTGCTTTTTATGTATTTGTATTAAAAATTAGATAATTTTATAGATTTTTGTTAAAAAGTAGGTTTTTTTTTTTAAAAACTAGGGTATTTTTACAATATTTTCATTTATACTGTCTAATTTCAATTAGATTAATTAGTTTTTAACTTTAATCAGGCATTATGGTTGCTGAAAATGAAAATGCACAAATTCCAAATAATCCACCAATTGAGGATGAAAATGCACAAATACCAAATGCTCCACCACCTCCACAACCATCAATTAAAGAATTAATTGGTGAAAAATTACAGCAATTAAATTGAATTTCTGAAGTTTATAAGAGAATACCTTGATTATTCAAGATGCCAAAAACATTGAAGGACATAATTAAAAATATAGAAACCCTCTCCACCCAACATAATGCCTTTCATTCATGGCGAGAAGACATGAGGGAATATTATGCATGTGGATTGTCTTATGATGATGTGAAATATCTCGAAATAACCAAAGCCCAAATAGCCTCTTTATTTGTTAACCCCCACATTGGTTTGCCAATTAATGTTAATAAACCAAAAATTTCTATAAAATGTTGCACACATAGAGACATTGTAGATAAATTTTAGGATTATTTTTGTATGGTTTTTGATAAACCACCGAACAACAATTGTGATATACTATTTTACTTTATTAAAAAATTATATGCTGAGTTTATGTTAGGGCATCATGTCAATTAATTTGACATTAAACCCTTCTAGGGCGTTGGTAGAGGTATGCCCCAGGATAGACCAGGGGAAGTTAGAGTAGTCATGTGCCCATATGTTCCCCTTGCTCCCCTTCCTCCACCACCTCTAGTATATCATCCAAATATTATGTAGGATACGACCACACAAACTATCCAAGCTATTCATTCTTTGAGTGGCCTTTTGTTTTTGCATGCTTCTATAGTAGCTCAACCAAATTCTAATGATGTTGGAAATGGTTCGACTGTTGTTGCATCATCCTCGTCAGGTCCACATATTTGTGTGCTACATACTTGCTCCATGTGCTACTAGATATGCTTGGGTCCTCTTGTACAACCCCCAGAGCATCCCTTGGACACTTCTGATTATGACCTCCATAATGTGGACATTATAGATTAGACTCAAGGGAGTGGAGTGCACCCTACAGAGTCCTCTCCTACTAGAGAGGGGGACATTGGAATACTAACACAGGTAAGATTTAAGTTGTAAATTCATAGCTTGCATTTGTTTTTAAATGAATATTAATAAGAGATACTATAAAGTACTAATATTTATTTACATGGTCTATTTAATAGTTGATGTCTGAGGAGGAGCTCACATAGGTGACTTATAACACCCTTACGTCCATTTCATTTTTCCTTGAAACACACACAGTATATATTTTTGCACTCACTCATTTACATTTTTGTATTATATACTTGCTTGTCATAAATAAAATTATATAATAAATTATATGTTTATCTTATTTTCCTCTTGTAGGAAATACCCAGCGCGAGTGAGGTGCAGCCTTGTCCAGATTATGGAAGTGTAATGTTAGATAAGGGGAAGGTAATTCAACTCAAATTTGATTGAATTAAGAATTTTAAGATCGTATATTGATTATACATACATCGACATAGATTGGTTGTTTCATATGTACTTGTCATTTTTATGTACATGCAGTTATGAGCTATACATCATTGTTGACAAGTGCAAGCAAGGTCCAACCTTTTCCAGATTATGGAAGTGCAATGTTAGATAAGGGGAAGGTAATTGAACTCAAATTCAATTGAATTAAGATTTTTAAGATCTTATATTGAGTATACATACAGATCAATATAGATTGGTAGTTTCATATGTACTTGTCATTTTTATGTACATGAAGTTATGAGCTATACATCATTGTTGAAAAGTGCCACAACACCTGAAGGAGTATGTATTGGAACACTTGAAGGAGTAGGTGTTGAAACACCTCAAGAATGAGGTGTTGAAACACCTAAAGGAGATAAAGAAAAAGATCGGCCTAAAGAGGTATTTGTATATTTTATTTTGTATTTGGTATTTATATGTTCCTATTACCGACAATTATATGCTAACTTGGATCGATTTTATGTTTTTGTTCACATATATAGATTGACATTACAAAAGTTGGTTTGGTTGGTTCTTTGAGAGGGGCATATTCTAGGACTCCCGACCCTTTGAAGAGACGGATATTTCAAGTAATCAAGATTACAATTTTATAGTTCAATTATAATTCATTGTATATTGATTTTGATGTTAATTATTTGATTTTAAATCATATAGTATAACTAATCTCAATTGTGGTTATAATTTTTCTTGTACAACTACCTTCAGAGCCAACAAGTGCTGCAAAGAGGCTCCATTTTGATGACCCACCAGTATTTTAGGATGAGATAGAAATTTTTTCATGTAAATTTTGAATAGACATTGAGATGGTATATGCCACATTTTGTAAAAATTTCTTTGAGTTGGCATTGATGCCATTTTTGTATATGGAGATACACTCAAGATTATTAGATAAGTTGATATATAGAAGTTGACAATCAAAATTTAATTTCTTCATCATGTGCATGATTAAACTCTTTGAAAATTTAATCAAGTGAGCAATGGTTAAATATCAATGTACAAGAGCATAAAAAAGAATGGTTGTATTATGTAGTTTATATTCATATCGCTGATTACAATGCATTGCACATATTTCAAACTCAAAGCATTATTTCATATTGCATAACTAACAACTAGATGCTGAAAGATGAAAAAATTTCAATTACAATATAGTTTTTACAAAGTCAACTTAAGCGGTTATGCAATTACTTCACTTTACATAACTAATAACTAGGAGCAACTGTCAATTGCATTTGCTTGTCATGGAATTTTATGAGACCACATTTATTTGAGGAATTTTTTGAAAAAAATCACTACCTTGTCTAAGCCACCACATTTTTCATACATGTGTACCAAATATTTTTATCAAACAGTTCACTTGCTTGTTGTTATGGCTAAAAATAGGAAAAAAATTAGATTTACAAAAAGAGGCAAAAAATTGAAGAAAATAGTTAGAAAATACTTATTTTCTAAATTTAATGGCATTTCCATTGCATAAAAACATTGAGAGCCAAATAAAATATAGAGTTCAATCCACGGATTATAGAAAATAGATTTGCGTTGGTTATATTTATATCACTGATTACATTGCACAAAACATAATACAACTACATAAATATCAGATCGTGACAGTTGTCAAAATTTTTATTACAATATCGTTTGTGACTTTGTACAAAGTTAACCTATAAAATAAGTACAATGTTTCAAAAAAATCAATTGTAGAAAATGACGTGCTAGAGGGTAGAACCTCTTGATGATGAAGCTCCTTGTCTATGCTACCACATTTTTCATGTACATGTCTACCAAATAATTTTATCAAACAGTTCACTGCCTTGCTGCTATGGCTGAAAGCCTAAAATAGGTGCTTTGGAACAAGCTATGGATGCTTGGAAAAATTCTATCAAAGAATAATAGTAAGCAACAAGCTATGGTCTCATGATTTTTTTTCGCACCAAAATCAACATGATGTTATTTGTATTTTTTTGCAGATTTTAAACATGTTTATTGGACATTTGGTAGTTTTAAATGGGAAAAATCATTGACCAAAAGGTCAACAATTTTTTCAAAAAATTGGGGAAAAATCATCCAGCTTGCAGTTTTTTTAAAAATCGCGATTAATCGGGTTTTTTTGCAGATTTATGCTTCTATGATATAAACAACAAAACCACCATAAACTTGAATGTCATTTAAAACATGCATGATAAATATTCATCATTGAAACTTGAATTGTGGTTGCTTGATATACATAGTCTATTGATGCCAAGATTTAATATGTATGATTTTGAAAAAAAAAGCCAATTGAGTAGAGTTATCAGCATTCTTTAGAAATCATATGAATTTATTTAGTACACTAGCCATTTTGATGTCTTCTTGCAATCTC
Source organism: Sequoia sempervirens (assembly GCA_007258455.2). Classification (NCBI taxonomy): domain Eukaryota; kingdom Viridiplantae; phylum Streptophyta; class Pinopsida; order Cupressales; family Cupressaceae; genus Sequoia; species Sequoia sempervirens. Next base: position 371,285,523 of record VDFB02047230.1, on the reverse strand, counting down.
AAATGCTAAATCTATGAAGAAGTTAACTCTGTTTCCCACTAGTTTCCATTTAAAAAAAAGCAACAAGCTATGGTTTCATGGCTTTTTTTTACATGAAAAATCAGCGTTGGAGTTCAGTTGGAGGGTGAAAAACTACTTGTAACTACATAAATAAATATTGTTCTACAACTTGTATGACCTAACCGACTATTCCATCACATCCAGATGGTTATGTTTAGGTAAATTATGGTCCCCTTTCACATCAAAATTGGCCGAAGCAATTCAAGCTATGTTCAATCAATGAAATCCCTTAAGAGTCCAAAGTGTAGAAAGGTAGCAATCTTTGATGGACTATTTCTCAGAAACTGTGATGCCTACAAAATTTTTGTTTGAGGCTATGGGATCATGTTGAGCCCCTCTAAAATAAAATTTGTTGGTTTTTTCTATCTTAGAGGCGTTTTCCCGTGCTGGAAAGAGTTTAGCTGAGGGAAAAGTTGTTAGATACAAGCAGTGTAAAGTTGGAAAGTGGTGCAACTTTCATTCAAAAAATCGTATGACTAAAAAAAATATTCCAACATGTCTAGATGGGTACATTTACGGTAGGGATGGTCCTCTTTTGCAACCAAATACGCTGAATCACTTCGAGCTACATTGGACCAATGATTTCCCTTAAGAGTCCAAAGTGCTAAAATGCAACAATCTTTGAAGGGATATTTCTTGAAAAATGTAATATTTAAAGACTCTTTGTTTGAGGCTATGGGATCGTTTTTGTCCCATCTGCAATAACCTCTCTTAGGTTTTCTATCACAGAGGCATTTTCCCGTGGTGGAAAGTTTTCAACTAAGGGAAAATTTGTCAGATGCAAGCAGTGCAAAGTTGTAAAGTGGTGCAACTTTCATTTAGCAACTTGTACGATCAAACATACTATTCTAACACATCTAGATGGGTACATTTATGCTAAGGATGGTCCTCTTTTTCACCCAAATATGCTGATTCATTCCGAGCTACATTAGATCGACAATTACCCTTAAGAGTCCAAAGCGCTAAAATGAAGCAATCTTTGAAGGGCTATTTCTCAAAAACCGTGATGTTTACAAACTCTTTGTTTGATTCTATGGGATCATGTTTGGCCCATCTACAATAACCTCTCTTGGTTTTTGCTATCTCAGAGGCATTTTCTCATGGTGGCAAGTTTTTAGCTGAGGGGAAAGTTGTTAGAAGATTAATCTTTACTTGGTAAAGGTTATTCTTTAATTGTAATTATTTATTAACTTGTAGGAATATTCCAAAGGAATCCCTACAAGTCTTTTGTCTTTTTTTCATCTCACACATGTGTGAGGATGGCTTATTTTTTAATTCCTTTATTAAGGAATATTTGTAACCATCTCCTTAAGAGGTGACACTTTGCACACACATAGATGAATGGTGGTATTCATTGAGTTGGGAGTTACATTCTAACTCCTTCTCACCTCTACTTATTGAGGTGCCTCTCCTCTCATTCTTTAAGATTCAAGCAAGCAAGCTAAGGTTGAAGCTCTCTCTCTTTGTATTATTGTTTAGGCATTTTGCCTCCATTCATAATATTGGGGTTTTTTCTTGTTTTTTTCCCCTTAACAAATTCTTGTGTCTCTCTTGCTTTGGTGTTGCTTGGTTTTTCTTCTTCAATCTATTTGGTAATATCTTTCCTTCAAACAATTGCTCATTTATTAGTTCTTTCCATTGCTCTTTTATATTTCCATTCATGGTATCAGAGCTTGGTATTACTAATATCTTGTGAGCTATATTGTTGAAGGTTTACCAGATTTTTCAACACACCATTGGAGGCACTCGAAGAAAGGAGAAGAGCCAAACAGTGCAATCTTGCTTCTTCTTTGAGTTTTTGTTTTTCCTAACCCTTGTGTAGGATTTCATTTCTAAGTTTGTTATTTATTTCAAATTTCAAATCTATAATTTGCATGCATGCTTTATTTTTTGCATACAAATTTTAAAGGATTATATTTCAAATTTTTTTAGATCTGTAATCTTTTTTTGCAATATCAGGGTAAATCTGTAAAAAATATTCACTATATTTTGCATTTTGTAAAAAAATTAATTGTTTTTAAGACTCTAGCCCTATTTAAGCTTATATTTATTCTTTAATAAATCCAAAAAAAATCATTTTAAAAAAGCCCTATTTTAGCTCAGATTTATTCTTTAATAAATCCAAAAAAATTATTTTAAAAAAGCTCTATCAAAATAATCAAATATCTGTTAAATATTTCTATTTAAAAAAAAAATAAACCTAACGTTTTCTTTTACAGAGCTTTTATTTCAAAATAATATTTTTATACATAGTAAAAAATCTTAGAGCTTTGGCACTCTGCTTAGGCTGTCGCCATTCTTTCATTCTCTGTGGCCTCACCATAGCCACTGGTCTCCCCACACTATTCTTCCTCTGCACTACCTCTGTCTCCTCTTTCTCAATCTCATCCACCTTCCTATCTCCATCTCTCCCGCCCATTTGTGATTTCAAAAACAACCTTTTAATTTTGATTTATTTGGTTTTAAAATCCAATTTAACTTTTCTTATCTCCCACAAGCGTAGCTTGCATGTTTGACTCGTGTATTTAATAGATTATTAAATCTTAATTCATTTCAACATTATTTAATTTCAAAGAAAAAAAGAGTTATTTTATTTCACCCATTTATGTTTTTAAATCACATCTTAAAATCAATACTTTATTCTTTAATTTTTAAGGCTTTACATAAAGTTTCGAATGAACTTTCTTTAGTTTTTTTTTTAAATCACATTAATATTTAATATTATGGTTTAAGTTTTTTAAATTTTAAGTTCTTATTTTTTATAATTATATTAGTTAATTTTTTTTTTAAAGAAAAAAAAGGTTTTTTTAAAGATTCGTAACTTTTTAATAAATCTTCTTAAAGCTTTCTCATAAGCTTAAAATCTGCACTATATTTTAATTCTATTAAAGGGTCTTGACTTTCATTGCTTAGTATAAGTTTTTTATTCTTTCTAAAATTTTGACACCTTTAATAAAGTTTTCATAAAGTTTTTTTTTTTTTTTTAAGTTTTAACTTAGTTCTCAAATATTTATTAATTTAATATTAATTATTAATATCATTTATTTCTTTTTTGGATTAAATTATTCAAAAAAAAATCAATTTTTTTAAATAATTTTGTTCAATATTAAAAGGAGGTCATTTTTTTAATATTTAATTCATTCATGAGGGGTATTTTTTTTAAAGAAAATATTTACAATAGTTTTTCTCATAAAGTTGTGATTTTTTATTATAATCATGCCCACTTTAATTCTTGAAATTAAGTTGAATTCTTCTAGCTATCATTCTTGGAAAACTCATATATGCTTTATTTTTAGATTTAAACATCTTTTAGATGTAGCTACAGATCCTAAATCTAAACCAGGTTCGTTTGCATCCAAAGGTGAAATTGAAAAATGGAATCTCAAAAATGAAGAAGGCCTTGTCCTCATAGGTATTAGGTATCTCCATGTCACCCAAACTTTATGTTCACATTGGGACATGTACAACTGCCTATGAAGCATGGGACAAACTTGAAACAATTTATGATAGTACAAATGAATCAAGAAAAATTCAAATTCAAGATCAACTTGAAGATTTGAGGTATTTTGATTTTAAATCTATGCATGAATTTTTATTGAAATTTGATTCTTTAAATAGTCAATTGGATGGTTTAGGAGTTAAATTAGATAATCTTAGATTAATTCATCTTATTCTTAAAAAGTGTCTTCCTAGACAATTTCAACAATTCATTACTAATATTCATACTCAATTAGCTCTTCCTTCTTTAGCTACTCAATTAACTTATGATATTTTTCATGATTTATTAAGACAAGAAGAGGCTAAGTTAATTCAGTTTGGTACTCTTAAGTCTAATGAACATGATTTTTTGTCTAATCATAAGCAAAATATTAAATCTCATTCTAAACAACCACATTATAATTCCGAACCTCATTATAATAATGGAAATGATCCTAGAAAGTTTAAATATTCTAAGAAACCACATTGCACTTATTGTAATAAGGATGTTCATTGGAAAAACACTTGTTTTAAAAAATAAAATGAGAAAATTCCTATGAAGCAAAATAATCAACAACAAAATAAACCTAATAATACTAAGTTTCAAAATAATGCAAATCAATCTAGACATGCTTTTACTTGTAGTTCTAATGTTTCTCAACCTCTTGAATGGGTTATTGATTCAGGTGCATCTCAACATGTTACTTCACATAAAGAAGTTTTTGAGTCTATGCAACCTGATATATCTAATGTTCCTCTTCAACTTGCTAATAATCATACTTGTAAAGTAGAAGCCATTGGAGATGTGAATGTTCCTAATGGTAAATTACATGATGTTTTATATGTTCTTGAATTAAAGACTAACTTGCTTTTAGTTGCTAAGATTTTCCAAAATTATAAAATAGAATTTTACAAAGATATGTGCTATATTATTGATCTAAAACAAAACAAGGTCATTGCTAATGCTAAATTAGACAATGATAATTTGTTCAAATTTTATGAGTTTTCTCAATCTAGATGCTCTTTAATATTTACCATTGATTTCAATGTTTGGCATGAAAGACTTGGTCATATAAATGCTAACAATATTGCTTTAATGGAAAAGATTAATATGGCAGATGGATTTCCTAGTATTGTTCCATCTAAAATTGTATGCACACAATGCATGAGTGGTAAGATGCATAGGGAGCCCTTTCCACATGGTCAATCATGGAGGGAAACTCATAAGTTACACCTAGTTCATAGTGACCTTTTGGGACACATGGAGAATAACTCCATCCAAGGATCAAGGTATGCACTTACTTTTGTTGATGATTTTTCTAGAAGAACTTGGATCTATTTTCTTCATAGTAAGGATCAAGTTCTTGATATATTTTTTGAATTTCATAAATTTGTTGAAAGGAAATATGGTTTTAAACTTAAAATTCTTAGAACTGATAATGGTAAAGAATATGTGAACAATGATTTTAATAGTTATTTTAAATCATTTGGTATTAAGAATGAGATAAATATTCCCTATACACCTCAAAAAAATGGTGTAGTGGAAAGGAAGCATAAAACTATTGTTGAAATGGCTAGATGTATGTTACATGCTAAAACTATGTCTTATAAATTTTGGGCAAAAGCTATGTTTTGTGCTACTTACATTATTAATAGGACTCCTACTAAATCTTTAAAGGATATAACTCCTGAAGAAGCTTGGTCTGGTAGGAAGCCCAATCTTAAGCATTTAAGGATTTTTGGTTCAATTGCTTATGTTCACAAACCTAAAAAAGAGAGGCAAAAATTAGATGCTAAATCTTCTTATAATATTTTTGTTGGTTATGATGAACATTCTAAAGCTTATAGACTTTATAATCCTCTTAATAACAAAGTTAAAGTTGCTAGAGATGTATGTATTGCTGAAAATGATGTTCATGATTGTTCTAAAGTGCATAATATTGATTCTTCTCAAAATAAAGTTATTGCTGTGGAGGATACTCCTCAAGTTGAAACTCCTCTTAACCTTCCTAATGCATCACTTACTTATAGTGATAGTGATGATGAAAAAATTGAAATTTATCCTCATGATTCTTCTTCTAGTGATGATACTCCTACATCTAAAAGAATGCCAAAATTGTTAAAAAATTTGTTGCAAGAAAGTGAGGATTATTTAGCTAAAAATCCACCTAAAATAAGAAAGGAAAATTATTGTAATTATGCTTTGATGTCTAACATTATGAATTCAAATGATCCTAAAACTTATGAACAAGCTAAAGATCAACCTCATTGGAAAAAGGCTATGCAAGAAGAATATGATATTTTAATTTCTAATCATACTTGGGATTTAGTTCCATTACCTCAAGGTAAGAATCTTGTTTCATGCAAATGATTGTATAAAACTAAGGTTAATGAAAATAATGAAGTTATCAAGTTTAAAGCTAGATTAGTTGCTAGGGGCTTCTCTCAAGTTGAAGGATTAGATTATAATGAAAAATTTTCTCCAATAGCTAAGATGCCAACTATTAAATTAGTTCTTGCTTTAGCTTTTCATATGCATTGGCCTATTCATCAAATGGATGTTAAAAGTGCATTTTTAAATGGTGATTTACATGAAGAAATTTATATGTCTCAACCTTTGGGTTTCATTAAGGAAGGTGATGAAAATCTTGTTTTCAAATTGAAGAAATGAATTTATGGTTTAAAACAATCTCCTAGAGAATGGTATTCTAAAATCAATGCTTTCTTTCTATCTCAAGGTTTCATTAGAAGTAAAAATCATCCAAATTTATACATTAAGCATAGTGAAGATGATATTGTGATTATTATCTTATATGTTGATGATTTAATTATCAATTCTAGTTCTAACAATTTGATTAGTGATGTTAAGTCTCAACTCAATCAACAATTTCAAATGCTTGATTTAGGCCTATTACAGTATTTTTTGGGTATGCAAATTTGGAAAACACCTAAAGGTATTTTTCTTTCTCAACATAAATATGCTCAAGATCTCTTAGAAATATTTAAAATGAATGATGCAAAGTGTGTTTCTACTCCTTGTGAATTAGGAACTAAATTAATGGTTCATATGGAAACTCCTTTTGTTGATCCTACTTTATATAGGCAATTAGTAGAAATTTTAAATTATCTAAGTCTTACTAGACCTGATATTTCTTATAGTGTTGGATTGGTTTCTAGATTTATGTATAAACCACAAAAAACTCATTTTAAAATTGCAAAAATAATTTTAAGATAGGTTAAAGGAACTCTTAATCTTGGTCTATTTTATGATGCAAATTGTGATTTTTCTTTAAAAGGTTATACTGATTCAGATTTAGGAGGTGATCCCAATGATGGGAGATCCACTTGTGGTTATTGTTTCTTTGTTGGATCACGTGAAATCTCATGGAATAGTAAGAAACAACAATCTACTTCTCTTTGTTCTACAAAAGCTGAATATAAAGGTTGTACAAATGCATCTAAAGAAGCATTATAGTTAAGAAGATTACTTGAAGACTTGGGTCTACCTCAAAAGGATCCTACTCCTTTATATTGTGATAATCAGAGTGCTATTTCTTTGGAAAAGAATCCAATTTTTCATGCAAGGACCAAGCACATTTCTCTTCAACATCACTTCATTAGATAGAAAATTGAAGACAAGCAAATTTCTCTTTTGTATTGTAAAGGTGAAGATCAAGTTGCAGATATTCTCACCAAAGCTCTTTGTAAAGACAAATTTCTCTTTCTTTGTAAAAATATTGGATTACAACCTATTGAAGGGTTTGGTGTAACCTCCCCAAGTAAAGCTTAAGGAGGGATGTTAGAAGATTAATCTTTACTTGGTAAAGGTTATTCTTTAATTGTAATTATTTATTAACTTGTAGGAATATTCCAAAGGAATCCCTAAAAGTCTTTTTTCTTTTTGTCATCTCACACATGTGTGAGGATGGCTTATTTTTTAATTCCTTTATTATGAAATATTTGTAACCACCTCCTTAAGAGGTGACACTTCGCACACACATAGATGAATGGTGGTATTCATTGAGTTGGGAGTTACATTCTAACTCCTTCTTCTCACCTCTACTTATTGAGGTGCCTCTCCTCTCATTCTTCAAGATTCAAGCAAGCAAGCTAAGGCTGAAGCTCTCTCTCTTTGTATTATTGTTTAGGCATTTTTCCTCCATTCATAATATTGGGGTTTTTTCTTGTTTTTTCCCCTTAAAAAATTCTTGTGTCTCTCTTTCTTTGGTGATGCTTGGTTTTGCTTCTTCAATCTATTTGGTAATATCTTTCCTTCAAACAATTGCTCATTTATTAGTTCTTTCCATTGCTCTTTTATATTTCCTTTCAGTTGTAAAGTGGTACAACTTTCATTCAGCAACTTGTATGACCGAACAGACTATTCCAACACATCTGAATGGGTACATTTATGATAGGTATTGTGCTCTTTTGCAACCAAATATGCTGAATCACTGTGAGCTACATTGGACTAGCGATTTCCCTTAAGAGTCCAAATTGCTAAAAGACAACAATATTTGAAGGAATATTTATTAGAAACTATGATGTTTAAAGACTCTTCATTTGAGGCTATGGGATCATGTTTGACCCATCTACAATAACCTCTCTCAATTTTTTTCTATCTCGTAGGTGTTTTACTGTGGTGGAAAGTTTTTAGCTAAGGAAAAAGTTGTTAGATGCAAGCATTGTAAAGTTGCAAAGTGGTGCAACTTTCATTCAACAACTCATACGACCAAAAAAAATATTCCAACACATTTGGATGGGTACATTTACACTAGGGATAGTCCTCTTTTGCACCCAAATATGCCGAATCACTTCGAGCTACATTGGACTGATGATTTCCGTTAAGAGTCCAAAGTGCTAAAAGGAAGAAATATTTGAAGGACTATTTCTTGGAAACAATGACATTTATAGACTCTCTGTTTGAGGCTATGGGATTTTTTTTTGACCATCTACAATAACCTCTCTCGGTTTTTTCTATCTCAGAGGAATTTTCCTGTGGTGTCAAGTTTTCACCTGAGAGAAAATTTGTTATATGCAAGCAATGTAAAGTTGCAAAGTGGTGCAAATTTCATTCAACAACTCATACAACCAAATATACTATTACAACACATTCAAATGGGTATTTTTATGCTAGGGATGGTCCTCTTTTACACCCAACTATGCTAAATCACTCTGAGCTACATTGGACCAAGTGAAATTAGGTGAAAAATTGATGTCAACACAAGGGAACAATCACAAAATCTTTACAACCTGCCTATTTGAGGCATCTAACAAGATTATTCTGACCTATTTGGATAGTCTAAACTCCCTTAAAACTTGACAAGAAACTAAATACACATTTCCCTCTTTAACCCCCTTAAACCCTTGTAATAGTAAGAAACTAGTTTTTGTCCAATTACTCCACAATTTTCCAAAACACTAGACCAACACATGACTGATTCAAACACCCATATCTAATTTACACAACATATATGAGAAACAAAATAGACTCTTTTGGACCAAAATTGAATTCTATACATTCACCCTTGAAAAGGCTACACAATTAGCCCAAAAATGCAAAGAAACATACCTTCAAACACCACACAAACCCCTGAAACCTTGGGGCAGCAAATAAATCTCCAATAAAAAAAAGATTCTGCAATTGGATTCCATTTGTACAAACCTGTTACCATCAAATCAGAAAACCCTTGTTTTTAGTGTAATTCTTGAAGGTTTATTGGATGTAGCACTTCCACAAATTTTCATACTCTGCCACCACCTTAGACACCTTTATTTATGCCCCAATATGCTTGGAAAACCAAGAAACTTCTAGCATCTCAGATATTTTTGCAAAGCCTAGGGTAAAAACTCTATTTTCAAGTGAAAAAAAAACCACAATTTTTAGACCTTTTAACTCTTCATTTTATTTCAAAACCTAGTTCTCCATGCCTTCCACTCTTGAAATATCATATCTTAAGACCTACCAACTCATCCCATTGAGTCACATTTACACACAATAGGTGGGATGAGATTCAAGCCATTAAAATTGCAAAGCTCTTATTCCCCTTGTTTAGGAACCTGTCTAAAGAAAGTTTGAGTTTTGAGGCACAAAATGAATAAAGAAACCCTCTATTAAGAATTCAAAATAAATTCAAGACATGTAATAAAATTTCTACATAAAGTTTTGGTACAAAAATTCTTGAATGGCTTGTGCATAGGCAAAAAACACAAGAAAAATAGTAAAATATGAACTTAAAGACACCTGCATTGCAATAGTATATAAAATATCAATATTAAATAAAGAACACTAATGAACTTAATCATAATGAACATAAGCATTGTACCTTCCATTCTTGAAAATTCTATTCAAGTGTGCTTGAAGGGTCATCTCTTTGTTTAAGAGTATCCAATATTGCTTCATGATCAACATTACTAAGTGTCCATAGTTGTTTTGTTGTTGGTCTGGCATGACGCTTAAAAAACTTAACATTTGTTGCTATAACAAGGTGTGAATACATGAGAATGGTTTTGTGTTTCTCATAGTTTTCAAATGTAGGTATTCCATTCTTTCTAATAATGTATGTTCACAACCAAGTTCTTGCAACCACAACTGAATCTGTAGGATACATGAAACCATCATCATCTTCCATCAATTGTGTTAGCTTATGCTTTACCCACACACATTGAGCTAGCCAATAGTCTGATCTCTCTTCATTTCCCTGCAGTGCAACAACTGCAAAAATATGTCCTTGTTGTAGTAGATCTGAAAGCAAGTTGTAATCAACTAAAATTTCTATTGTGTCTTTTGTCATGGATATTGTTTGAGATAAAGGAGTTAGATACTATGGTACCCATGTATCCACCCACTCACTTGACTCGCATTGATCCCACTCTCACTAAATACAACTCTAACAAAAACAAGCCAACTATTGTGTCCAAATGGTCCATGTGCCTGCATTTGAGCTTCGAAATGAATGCATCTTTGAAGAATCTTTGATTGTATGACAATCCAATCTGCCTCCCACTATACCCTCCTCAACAAACCAAAATAATATGTGCACTGTTGAATCAAGTGTCCCTCCCTGTGACAATGTTGAACTACACCAATCAACAATAGAAGGTGCATCACTAAATTTTCCCCTAAAATATTCAATTTCTCCTTAACTAGAGCTCTCTTTACGCATGCACCTACTCCATCGTTCTCCCCTTTCCCATGTCTAGCTTAAAAAAAACTCCAAATATGAGGTAGACACCTCTCTACATGCATTCTACTCAACCAATAAAACATATGAGAATTATTGAATTGACCTGCGCAGTTATTTCACCAAATTATATGTCGGCCCAATGCTATATCATGCTCCTGCAAGAACTCAAAAAAATTCTTGAAACAATTTTGGACATACTCGGATGAGTGAGATCTATCATCACTCATATAAAAATGATACTCTCTGATTATCTTTTGATCCTCCTTTGTACTATCAAGTGAATGTCTAAACGTTATGTGGACAAAAATAACAATTTGAATGGAATTGTAATACTCATATTGTACCTCATTTTGTGGTTGCAATGTGTAGTTTTCTGCAAAATCAACCACTAATATAATAGTGCCAATTGGAAAAGAGTCCTTACATATCCTAATTTTTGATCCAACCACTAATACCTATGACTATACCTTGCATACTTGTAGAAAAGATTGTCCTTAAAATATTAAATAAGATCAGTAACACTACATTATTTTGTAACCAACTCACATCTAGAACATTCACCTCCACTTTGCAAAGTATATTTGACTAGTTCATATCTTTGTTTCTCAACAAGTTTCTTTCTAAATTCATGTTCAGAAATCTCATGAAAACATTGAACAAAATTTGACAAGCCACCACATTGTGAGCACTTTGCATTTAAACAATAATTTCTATAGAAAAAGCAACCATCATCTCTAGAACATAAAAATATATCTAGCAAGTCCCTTGATGATTTCAAAAGATGCATTGTACCACACTCCTGCAACATTTAATTATTATGAAAAGTAAAATGGATATAGAATAATAGCTCATGTTACATTGAAAACTCCACATGGTATTTGCAACAAGTATTATGAACCTTAAGAGGCACACAATAAAATGGCTTGAAACCCTCAAAATTCCTTTACGATATTTCCATATTTGGATGTGTTTCAATAAATTTTTTGAACAACATTGTTTGGCTTGATTCCAAGAAATGTTTAGGATGTGGTGTACAATTTCAATTTCCAATTCGTAACTTCAAAACATGCTTTGCATTTGGGTGATACTCTAGAGTTATCATGCCAAAATTATTGAATTACCTACTTTATGTTATCAGTTAGCTTCTAATCAACATGTGGAAGCCTCCCGAAAAAATCCCATGTACCATTTTGTAGAGGATCATCTATTCTTTCTCTTCTTGTGAGTGCTCTATCCAAAGTTTTATGATTTATGTCAAAATCAATACAAGTTTGTCTCATAAAGTGAGCCTTTTTCAATTGATGGCTTACTAGGGTAGTTGTAATGACTCTCCGAGTAGCTCTCTTATCCTTTTCCTTGTTATTTTTTCCAATAGACTTGAGAGCATTAAAAATATTTTTGACGATAATAGAATTCTTTTCGGTATTCTTGTTCACACGAATCTTCAATTTGGCTAGAAAAGGTCTCATCTTTTGCATCTTTAGTAATTCTACAAAAAGTTGTCATTGCTCGGTCAATGTCTTATTGCTAAAATAAAGGTTGAAAATTCTTCTATCCCACAACCAAAGAGTTCATGTTGACCTCTTTCCTTCAAAATTGTTTATAATGTTCTCATCAAATTCAAGTAACCATTTAGGGGTTCTTGAAGGTCTTGAATTTGGAATATGTCTTTCTTCCACATAAGGTTCTTCATTTCTCATGTAATCTGGTGAAACATAATTTACACTTGCTTCAATATTATGTTCAAAATCTTCCAGCATTTCCGAACATTTTCAATATAAATTTGAATAATTTCATTCCCAATTTCAATAACATGTTCAACATCTTAAAATCCAACATTTTCAGCTTGAACATTTTCATTATCAATTTCAATATTTTCATTCCCAATTTCAATATCATGTTCAACATCTTCAAATCCAACATTTTTCACCTTGAACATTTTCATTATCAATTTCAATATTTCATTCCCAATTTCAATATCATGTTCAACATCT
>VDFB02047230.1:371093263-371271721 GCA_007258455.2 Sequoia sempervirens | reverse complement strand
GAGAGATACAAGTGATTGAGTGAGAGACTTGGGAGAGAGATGGAGAGAGAGAGGGAAAGAGATAATATTTACATATTTTATATATTAGTAATATATATATTTAAATATTTATACATTAACTAAAATATTGAAATATTATACATAATAATATAATATATTATATATTAAATACATAATTCGGTAAGAGATTATCATAAATTGTATATATTACATTATAAACTATATTGTATATTATATATTAAATTATAAACTTTATTGCATTTTTTAAATCATACATTATAAATTGTATAACATTTTTGCAACTCTATATAGAACATAGATATCAATATTTCTAACACAACATTAATGCCTGAGAGTTAGCATGACTTCCTTTGGATTTTGGTTGAACCTTCCAGTCTAAGAAGTCAACACAAAAATTGTGTTTAACAACACCTTGCTTTTTCCCAAACTTAGAATTTTATATAGCTAACAAACTTTTTTACCCAAAATTGATGAAATGAAAGGGTTTGTAAAAGGGCTTTCAACTTTCCTGTATATATTATACTTTAGTTTGAATCTAATAAATAATTGTTACTTTTCATTTTCTGTGAAATTTATGACAGAGTCTTGATTGATATCACGATTGAGAAAAAATTATAACTTTCAAATGGTATCACATTTTTTGAATCCAAAACATGCATCACATTATATGCTTCGCATAATATAGGATTAAAAAAGAAGAAGAATTTCATGAAGTTTTGACCAAGTTAAGGTGGTCAGACATACGCATTTTCATATTTTTTAAAAGTTGTAATTAAAAATTCATAATTAATTATTTACTTGGAAATAAAATAAAATAAAATATGCATCAAATCTGGACATGAGTCCTCTACTTATATCTAAAATCTTATAAAAAATATTATGATTTTATTATGGTTAGAGTGGCAGACAAACACCTACTTCTTATTTTTTCCCTTAAATTTAAGTACTACTGCATTGAAATTTCAATTTTTCACCAAATAAATTTATTTTTTAGAAAGATAAACCTAGTAGTTTAGAAAACACATTCAATTTTCCATGGATTCTATTCTTACATATTTTTGAAATAATATAGATAACTTATTCAAATTTTTATGTTAAGTTTCCTAACTCTGATTTTTCTGAATTTTCATTGCCACTTAAGGGCTTGTTTTTTCCATGATGATCCTGCACATACCCATGAGTTGAGTATAGGTTTCAATGGTATGAGTTGGAGAAATTTGAAAAGATGTTGAGGTATGAGAGGGAAGATGGAGGATATTTTATGCTCATCTTGATCCATGGTTTTAGGTAGGTTTATGGTTTTTCTTTCTTGATTAAGATTGAGATCTTGAATACCCCATCCCACTACGGAAGATCATACAAACCTCCAACCATATATAAATTATAATCAACTGTGGTCTTCAAATGTATTGTTGGATGTTTGATAAATGCACAAAGACAAATAGTCCATATGACAGTTAAATGGCTTGATGCAATGATCACTTTCTGTATTGTATACTATAACAATGTATTCAAGTCCACCTTCATATTGCAGGTTAAAAAACATAGTGGGTTGTCACTTAGTTCTCAATTCCTATTCTATAAACTATAAGAAAATAATGTTTTGAATTTTATCTTCATATTTTATAATAGACCTTCGTTTGAGTAAACATTGCATTTGAATATCTCCATACATTTGGAACATAAAATGCACATAATAGTTGTACGTTGGAAAACACATAAGGTCTTGACTCACTTCTCAATTTTTGTTGACTGCTCAAGGGTGTAGAGTTTGGGTGGAGTTGAAGTGTGAGAGATACATAAAAGTAACCAAATGGAGGTGAGGGCTAACTAACTAATTGGTTTGTTGCATGTAAAGGGTTACGAAAGAGTATGTGCGATGCAGGTTGTATAGCATGTAGTGTTTCCCAACTTGAAATTATACATAGAAAATATGGTTCTAATGAAAATATTGTGTTTTCAAGACATTTAGAATTTAATGAAAGTCACCTAAAAAATTTATAACAACTCTTGGGTGGACTAAAATTTGGTTTTCAAAATCATCATATGATGGTAAAAGAAAATGCACTGAATAATTGCAAGTTGTAAAACACAGTGTGGGATGCCAGTAGATGCTTTTATGAATCTCGCATTTCCTTTTAATGGGTAACAAGTTGAGAAAAATACATATTGTGATGTTAATCAATAATGTTTTGAGCTTGCATATTTGTAGCCTTTTTTCCTCCTCCCTTGTGACTTTCACGAGTAAGAAGACCACTTGGCTAAAAACATCCCATTTCTAGCATATGAATTGTTGCAAACTCATGCACTACCACATTTCACAAATTCCCTCCTCCACCCACCTCCAATGTAGCTATTGTTGTGGCATCTTAAAATTTTATCAATTGTGTAACAACATCTTTGAATTTTGACCTATTAGTTGTGCAACAACACCTTTGACTTTTTACCTATTAGTTGTGGAACAACACCTTTAGATTTTGACCTATTAGTTGTGCAACAAAACCTTTGAATTTTTACCTTTATCATATGTGCAACAACATGTTTTACTTTTGACCTATCACTTGTGCAACAACACCTTCCATTGTTGTCTTTGTTTTATTAAATTCTCATCTTTTAAATTGCAGCTCTCTCTAAACAAAAATAATCTCCTCTTCTTTTGACCATGACAACTTATTCTTGTATTTCAATTCCCTTTCCAAGTGGTTAATTTGACTTTGGTTGTTTTTCTCCACTTTGAGAATTTCCAACTATTGTTTTTGCAGTGTCTTTATGATTAGAGTATGCAAACGTTTCTCCTGGAAAGCTCGTTAGGGAACTTGTCTGACTTTTCCAATAAGAATTTCATGCCTCCACCTAACTGATTCTATTTTTTTGCACTTAGATCTTTTTTTCCTTTTCTTTATCATCCATTTCCAATTGTATTTGTTCCATGGAATTGATAACTTCAAGAATAATTGCCTTCATTTGTTCAACTCCACTTATAACATCATCTCTCTCTTTCTTTTCTTGCACAAATTCATATGCAATAGAATTTTGTTTGAGTTAATCCACTTTTGCATTACCATTTGCCCCTTGCACATACTATACATGCTCCTTCCTCCACTTCTCATGGAAAAGAACAACCTCTTCATTCAATACATTATCTATCTTGTTCACTTTGGTCTGCTTCTTCCAAAGTGTTTTTAGAGCAGATTCCTTTTTCATTACATACTTTCTACTACATCCTCATATTTTTTTATTACAAGCATGTCATACAATTCTCATAAAAAATATTTTTGGGATTTTATTAGAGTTTTTGCAGGAAAAGGCATAGAGTTTTGAATGTACTGAATACTTTCATATACCTTTGCAATTTATTTTTTCCAAACTTTGAGAGTGTACATTCATGATTGCATAATCCATATATTTATTTAAACAAGTTATTTGCAACAAGTGTTTTTATGATTAAATAATTCATATGTTTCTTTTAACAAGTTATTTGGAACAAGTGTATTTATGATTACATAATTCATATGTTTCAGACAAGACTTTCATGTCTCCACCCAACTAATTCTCTTTTTATGCACTTAGATCTGGTTTTACAATAGAGTGTGGGTTGCATTTTTCATAGCACCCTATGTTTTCCATTCTGTAGTTTTATAAAATAGTATTCATGTAACTAAGACATTTTATTTTCGTAAATGTATTGTGATATTTATTTATTTTCTCAAGTACTAGATGAATTAGTAGTTGCAAGTAAATAACATTTTTTTTCCACATGCCTGCAACGCTATTTGTTACTGTCACTTTTTCCCTTTTTTTTTTGACAATATAACTAAAAATGTTAAACTCAAGGATTTACATTGGTCAACTTCCCCATGACGACCAAGAAGACAATGGCAATTTGTTCACTATGGAGAGGTTGCATTATTCTTTCAAATTCAATTTCTATATGGTGGAGGATGTTATTCATAAGATAGATAGATTTTAGAATCCCATCGAACCTGCACTCCCCTATTTTGAGACTGTTGTAGCATGTAGGTTCCTCTCAAATTCCATGGACCTACTCAAAAACTATAGTTTAGTTCAGATTCTATGTGCAAAATATGTGTGGATACATGTGGTAAATTACATATAGCTTGTGGAAGCATTCCAAAGATATGATGTTGATCATGTTGCATACCCCATTGGTGGAAACTTCTCATGTTTATTGCTTCAATCATCCTCAAATATGAGGTGTGTACAAGCAACATTTAGTAGTATCCTAAAACATGAGGGTCCTTATTTTTTTGACAAAGTAATGTGATTGCATGGTCATGTTGTTGAGCCACACATGATCAAAGAGGATATACGAGAGATCTATCATGCCCTCCGCACACTACTAGACCACCTCACACCAGTTCTAACAAATGATGAAAATGTTATTTAGTGGCTTGGCATAGGATGCCCTTGCCATTCTAATTAGGAAAAAAATGTAAAGATTGAAAATGTAAAGAGTGAATCTGATTAGGATCTCCAAAGACTTGTTAAATGAAAAATGGAAACTTTAAATTTTATTTTTTATTACTCTTTTTGAAACACTACTATTCAAGGAAAGATATTTTTTATTACTCTTTATTACTATTTATTACTATATTTTTTATTACTCTTTATTACTCTTTATTAATCTTTATCACTTTTTATTACATGAATACTATTTTGTAAAACTACAAATTGGAAAACATAAGGTGTTGTAAAAATTGCAACCTAATCACTGTTATAAAACCAAATCTATTGTTTTGAAACACTACTATTGAATGAAACATATTTTGTAATACTCTTTATTATTGTTTATTACTGTATTTTGTATTTCTCTTGATTACTATTTATTACATGAATAGTGTTTTGTAAAACTACAAATTGGAAAGAGGTCTACCATAATCTTCTTAATGAATTGATTGTGCACTATAAAGAGGTCTACCATAATCTTCTTAATGAATTGGTTGTGCACTGTAAAGAGGTCTACCATAATATTCTTAATGATTGATTAACTATTTCTTTTTCCATTTGGTTTACCATATGGCAACTATCCTTGTCATTGTGTTTTCCTTTTTCTCATATGATAGAGTTTTGAATGTATTGAATACTTTCATGAGAGTCTAAATTAGGTTGTTGTAGCATGTGGGAAAAAATTAGTTGCAAAGGTACATGAAAGTATTCAATACATTAAAAAATCTATCCCTTTTCCCAAGAAAGAAATGTGATAGAATCCCAAAAATATTTGTTATGAGAATTGCATGACATGCTAGTAATAAAAAAAATATGAGGACGTATTGGAAAGTATGTAATGAGAAAATGAATCTTCTCTAAAAATACTTGGGAAGAAGGAGACCAAAGTGAATGAGATAGATAATGTATTGAATGAAGAGGTTGTTCCTGCTCATGAGAAGTGGAGGAAGGAGCATGTGCAGTATGTGCAAGGGGAAAATGGCAATGCAAAAGTGGATTAACTTGAAAGGTTTTCTATTGCATATGAATTTTTGCAAGCAAAGAAAGAGAGATATTATGTTATAAGTGGATTTGAAGAAATGAAACCAAAAATTATTGAAGTTAGCAATTCCATGGAACAAATACAATTGGAAATGGATGATAAGGAAAAGGAAATACTAGATCTAACTACAGAAAAAGAGAATTAGTTGGGTGGAGGCATGAAATTCTTATCATAAAAGGCAGGCAAGGTCCCTAACAAGCTTTCCAAAAGAAACATCCGCATACTCTAATCATAAAGACACTACAAAAACAATAGTTGAAAATTCTCAAAGTGGAGCAAAATAACCGAAGAATAAAATTAACCACTTAGAAAAGGAATTAAAACACAAAAAGAAGTTTTCATGGAAAAAAAAAGAGGAGCTTAATGTTGTTTGGAGAGAGTTTCAATCTAAAAGACGTGAATTTGATAAAACACAGACAACAATGGAAGGTGTTCTTGCACAACTAATAGGTCAAAATTCAAAGGTGTTGTTGCACAATTGATAAAGTTCAAACTTCAAAGGTGTTGTTCCACAACTGATAGGTCAAAACTCAAAGGTGTTGTTGCACAACTAATTAAAGTTTAAGATGCCACAATAATAAATACATTCTCTATTCGAAACATATGACGATATTGAAATGGAATGTTTGTTGAAAGTAAGGGTTGTTAAAACATATGATGGTGAAGTTAAATAAATTGTTTTGTTACAGTGTGCATAAATTTTTTTTCTCAGTGAACAAGAATTTGTATGTTAGTAAAACCTACATGTTTTCCATCCTGCAACTTTTTTGTGCATTTTGTGTTCCAAACGTATGACAATATTAAAATGGAATGTGTTGAAAGTAAGGGTTGTTAAATGATATGAAGGTGAAGTTCAATAAATTGTTTTGTTACATTTTGCATCACAAAAAGTTCTCATTAAACAAGAATTGAGATGTGAGTAAACCCTATGTGTTTTCCATCCTGCAACATTTTTGTGCATTTTTTTTCCAAACATGACAATATTAAAATGGAATGTTTGTTGACTATAAGGGTTGTTAAAAAATATGAAGGTGAAGTTAAAAAAATTATTTTGTTATAGTATGCATAATAGAAAGTTCTCATTGAACAAGAATTGAGATGTGAGTAAACCCTGTGTGTTTTCCATCCTACAACATTTTTGTGCATTTTCTATTCCAAACATATGACAATATTAAAATGGAATGTTTGACGAAAGTAAGGGTTGTTAAAAAATGTGAAGGTGAAATTCAATACAATATTTTGTTATAGTATTATAACATAAAGTGCTCATTGAATCAGAATTGAGATGTGAATAAACCCCGTGTGTTTTCCATCTTGCAACTTCTTTGTGCATTTTCTATTCCAAACGCATGATGATATTAAAATGGAAAGTTTGCTGAAAGTAAGTGTTGTTAAAAAATATGAAGGTGAACTTAAATACATTATTTTGTTACAATATTCATAATAGAAAGTGTGCATTGAACAAGACTTGAGAAGGGAGTTGCAACCCTATGTGTTTTCCATCTTGCAATTTTTTTGTGCATTTTATATTCCAAACATATGGAGATATTCAAATGGAATGTTTACTCAAACCAAGGTTGGTTGTAAAATATGAAGGTGAACTTCAATATATTTTTTTTATAGTTTGCATAACAAAAGTACTCATTGAACAAGAATTGAGATGTGAGTAAACCCTGTGTTTTTCCATTTCCTACAACTTTTTTGTGCATTTTATGTTCAAAATGTATGAAAATACATTAAAAAGGAATGTTTGTGAAAGTAAGGGTTATTATAAAATATGAAGGTGAACCTAAATACATTGTTTTGTTACAGTCTACATAACAAAAAGTGCTCATCGAACAAGAATTGATAAGTGAGTCACAATCCTATATGTTTTCCATTTCTTGCAAATTTTTCTTGCATTTTTTGTTCACAAAACATTTGATGATATTTAAATGGAATGTTTGTTGAAAGTAAGATGTTATAAAATATGAAGGTGAAATTCAATACATTGTTTTGTTATAGTCTACATAATAGAAAGTGCTCATTGAACAAGAATTGAGAAGTGAGTCACAACCCTATGTGTTTTCCATTTCCTTCAACTTTTTTTGACATTTTTTGTCTGCAAAACATGTGACAATATTGAAATGGAATGTTTTCTAAAAGTAAGGGTTGTTATAGAAGGTGAACTTTAATACATTGTTTTTTTATAGTCTGCATAAAAAAATGTGCTCATTAAACAAGAATTGAGAAGTGAGTCACAACCCTATCTATTTTCCATTTCTTGCAACTTTTTTTGAATTTTTTGTTCCAAACATTTGATGATATTGAAATAGAATGTTTGTTGAAAGTAAGGTTCATTATAAAATATGAAGGTGAACTTAAATACATTATTTTGTTATAGTCTGCATAATAGAAAGTACTCATTGAACAAGAATTGGGAAGTGAGTCACAACCCTATATGTTTTCCATCCTACAACTATAATGTGCATTTTATGTTCCAAATGTATGATGATATTGAAATGGAATGTTTTCCAAAAGGAAGGGTTGTTATAAAATATGAAGCTCAACTTCAATACATTATTTTTTTACAATCTGCATAACTGAAAGTGCTCATTGCATGTGCTTACATTTGTAAGTAAGTTTGACATAAATAATAAGACCTGAGGTGGAATTTCCTACCATTATTTGATGACACTTGACATTGTTTATAATGAAATTTTACATGGCAACAAAAAGTATCATGAAATCTACAAGAGCATAGTCATAATTTTTTTTAATTAAGAGGGGTAAACACTTTTGATTTGGAGCTATCAATGAGGTCACAAACAAGGGACCTCATCCCTAATATAAATTGTCAAAAACCGCACTGCAAATGGATTGGAGCCTTGATGACAAGATTAACAATACAACTAAACAATCACACCATGCCACTATTGGAAAAAGACCATAGTCTTAAAACATACCAAAGTAGTGTAATTCCACATCATAATTGTTCAATAATTATCTTTTTGGTATAATTTTTCAATAATTAAATGATCAAAGATAATGTAATTCCACACCATAATTGTTCAATAATTATATGATCAAAGACAAAATGGAAAATGACTATTTTCAGCCTCTCTCATCCTCTCCTATAGTGCCTTTTATGTGTAATTGAGGATACGGTAAAATAAAATCTTATAGGATTCTTTGGGTCCCTGGAATTGATGGTGGGGTGATTCCACTTGCATGTATCCTCATTGTTGTATATGTAACAAGAGGGTTCAAGGAATCCTTTGCTTTGACCATTGCACTTTCAACACCTTTAGCATGCAAGGAACCGATCAATATAAATGACTACGTTCAATAATTAACGTATGGATATAAGGAAAATGCAACATCAAATCTAAGTTTTTAGAGAAAGAGAATCAATAGGGGTAGAGATGAAAGTCTTATTTGAAAATGTAGACAACTTTCATAACACATTTTTTATATGGAATGAAATCATTTATATGTACCTATGGAGGAGAAATACAAGTGGAAATAGATAAGAAGGAAAAGGAAAAAATAGACAAACCAAGAAGCACTACTAATAATCAAGGCTCGATTTTATCGCTTCTTTGATAGAAATTGAGTAGGCTAGTGTCAAGAATCAGTAAAATTAGGCCTTGATTTTTTTAGAATTTTTTTTCACACCCACGACTACCTTATTCATCCTTTCCCTATAACATGAAGATTGTTAACGTCATATCAAATTCGAATGCATGCAATGAATTTGATCAAAATATGAAAATACATATTCAAAATTAGATTTCAAAATTACCCTTTCTTCCATTTTCTTCCTCTAAAAGAAGTTATGGATAGTGTGTTGTCCAATATATTGTCAAATTCAACATATTCATAACAAAAATGAAATTTTCTAAATGAAATCACAAAGACACTCTAAAATCTGAGCAAAAAGTGATTGCAACAACACATAAAAGTATTTAAGATATTGAAAACTCTATCCAAGAAGCATTTCCAATAAGGTCAAGGCCTGATTTTTTCACTTCCTTACCAAAAATTGAGAGATTGGAAACCCATCGTCCTATTGCATCAATGTAGCAAGATAATGAATTTCCTATTTCTCAAATATTTCTGCCCAAGAAAACGGTCTCTTCCCCAAGCACCCTTTCTTCTTGTTTCCTTATTGAGGCACATTTGTTTTTGTCTCAAATAGACACTACCTTGCTTGCGCCCACCACTTCCTTGTCCATCCATGTCATCTAATGCCAAAAATTGAAATGACACATCAAATTCAAATAGATGCAACCAATTCATTCAAAATATCAAAGTACATGTTAAAAAGTAGATTTCAAAATTACCCTTTCTCCCACTTTCTTTCACTTTTTGTTTGAAAGTATGCATCTGTGGTTGTCTGTAATATGTAAAAAAGTTATAAGTGTTATGGGACAATTAAAGTTCCAAAATTTATTGCACCGTCTGCTATAAGAAAGCATATATTTTTCAATCATAAGATTTTTTTTTTAAGGTGGACTTCCTTATGTTCTTGGTACGTAGGAAACAAAAACTTTTGACAAGGAAATAATTGATAGGGGAAAGTGTGTTTTCCAACATTACAAATAATATGAGATTTTATTTTTGTTGCAATTAGATGAAGATAGTGAAATGCCATTTTTACTGTAACAAATATCATTTAATACAATTATTCATTTGAATCCATGATGATAAAAATAGTCGACCTCAAATGATTTAAATGTCAACCTTTTTATTTTATTTATAAGCAAGCTACCATAAACAATAAGAATTTAGGTGGAATTTCCTACTAGCATATTTTATATTAACGTAAATAGAATGCACATTATAAACACACAACCAAATGATTATTGTTATATTCTGCATAACAAAAAGTGTTCATTGAACAAGAATTAAGAAGTCAGTCACAACCTTGTGTATTTTCCATTTCCTACAACTTTTTTCTTCATTTTTTGTTCCAAACGTTTGAGGATATTGAAATGGAATGTTTGCTAAAAGTAAGGATTTCTATAAAATATGAAGGTGAACCTCAATACATTATTTTATTAAAATCTACATAGCAGAAAGTGTTCATTGAACAAGAATTGAGAAGTGAGTCACAACCCTGTGTGCTTTCCTTCCTACAACTATTATGTGCATTTTTTGTTCCAAGCATATGACAATGTTGAAATTGAATGTTTTCTAAAAGTAAGGGTTGCTAAATACATTCATATTGTCAATATAATTGTTGGTGGGGGATACATAAAAGTATCCAAAATGAATTGAGGTGTCACTAACCAATTGGGTTCTCACTGTGTAACTAACCAAAAAGTTTTCATTACATTCATACTGTCTATGTGTAATTGTAGGTTCAAAAACATTGGGTGTTATGAAACATGCAACCCAAATACTATTTTCAAACCCTTTATAAGTAAAAACCCAATTGGTTACTCACCCCTCAGGTGAATTTGGATAGTCTTATATATCCCCGACCTACCACTCCCTACAAAATGAGAAAACCCAGAACACAAAGTGTTTTCCAAGAATAATACTTGTTACAATTTAAAATGCATGCGTTAATCACATCAATTCACTTCCCTCCCATAGTGGATGGATAGCTTCTCACACAAGAAAAAAAAATGTTAGCATAATTCGATACAATATGACACCTTCTCACTTTCCTCGTTGTGATGTTTCCTCTTGTTTGTTGATTTAATCACTTTTAGCATCTGGCTTGGCAGGCCTTGCACTATGTCATCTCATCATGTTATGTATGCATGTTGTTATGCATTTTTGTATGTACATCTAAGTGCATTTTGTTAGGAGAATCGTTGCGTCCATACAAGGTTTTACAACATTGTGTGGGTTGAAGGTTTCATAAATCATACATTCACATCCTACTATGTTTTCTAGCCTACAATCATACAGAATGTTAATGGTTATTGGAAAAAATTGGGTGTTTAAAAATGATGCCTTTCATTGCATTCCTATGGTCTAAATAACAAAATCTTTTCAAGACCAATATCCATACTGTTGTGTAAAATTCCAAGTTGCAAAACACTGGTATTTCAAAATTTGTAACCCACACAATTTTTTAAAACCCTTTACAAGTGACAAACCAATCAGTTACAAATCCCTCACCTCAATTCCATTCATTTTTTTCTCCCCCAGTTGCTCTCCAACCTTTTTCTTTCAACCTATAGAATGAGAAAACCCCCAACATAGAGTGTTTTCCAATAATAGTACTTCTAACATATTAAAACACATGTCTTAATCATGTCAACTCTCCTTCTCACCCACGCTGAAAGGATAGCATCTCATGTAGAAAAAGAATGTTGGCATCATTCAAAGTGATAGGAAAACTAACCTAAAAGCACCATTATGGGAGAAGCTAACTCATAGAAAAAACACACCTATGGATGTAATGTTATATCATAACCTCCATCTCCTATCCCATGCACTTGACAAAAGGAACCAATAGAAAGGCTTGATGGATGGTTAGCCATGTGCCATCATGTGTCTATCATAAAAAAAGGATGTGCAGCCCAGTAGGAAAGTAAAAAAGCTAGACAAAGCACACCTAAAAATTGCCATTTTCCACATTTTCATTTTGTAGTTTGTTGGGGAGGGACATGTGGGTCATAGAATGGAGTTGCAGGAAGCTAAAATAGAGTAAAAAAGAATCATTTTTTTTATGTACATAGGTGCATTTTTTCCACATTTTTTCCACGCCCGGAGAGCTAAAAGTCACCATTTGTGACATTTCATTTTGTAGTTTGTTGGAGAGCATAGGTGATAGAATGGATGCTGAATGAGAGCAATGCATTTGATAGGCACAACTAGCCAACAAGTATGTATATCTACCATTATATATGCCATTTTCCCATTTTGTAGGAATTGTGAAGCATGGCTGTTAAATGGGTTTCTATGAAGCATTGAACAATGATTAAATGGGTTTTTTGAAAATAATTGAATGACTATTGGTTAAAGAATATGGGTTTTCATTGATGGAAATTTTTTTTTTTGTTTGCATATAGGGTTTTCATTTCAAATGCATAGTTGTTTATGTTTTTTTTGTTTTGATGGTTTTCAAATTTCACTGTGAAGAATATAATGGCTATTGGTTGGGAAGATGGGTTTTCATTGAGGCTGAATGAGAGCCAAGGGTATACACTACCTAAATGCATTTGATAGGTGCGATATCTAGATAGTAGGTATATAAATCTTCCATTTCTATATTTTCCACATTCATTAAGAAAATGGGTTTTCATTGGCAAGAAACTAAAAGGTTTTCCTTGCATAAATGGTTTTCATTTGAAATGCATATCTCTTTATGTGTTTGTAAATGGATAATTAAAAGGATGTAGTATCATCATTCACTACTATTTTGAGCATTTCCCATGTAACACTCACACTTCAAGGAGGAAACATCCCTCATGTAAAATTTTGGGATATAATAGGCACACAATAATGTAACATTTAAAAAAAAATTTCAACTGGAAATTATTTGCATTCATCATATTAAGCATCTCATCTATAAAAATATCATAACTTCTTAATGCAAAATAAAATTTGGATGTTTAACTAGCCAGTACACTTACAATTCAAGTTATGATAGCTAGAATCACCTGTATTTAGTGTAGAAGCTTCACGTCTCCTAAAGCATCCTTCTCAATCCACCTTCCATTGTTTTCTTGAATTTTGTTTCCTCAAATATATCAACCACCTGGAAGGAAGAAAAGTGTTAGCAATTGATTAAATTGGAAAATTAAAGACATTTGGTGCTACAAAGAATTATTTTTATCCAAATTTCACCAATATAGGATTATATGTTGTGGTGAGTGCAAAATTCTAGCTCGTACAGAAAATAAAAGAGCATATGAAACTACACAATGGGAATTTAATTTCCAATTTAACCTATCACTAACACTAGTAATATATATCAGTAGTTATATCTGCCATTCTGCAAGAACTGTGAAGCACTGAATGTTCATTCAGATATATAAAAACCTCATCTCTCCTAACATACGAAAGAGGCCATCACTTGCAATAATCAATAAGGGTATAGAATAAAAAGTTGAAGGATACCATGTACCACTATCAGACTTCTTTTTATATCTCGTGTCTCTCAATGAAATTCTAATTGACATATCAATATCGTAGCCACTATTCAATGATATTGTATAAACTAAACCATTACTTATAGAAAGGACTAAAAAAATACAAATCATTGCAAGAATAAAGGTTAACAAGTCAAAAAAAGTATTGGTCATCACCTTGATTGACCAAAAAATAGTAGCTAATCTGCCAAAAAAACAAACCTATGTACATACAAAAATGCATAAAATCGTACACAAAAACATACATAACATGAAAACAAGGAAAAATAGTCCATGTCAATGTAGAAAAGAGAATCTGTTGGATGGAGACATGAGATTCCTACATGAAAAGGTAGAAATTTTTTGTAAACAACTTAGTAAAACCAAAACATCTGCATTCTCTAATCAGAAAGACACTCTCAAAGCTAAGAACAGTATTTGGATTGCAGGTTTCATAACACATACTGTTTTCCAACATGTAATTATATACAAACAACATGCTTCTATTGAAAACCTTAAAGTTTGTAGATAGTAAGAATGTACTAAAGTTCATTCACCTTCATAATTTACAACAATTCTTACACAAAAAAATGCAATTCCATTTCCTGATATGATTTAAAAATAAATGCAGAATATAATTTGAAGGTTATAAAACACAATGTGGTTTTCTATTTATTTCATTTTGTACATTCAAAGTTACGTGGTGGAGAGCACGGGTAGGAATGTCTTGAAAAGATTTTGTTAATTAGGTAGTAGGAATGCAATGAAAGGTACCATTTTATAAACACCTACTATTTTCCAACAACCATTAAAACTCTAAATGATTACAGGTTGGAAAACACCATGGGAGGTGAATGCATGATTTATGAAGCCTCCAACCCACACAATGTTCTAAAACCCTATATGGACACAACTAATCTCCTAAAAAAATGTACCTATGTGCATAAAAAAACTCAAAGACATACATAACAACATGCATAGAAACATATGTAACATGATGAGATGACATAGTGCAGTGCCTACCAAGATGGATGATAAAAGTGATGAAACCAACAGACGAGAGGAAATTTCATGATGAGGAGGTCTCGCATCACATCGAATTATGTTAGTGCTTTTTTACTTATGAGAGAAGCTATCCATTCACTACAGGAGGGAAGGATGTTGATGTGATTAAGATATTCGTTTTACATTGTAACAAGTATTTTTCTTGGAAAACTCTCTGTGTTTTGGGTTTTCTCAGTCTATAGGTTGAAAGTGAAACATTGAAGTGCAAGGGGTGTTGTAGGTGGGGGAGATGACCAACCAAGTTGAGGTGAGGGGTTTCTAACCAACCGTATGTACATAGGTGCTTTAGCTCGATTTTCCTTAATTACCAATCATGCTATTACATCTAGAGGATTTTACAACACTATGTGGGTTGCATATTTCTTACAACTTAGTGTTTTCCAATCTCATTACATTCTCACTATCTAATTCACAAAAGGTTCCCAAGGAAATCACAAAAAATACCAAATTGAGGTGAGGAGTGAGTAACCAATTGGGTTGTTACTTGTAAAGGGTTTTAAAACATTATTTGGGTTGCAAATATATAAAAAAACCAGTGTTTTGCAACCTAGAATTTTGCAAAATAGTATGAATGCAATTTAGATAGTACAAATAATGTGAGTATGAGTTGCCATTTTCAGAGTTTTTTTTTGGCATTGGAATTGGAGGCAGATCGTTGTGTGTGTTTTTAGTTTGGAGAAAGAAGGGGGAAAACAATCTGTGTTTCATGTCTGCACATTGAAAGCTAAAGGTTGGAGTGAACATGTAGAAGTTGGAGGAGAAAACCAATCTTTTGAAACCTATAATTTTACAAAATAATATGAATGTAATTTAGATAGTACAAATGTAATGAAAGACATCTTATAACAAGTCTTACACAGAGTAAAAATTATGTAAAAATTTCTTAATATGATCCAAATATACATTCACAATACGATTGTAGGTTGGAAAAGATAGTGGGAGGTGAGGTGACAACACAATTTACAAAACCTCCAACCCAAAAAATGTTGTAAAACCCTCTACACACTGAAGCCAAATACATTACTAGGTGTTTACAAAATGGTTCCTATCACCACACTCCTACAGTCTAAATAACACAAAATTTTCAATACATACATATTGTTTTGTAAAATTGTAGGCTGTAAAACACCATGTTTTACAAAACTTGCAACCTACCTAATGTTTCAAAAGCATTTAGACACCAGTATTTGAGGGATGTTTAGGTGTGGTTTGTCTATTTATTTTTTCAACACCTACAACTCCATTCTATCGCTTGCACATTTGTCCCCAACAAATTACAAAATGAAATGTGGAAAATGGCGACATTTAGGGCATTTTTTCTATTCCTTTTTGACTTTCCCATTGGCCACATGTCCTTTTCCTATGATGAACATGTGACATCACATGACTAACTATCCATCAACTCTTTATGTTAGTGCATTTTGTCCATCGTGTGGGATGGGGAATGTGGATTATGATATAACATTGCATACATAGGTTCATTTTGTCTACACTTTAGCATCTCCCCTAATAGTATACTATACCAATATTAAAGGCTAATTCATATAATATACCATTATTTGAAGGAACAACTGAGAGGAGACAATGTGTTTTCCAATGCTTCAAATAATGCGATAATTTTATTTAAACACAATAATGGAAGGTGTGATTTTGAATACATTCATACTATTTTGTAAAATTCCATGTTGCAAAATTGTATGTGTTAAGAAGAAAACAACCCACTATTAGACAACCCCTTAAATTTAAACAAGGAGATTCAAATAACTAGAAACCCACATTGTGTTTTTCAAAATATAACTATTTTGTGCACATTTTTTTCAATCATCTAAAATTTTAAAATAATAATGTAAGGTGTGATTTTGATGACATTCATACTATTTTGTAACATTCCATGTTGCAAAATCATACGTGTTAAGAAGCAAGGAACCCACTATGAAACAACCCCTCACATTTAAACAAGGAGATTCAAATAACTAAAAACCCACATTGTGTTTTCCAAAATACAACTATATTGTGCTCTTTTTTTTCAATCATCCCAAATTTAAACAAAACAATGGAAGGTGTGATTTTGATGAAATTCATATTGTTTTGTAACATTCCATGTTACAAAATCGTACATGTTAAGAAGCAATCAATCCACTGTGAGAAAGCCCTTGACATTTAAACTAAGAGGAGATAGTGTTTTTTCCAACACTGCAAATAATATGAGCATTTTGTTTATTCCAATCAGATGAGAAAATTTAAATTCCATTTTTATTGTAGCAAAGAGTTGTTCAAAATGAGAATGTCAATGGGAAAATAAAATATTTTATTTGTGTGTACAGTTTTGTGCTTTTTGTCCATTCCAAATTTTGATTTTGAAAACACGTCCACTCATAACCTACATTGTGTTTCAAATGAAATCCCATTTTCACAAGGAACGACATTTATTTTCCCTTTAATGAAAACCCATCTTCATAACGAACAACCAAAAGGAAAAATTTAAGTGCCAACACAAAAACACACAAAACACGTCTACATTCCAAATGAAAACCCCTTTATTTTCTCATCAATGAAAACCCATCTTCCCAACCAATAGCTATTCAACTCTTCATAGTCAAAATTGAAAACCCTCAAAAAAATCATAAATAGTTGTGCATTTGCAATTAAAACCCTAGACACAAAAAAAATAAAAATTCATTTCACAAAAAACCCATTTAACAATCGTGCTTCATAGATCAATGCTTCACAGTAACCCATTTAACATTTGTGCTTCATAGTTCCTACGTAATGGAAAAATGACATATACAATGGTGGATATACATACTTTTTGGCATTGTGCTTGTCAATGTCACTTGTGTGTAAGATTTGATGAAAAACAAATCTATTAAGCCCAAGAAACCTGCATGCAAAAACCTATCACAAGGAAGAAATCTGTAGGAAACAAAACAAGGGTTTTTCTCTAACAATGTGAAAGTTTATTATTAGCAAAAGAATTAAGAAGTAAATACAATACAAGATATCAAACCTTATAAAAGGAGATCAAAACCGAAAGGAAAACCTAACCCTAAGGTGAGTGCATTTAATAATTAATATTAATTATTAAATGACTAATATATGTGCATAAAATGAAGTCTTAAGAGGAGAATAAAGTTAATTATCTACTTTACTCTAACACCCCCCCTTAAGATGAGCTACAATGCAGCTACAAACAATGCAAAAGAAAGCAAAGGAACTACGATGCAACTGTGGGTCCTGGTAACATAGCCTGATTAGGTACCCGAATACAACAAAATCTCTATAAAGCAGAGTAAAGGAGAAAACCCAATGGGAAAAAACTCCTCTCCAAAAAGAGATAAAGAAACATGCTGAAAGAAAAAACAAGAAGGAAGGAAGGCCTCACTGAGATCCCCAAGGACAACTTCCTTCACCCCAAGCATGGAGCGCAACTGAAGATATCGCGAAGATGCCAAGGGTTTAGTAAAGATGTCTGCAACTTGCTCCTCTATAGGAATGTACTCCAAGATGAGAGAACCATCCTGAATCAACTGCCTGATGAAGTGCATGTGGATTTCAATGTGCTTTGTCCGCTGATGCTCCACTGGGTTGCGAGAAATGTGAATGGCACTCTGATTGTCACACCAAAGAATAGTGGGACTATCTGGAGGAAACCCAAACTCTTTCATCAACTACAGAAGCCATAAAACCTCCTGACTAGCTAATACTATTGCACAGTACTCAACCTCTGTAGATGATAATGCAATAGTAGACTGCTTCTTGCAAGACCATGTGATAGGACCATAACCAAGGCAAAAAAAAAAGCTAGAAGTAGACTTTCGATCATTGACATCACCGGCCCAATCATAGTCAGTGAAGCCAATGATGTGAGGGGATCCTGAACTGTAGTGAATGCCATAATGAGTGGTACCCCGAATGTACCTCAAAATACGTTTGGATACTTTCCAATGGCTCTCATGAGGATCATGGGAAAACTGAGAGACAAGGCCAATTGCAAAGGAAATATTAGGATGAGAATGTGTCAGGTACAACAAAATGCCAACCAACTGCCTGTATAAAGTGGGATCCACTGAAGGAGTAGAACAAGTGGAAGACAACACAACACTTGACTGAAATGGAGTGGGGGAAGACTTGCAATCAAGCATGCCAAATTGCTGAAGCATATCAAGAGCATACTTCTCCTAAAATGTGGAAATCCCATTTGAAGACTGAATAACCTGTAGACCTAGAAAGAAGTGCAGAAGACCAAGATCTGTCATCTTAAATTGCTCCATCAAAGCTCTCTGAACACTTTGAATCATGGAGGATGAGCTACCTGTAAGGATGAGATCATCTACATATAGCACAAGACTCAAAAGATCACCCTCCTAATGCTGAATATACACTGTGTGATTAGAATGACAGCATGTGAAGTGAGAGGAAAGCAAGAAAGAGTCCATCTTCTCATACCAAGCCCGATGGGCTTGTTTGAGACCATATAATGAACGCCGAAGTCTGCAAACCAAAGAAGTGTCTTGCACAAATCCTTGAGGCTGCTCCATATAGATCTCTTCATGTAGGTCTCCATGCAAGAAGGCACTCTTCACATCCATCTAAAACATTGTCCATCCCTGTGAAGCTACAAGTGAAAGTACAAGGCATATAGAGTTCATCTTGGCGATAGGAGAAAAGGTCTCGGAGTAGTCAATACCCTCTACTTGAGAAAATCCCTTCACAACAAGACGTGCCTTATACTTATCAATAGAACCATCTGCAACATACTTGGTATGGTACACCCACTTGCACCAAACCAAATTTTGTCCCTTAGGAAGAGGACAAAGATCCCAAGTATGATTCTTCATCAAAGAAGAATACTCCTCATCCATGGTCCTATCCCACTCAAGGTGACCTATTGCCTTTGAAATTTTTTGAGGATCATCCGAAATAGCATGACTCAAAAGACTAGAACTAGATGTCTGAGCATGAGTACGACGAGTATCTAAAGGATCACCTGCCAAAGAACCAGCTGCCTCAATAGTAACACAGTCCCACCTAGGAAAATGCGGAGCAACTGGTGGTGGTGGAGAGGGTGGATCATCATCTACATCATCCTCAAGAGATAAGTAATCCTCAAGAGATGAAGAGGTAGGAGTAGGCAATGAGGGAGAAGCTGGTGACGGAGAATCCATCTGAGGATAGTGCTCATCAAACTGGACATCCTGCTAAAACAAGACTTCTCTGGAATCAGGATCAAACAACCTATATGCCTTAACATCCTCATAGTAGCCAACAAATATGAGTGGTCGGCTCTTCCTCTCCATGGATTTCTGCTGAGCATTAGGAATAAATGCCCAAGCCTCACTACCAAAAACTCAAAATGTAGACACATTAGGCTTGACATTGGTCCAAGCCTCCTCAAGAGTCATGTGTCACAATGCGTTATGAGGCATCCGATTCTAAATATAATTAGCACAATTGACGGCCTCAGCCCAAAAATGAAGAACTCATAGCTCGAGACTATATCATACAATTTTCCATCTCCCGTAAGGTTCTGCTCTTTCTCTCAGTGACACCATTCTGCTAAGGGGTGTAAGGGACTATAAATTGATGTTGTAAACCATGCTCAGTGCAAAAATCTCTAAAATCTTGATTAACATACTCCCCCCATTATCTTTGTGTATCCTCCTAATAGAAATTCCAAATTGCTTCTCCACAAATGTCTTAAAAGTCCTGAATGAGTCAAATACATCAGACTTGTACTTAAGAAAATACACCCATGTACATCTGGAGAAGTCATCAATAAAAGTGAGCACATAGCAGTCCCCTGAAAAGGAAGGATTCAGAAAGGATATAAGATCACTATGTACCAACTCTAGGGGTGCGCTAGTACGAGTGGCTCAACCCTTAGGAAAAGGATCTCAATGATGTTTGCCAAGGACACAACCTCGACATACACCATCAGTACAAGAAATTTGTGGGAGCCCAATCACAAGTGCCTAAGTACTTATCTGCTGTAGATATCTGTAATTGACATGGCCAAAACCCTCATGCCAAAGCCTGCTCACTAAATCTGCATGTGCTATAAGAGAGGAACCAACAGTGTCTGAACTCTCAAAGCCATCAAATCTATATAAGCGTGATGCAAAATCCACACTCCTAGTAGCCACAACCAAGTCAGGATCATGAAGGTCTCGAATAACCACATCATGTGGTGAGAACTCAACTATCTTACCAGAGCTAGAGTGGAAAATGTAATAAACAGATAGAAGGTTTGTCGAAATGTCAGGAACTAGAAGCACATCTTGAAGACAACCACCATCCAATGAAACAATACTTGAACCCTAAACTGAAAGCTATGTTGAGTCACCAACTGCAATATGTCTAGTGCCTGTAGGGGCAAGAGTAGTGACCAAATCCTCTGTGTGTGTCATATGGTGAGAGGCACCAAAATCTAAAATCCAAGTGGATTCTAAGGACAATGCTCATGCAGAAAGAGCATGACCTTTCCTTGTGGGCTGTGAAGGAGGCTGAGGTGCACTGATATTATGCTGCTGCATGGCTTCCTCTAAAGCCTCTAAATGTTTCCAACACCTGGAAACTGGATGTCCTTCCTTGCCACAAAAACTGCAAGGATCACCAGATTTCTTCTTAGTCTTGGAGGAAGACTCACCAGACTACGAAGATTTCTATTTGGCATGTGGTTTTGAATCAAACTTAAGTGGTGGCTTGGAGGGATTCTCACTAGCCCTTGAATCTTTCTTAGGCTTCAATTTTTTCTTTTGTTTTCCCTTGGAGGACTAGGCTACAAACACTGGGTTCTGTGAACCTAAAAGTGAATCCATCTACTTGAGCTTAGCTTGCTCACAAGTCAGACGATCACAAAAGACCTCAAAATCAGGCATGACATGTCAAGCACCCAAGGCATCCATGGTGGAATAGAAGGTCGAAGAGAAGATTTGAAATGGACGTCGAAGCTTGGAGAGGATTAGGAAGATGCACTCTGTATCAGTCTTAACCTTTCCACAACCCTGCAAGATAGATCTTTGTTGTTTGAACTTCATCAGGAAGTCCTCAATGGAGGGAAATGAATCAGGTACCAAGGAAGTTAACTCAGCCTCAAGCTGCAAATCTCTGAACTCATTGACAGTACCAAAAAGTCCATCAAACTTGGTCCAAATGGCTCGAGGAGTGAGAGAACCATCAAGATGAAACAAGAGACTATCGAAAATGTGCAAAGCCATCAATCCCATAGCCTGATCCATATTGTTCCTGTGCTGCATAACCTCAAAGGCGCTAGTCAACTAAGGCTGAACCTCATCCAAACAGAACCATAACCCTCGAGACTAGAGAAGAGTCATCATGCGACCCTTCCAAGTGTGATAATTATGCGGTGTGAGAGATTCAATAGATCTATTGGCCATCCTGTGAACTGTGCCTCAACTGCTCTGAATTTTTTTATTATTATTTAGTGGTCTTTTAGAACTAGATAAAAGATGCAGAAGGGGTTTGTTTGTTTTATTTTGGTGTTTATAGATTCTAGTTTTCTAATGTAAATGACATAAAGCAAGAAAAAACACCCCCCATAATGCAAAAATCCAATCCCCAGTACAAACTAAAAGCGAGAAAACAATAGAAAGCAATAGATGATTGAGACAAATCTTTGTGTACCTAAAGAATTTACTGATGAAATAGACTGCAGATCTGGATAGCAATCGTAGGTAAAAAAAAATCAAGTCAAAGTACGGTGCCCACGAGGGTTTGAAGTTTTTCCTTTTCAGATCTGCCAATGCAGATGTCAGCTCATGCACAACATTCAGAGGAATAAGGTGCAAGTTTGGTAAACGATACTGGGAAGGACACCACTGTGAAAAGCTCAAAGAAGGACACCCAAAAAAATGCCTTTTCACATGCATGTGCTTGTAAAAAAAGCTAAATACCAGATTTGAAAACTACAACTAGAACCTCTCAAATTAGCTGAAGAATCCCAAATTTCTTCTATCAAACCCTTGCTCCATTTTTTTCTTCAAACATGAACAAGCTACAGTAGATCCAACTCTGATACCATGTAAGATTTGATGAAATAAAATCTATTAAGCCCAAGAAACCTGCATGCAAAAACCTGTCACAAGGAAGAAATCTATAGGAAACAAAACAAGGGTTTTGCTCTGACAATGTGAAGGTTTATTATCAGCAAAAGAATTAAGAAGTTAATACAATACAAGAGATCAAACCTTATAAAAAGAGATAAAAAACGAAAGGAAAACCTAACCCTAAGGTGACTACGTTTAATAATTAATATTAATTATTAAATGACTAATATATGTGCATAAAGTGAAGTCTTAAGAGGAGAGTAAAGTTAATTAATTGCTTTACTCTAACACTGCGCTCCCCAACAAACTACAAAATGTACTATGGAAAATGGTGACTTTTAGCTCTATAGACATAGTAAAAATTAGAAAAAATGCACCTATGTACATAAGAAAGAAATTTTTTTACTGGTTTGGTCGCTTGCAACTCCATTTTGTCACCACCTACAACTCCATTTCCTCGCCTGTGTGTCCCCTCCCCAACAAATTGTAAAATGAAAAACGTTGAAATAGGTGTCATTTAGGTAAAATTTTTCTACCTTTTTTACTTTCCCATTGAGCTACACATCATTTTCCAGTGACAGACACGTGACAGCATGTTGTTAACTATCCATCAAGTCTTTCTGTCGATGCATTTTGTCTAGCACGTGGGATGGGGGATGGGGGTACGATATAATTTGTTACATACATAGGTGAATTTTGTCTATGAGTTAGCTTTCTACATTAGTTAGTACCTAATAATTCTTGTTAGATTAAGATGATTTTTCAAGAAGTTATTAATCAATCAATTGACTCAATTCCAATCTCATTCATTATGATAACATGCTTCTCTCCTTTGCTTAAAGAGTTTTGGTTGCCAACATAATCTTCTTACCCACACATGTATTTCTCCTCCTTTTGGATGTTATCCAATAGATACTACTTTTATACACAATATTTTGGTTTAAATGTAATGGTACTTAAAGCTTTCATTATATTTGGTAGGCTAAGAATCATTGAGCCTAAAACTTGAAAATCTCTCATCTCGAGATGGAACACTAGATCTATTAAGAAGTATGCAATTGGAACATGGTCCTCTCTATCTAGATCTATCTAAATCTATTAAGAGTGATGAAATTGAGACATTCCCTCCCTCCTTCTATTCTTCTCCCTTTCTCACATCTCCTTTCTCCCCCTCTCACATACATCCCTCTCTCTCACACACCTAGAACTTTTAGTGGAGATTTAGTTAAGATGTTTCTAGATGGCTCCACATATGAACATAGTTGCAAGAAATATTTTTGATTAAATATTCACACTAATCAAGATGCTGCTTTCTTGATGACTATATTAAGAGCTAGTATTTACAAATAGGGACAAGGAAGAAAAATTACTATGAAAACATTTTAAGTTTTGTAATTTGAATATGTACCTTCCTAGGAACTTCCTCTTCTTTTGTACACAACGTGAGATTGCTCCATCCACAATTAGATGTATAGACTTCTGTTGATGATGATGTTAGGTGGAACAATAGTGCAAATGCAATCCTCACAAGAAAAAAATGAAAAACCTATATTTACTTGAAAGACTGAACTAGGGCAACCTAAAATTCTAAGTGAAAGGTAAAGGTTGACTTAGGTTAATCCCAAGGCTTCGGTAGTTAGGCTTTGACCATAATAAGTTCACTTTAGGGTATGATGTGATATTGGTGTTAATCTCAAGGGGTCTATGGTTATCTCTAGTTTCTTTAAGAATCATAAGCTCATCAAACAAAAGCTTTTTAATTCAAACATTAAACAAATTCATGAAATTAACAAATCTGCAATAATATTTCATAAATATCAAACAATTTTTCTTTCACTTAAGTAGATTTAGCTTTAAGCATTCAATAATTTTATAGAAACAAAATATTTTCAATATATTTCCATTTGTTCATTTCTGTTTTAGAACATTTTTTGAAATTTAAGATCTAATCTAAAATAAAGCATCAAAATACTGAAAAATAAAATTGCTCATGGGTATTCTCCACGTATGCCCCAAGATTTAATCAAATCAAAGTAAACTACTCTATACATCACCAGATTGCTTCACAGCTAGGCATAGAATGGTGTGAACTTTTAAAGAAGGGGGTTAGTAGTTTGGACACTAAGTAGGTTTTGTATGTACCCTTAAATGACGCAACATATAGCCTTGTTCGGTTGAATGAAAAAACCAACTACAAAAGATACATGAGATAGGTAGCTATCAAATTGGCTTTGATATTGATTAATTTCTATATGCATACAACTTTTTAATCTAGAATGCTTTAGAAAATAGGAAAAAGGAACAAAACTTAGAGAAGTTTTGGCTTTTTTGACATCCACAAATTTTGAACTTAACTTAAGAAGAAGTATCCCTTGGCCTTTTATAGAAGCAAGACACAAGTGGTATAAGACAAATACATTAGAGGAAATCCAAGGGATGAATCACATCAAGGCACATGGAATATGGTAACTAGTAAGAGGATTGCAAACAAAGTCAATGAAGATCAACTTTCATCTGCAGGTTGATGTCCTTTGGGTGTTTCATCTTCTTATTATTGCCAAGATAATAATTTGAATCTAGATAGTATGTAGGAACTTTCCCATATATTCAGAATGATTGCTTCATCATCCTATTCCTACACTTTGGTTTTGCCTCAGGCTTTCTACTCTCGAGAATGAGCTTTCTTGGACATTGGTGCTTTCCTTCACCGCATGCATAATACTAGGATCCTCGGTATTCCAATGACTCGAGCTCCTCCTTCGCATAATTTATCAGAATGTGTAGCCCGATTTAGATATGATTTTATCCGTTATCCAAATTTGCCTAATTGTCCATACCCAAACTTTTCATTGCAATCTACTTCTCCTACAATCATCAATTTCAATTATTAAATCCCTTTTAAAAGATTTATAACAATCTCATGTAAATAAGACCATCATTAATTCATTATCATTATATATCCATCATAAATAACATGCTTTCAAGAAAATCATTTATTCTTCTGTAATTATCTTTTTAGCCGGGTTATTGGACCATTGGACCTTTTGGATAACCTTAAAATTTTGAAACTTTACTTTGCATTGTTACCCATGAGTACCTAGTACCAAGTGTTAAGCTTTCACCCATAATTTTCCCAAACCTTGGCTTTTACTAGAACTTCTATATTTATCGGACCTTTACTCCCAAACTGGAACATTTCGTTCAATACTTTGCTTTACCTTTTACATCTCTTACTCCTGTTCCCAATACCCAGTACCTAGAACACTTGAATTACGAAATACTCTTTTTAAAATATTTCTCTTTCCTTTTTACTTCTGGTGATCTTTCCAACTAGCATTAGTTTTCACTTGGGATCCCCAAGTCTTATAGTCTTGAGGTGTGTTGTGAGACCACACAACAACTCCTCCATTTTGTCATTCATCTCTTTCTTCAAATGCGGAAGACGTTGAAGCTGCAGTATAAGTTTGGCTAAATCGTTCATGGATTTTAGAAAATTCTAGGCACTCCTCCTTGTTCTATTTTATTTTGTCTAGCCTTTCAATAACTTC
The DNA here is from genome assembly GCA_007258455.2 of Sequoia sempervirens. Taxonomy (NCBI): domain Eukaryota; kingdom Viridiplantae; phylum Streptophyta; class Pinopsida; order Cupressales; family Cupressaceae; genus Sequoia; species Sequoia sempervirens. The sequence goes on along the minus strand of VDFB02047230.1, from coordinate 371,245,437 downwards.
AACCACTAGTAAAAATCCCACTCCAGCCCAATGAATATTTCCAAGTGCGTTCAACACTGATACTGCTGTACTATGTTTATCGCCAGAGTAGTCTGATATCTCCACAATTTATAACAAACAAAATTCATTTTGAAAGAAAAAATATTGGCAAACTCTCTAGGAGAAAACAGTTTCAACGGTACAAATTTCTGTTAGGAATAACTTTTTGCATACTCCTGATCCTTAAAATTATTCACTTTTTAGCTTCTGAAAAGAAAAGAGAAAAAAATAGATATGAATGTGAAATTCCTACCTGGGTGGAAATTAGCCCAACATTTTTTGACGCTTCTTCTGACAATTTGGCGACTTGGGATGCGGATGGCAGCCCAGCTCTCACAGAAGCCAACTTGTTATCATTGGTTGCTTGTTTCGCCTGCAACAAAAAACTCATTAAGAAATTGCTCGAATCGAATTCGTAAAAGGAAAAACTAGAACCATGGAGACTAAAAAATGCCCAGGACAAATACTGGGTTTTTACCTTATTACTGTAATGATAAAGAAGAGTGTCAATATTAGTGACTAATTGATGGAGATAGTCCGGCGTGCTTGTATCTATGCTGAGAATCTGATCGATGATCTGAGCAGGCATAACAGGGGATGTCGCGGAAGCCATTATTATAGATACATATAGACGATTTGAAAGAATGAATTGCAGAGGATAAATGCACACCCTCTAATATATCTCACAGCAAGAAAGTGTATACAAGGAAAGTTAGAGAGTGCATTATATAAGCACATTAAACGAGTCGCTATTATCAGAATGAAGTCTATGGAATTTCCGCGCTGTTTCATGTAAGTTCTGTATGTTTTTGGTTGATCGGTGAAAACAAGGCCGGAAATAAATGAATTATAGAGTCGATTGTTAAGCGATACCAGGGCATTTTTAATTTTTCTACATTTGGCACCTGGCTTACAACTAATCAATAAAGCAATAAAGGTGTGGTAATGCGCTTAGCCACAAGTGGACACTTGCTAATCTCTCCGATCAGAAGTTCGACTAAATGACCGGCATTCGTAACAAATGATTTTCTGTTTTATTTTAATCCCACCAAATTGCGAGGGACACGAAGCGTCTCAGAAATATAAATTTATAACATTTTCATATGCGCTTGCAAGAACGTCATGGACTTGACTAACAAGAATATTTTTTGTTTTTAATTGAGATAAGAATAAATGAAACAATACATTATACACATCATAGCTGTTAAAAACAGCTACACCAGAGAAAAATAAACAGCTAAATATTGAAGTCACAGCCCGATCAATCAAAAGGAGTAAAAAATCTCCCAAAACAAATAATAATAATACCAGTCAAGCATATGGAGAGAATTTTACAAAGGTTGTACTGAAGAAAATAAGCAATTTGAATCTGCAGTCTATCGTTTAACAAGCATGTAACGTTTCATGATTGCAGGCCATGGAGGACTAGAGAACTTTTCTACAGACAACTTGTACAGGCTTATAGCAGAAAATCTTCTTGAGTACAACAAGTACAAATTAATTTGATCCAAAAAGTTGAGCTTTAACTTCAGAGTCTCTATCCGTAGTTGGATTAAGGAATTAACAGCAAAAAAACTGGTCAGCCAGACAGGGTTGCTGGATATATCAAATCCCTGGGTTCTTGTCTTTCTTGAATGATTGAATCAAGATAGTTGCAACCACTGAAAGAATGAGACATAAACCAATCAGCAGTAAATCAAAGCTTAAAACCAGATATCTAGAACTTAGGCGGTGTCACAGAAAACCACAGGGAGAGATTCATGAAGAAAAAGAAGGTAGAAGGTCCTTCAAGGAAAGCTTAGTCTTCGTTGTAAGGTTTTCAAAGTTCTGAAGTTGAGCACAAAGATTACGAAGAGTGATAATAGATAGATCAGAAAAAAAATAAAAAATGAAATAATAGATAGATCAGAATTAAGGTCTGTAAGGGAGTGGCAATGGAGAGTGCAGCTAACCATATGAAGGCTCAAGTTGGAATAAATCAGCTGTAGCTTGATGCAGATAGGATAGTGGGTGCTGGAGAACAAAGCCAGACATCTAAATTTTCAAATGTGGATAAGAAACACTTGTCTACAGATCTAGGGAATTAGATTATGAGTTTTGGATGACCCCGTGGGAGCAGCTTTTCAAGACTATTTGGGAGGAAAAAGAGTTGGAAGAGCGGAAAAGAGGGAGAGCGAGAATTTTTTAGAATAATGGTAGGACCAAAAAGCATGTTTAATGGACTCAACTTGAGTGCAGAATGGGCAAGATGGACGGGGTGGATAAAGGTGAGACGATTGCCAATGAGGAGATTCACATGAAGGGCCCTCGAAGCCACAAGTTGGGATTGAGCATCCGCCTTGGATTTCCATATTGGTTTTCCATATTTGTTGAAGTTTATTTCTTTTAGACCGAGTAAAAAAACACTTCCTGATGGAGTTTAAGCGGGACGAGATGGTGAGAGGTGGGAGTTGTCGATATATTATCTTGAGAGGGAAAGATAGGAGATTATGAGTAGTGGTCGTCAAAATGAATACATAAGACTGGGGTTTATCAAATTTCTTCTAAGGAACGGAGATTATATTTTCTAGGGTTTAAGGTAGTTTTAAAGTGATATTTTCATGTCAATTTGGTTTTTTTAAAGTTTTAAGTTATAGGACTGGGGTTTAGGGTCTTTTTAGAGGCAATAAAATATATTATTTATGATTTTTTAACCCCTTTTTGTGACCATTGTAAGTGTGACAAGATTTGAACATGTTTGGTCAAGTCTAACTTGTGAGCATGTTTTAGTGGGACACATGGAAGATCCTGGATGAGGAATCTTTATGCCCACTACATTTTCCACATAATTGGGAGATCAATTTGGAAGAAGAGGCGCTTTCATAAAGATTTCACACACATTGTGTGTGCACATGCTTGGGGTTATTTTGGAAGATCAATTATGAAAAGATTTAGGTTTCTATTTAATCTCTCTTTGTGGATTGAAAAATGGTCTTTTCTTCATTTTCACAATTGGTTTGTCCATATAATACTTTTGGTGAGTTTGAGAAAAATGAGAGAAAAGTTGAGAAGTGTAGGTTTTGTAGAAGGGAATTCAGAGGGAGATGTTCTTCTTCTTATTAAAGAATTTGGAGACTTAATAGAGGTAGGAATCTTTACTTAAATGTTATAGTTATGTTTTTAATGTAGTATGACTGAATGATGTTAAAATTGTGTGAAAATAATTGTGGGTTGTTTTCATTTATTTTGTGTTTTTTTAGTTTGTTGAATTGAGTTGTGGAGGGAGAGGAGGGTTTCATCTCCTCCTTCCTTATATTAAAGCTTGAAGAAGTCTCAAATTGTTTGATTCCTCTTTTAGTTTAATTGGAATATGTTAATGAAATTGTGTAAAAGGAATTGGTAATCTATGTGGCTTTGTGTGGTATGAGTTGTAATCTCAAGCTTTCCAAAAGACCTCATAACTTGGGGGTAGCTTGTGAGAAAGCCTAAGGTTGGGAAGTGAGCCTCCATTGGTCTCTTTGTCAAGATATTTTTGTAGGTTTTGAAGATTCATCAGAGTTTTGATATGCTTGTGTATTTATGTTGGTTCTTATTTTTGTGGAAAAATACCCTTAAAAGTTTCTTATAAAATGATATTTGCAAGAACATAAACCATATTGATGAAATGTATTTGGATGCTTTATAAATTACTTGCGAAATAGTTATTCAATTATGGGATTTATGTGACATAAGTTATAGTGTTGTGTTTGAGATAAGAGTTCCTCATATTGTCTTAAATGTTTATTTTAAATAAAATTAATGTATATCATCTATTTTATTAAATTATAGATGACGTAAAGCATAGATAAATCTGAATACATTCCATTCAAATTTGGTAAATAAATTACAATTGTTATATTTAGGTCATGTTGTATTTTTAAAGCAAAGAAATGTGACGATATCCTATTGCAAGTTAAAAAGAATCTATTTTAATGAAACTTTGTTATTTGAATTATGTATTAAATGTTATTTCAAATAAAATAAACACATATATACATACCCATAATTGTTGAAATTATAAAAAAATAAAAATAATAAAATAAGTTACATATTGATAGTAAGCTAAAATAATGGTTCAATGCAAAATTCATGTCAAAATAAAAATTATATATATGAAATGGATTTAATATCTATCAAGTACTAATAAAAATAAAATATATCATGCTTAAAATAGTATATACATTAAAAGAATATGAAGGTATATTTAAATAAGTGTTTATTATTATACAATATATCTATTATAATTTATATACATTGAAAGATATAAATTCAATATAATTGTGTATGAATGCACAATTTAAAATATATTGAAAATAGTTATCAATTTTTTATGTAAACTTATCATGTTTTCTACGTTAAAAAAATAATTAAAATTTTACCAAAAAAATTCACATAATTGTTTTAGGCTAGAGCCCTACCTATAGGGTGGCATCCAAAGGGTGTGACCCTAAGCATTGTAGTCCTTGATGTGTTGTGCACTACACTAGGGGGTCTGAAAATTCCTTGAGGGATCATGACCCCCTTCTAGAGTGGCACCTCCAAGGAAAAAAAGAAGAAGATTGATGTGTATATATATATATATATATATATATATATATATATATATATATATATATATATATATATATATATATATATATATATGTATATATATAATCTACAAACAATATTAAAAAATAAATAAACTCAGTGAAATTTTGTGGTTCGACCTTTGGGCTTGGTTACAATGCTTGATAATTTATGGCTACTATTTTGTTTATTTTATAATTTTAGATATTTTTTTATATTCATATAATCTACAAGTAATATAAAAAACAAAAATAAACTTAGTGAACTTTTGTGGCCCATCCTTTGGGCTAAGCTACAACGCTTGATATGCCTACTATTTTATTTATTTATAATTTTAGATAGTTTTTGTTTATATTCATGCAGAGCAATATAGTTGTAAAAAATTCATGAACATACAAATAAATAATGAAGGAATGCAAGAGAAACAAATAAATAATTTTAGATAGTTTTTGTTTATATTCATGCAGAGCAGTATAGTTGTAAAAAGTTCATGAACATACAAATAAATAATGAAGGAATGCAAGAGAAACAAATAAATAATTAAAGAATGCATGAGCAAAAAAGAAATAATTTGAAGGAATACAATAGAAATCGGTCTCCAACCTGCAAAAACAAAGAAATAATGAAGGAATGCAAGAAAATTTTGGTTTTAAGATTTATCATTATGGATTAAGGTTCCTATCTAATGGCCCAAATCCAATGGTGTGTATTGAATCTCATCCAAGGGATGAGATTTAATGCTCATTTCATTTGTAAATCCTAAAATCTTTTAATTATGTAATTAAGCTAATTATAATTATCTAATTGGAATTTAGGTCATGGTGGGGGAACATGAACCTAGGACCCTTAATATATTTTATAACTTAAAATATCTTTTATAATTTATTAAATTTATTTTATTTTTCTACTAGGTATTTGTGAGTTAATTTTGGAATTAAAGTTTTTTCAAAAAATTGAAAAATAAAGTGATTACCCATCTTAATTTAATTTAAATCACTCTACTTATAGAATGCAAACTTAGGTAATTAATCCAATACATTAAAATGGAAGAAATTATAGTCTCAAAGTAAATAATGCATTAGTTTGAAGTTCTTTCCAACATTCTAATTAATCAATTTTAATTAATGAAACCAATTATTTATTCGTATAACAATTTTTTAATTAGGAGTTTTGAAATTAATTTATAATACTATTAAGTTAAATTTGAAACTTGTTCCTTGGAAAATATTAAAATATAGGTCTCAAATTAAATGAAAAAAAATACCCGTTGATTTGATTATTTTTCTTAGTTAAATAACACAAAGTTAATTATGAAACCAATAATGGCTTCTTAGTTTTCATTACTAGATATGGAAAGTGTTAGATGTGAAAAATCTTAGTCAACATCAATACATTTAATTAGAGATTTAATTCAACTATGGTTAGCTATTTTAGGCATTGGATACACCTTGGTGGCACAAATTTTATCTTCTTATAGTCGATTTAACTAATAGATTCATTCTCTTAATTTGGATAATGAAAGTCCAACTAGAAGAATAGAAATTTAATTATAATACTATTAAATTAATCTTGAAAAAGATGATACCAAGAGAAAATTAACCTATAAGGTTAGGTCAAGTTATAAATATTTCCATTTTTGATACATCTATTAGTTTAAAATTTTACAAGTGTGGCTTGATCTAGTTAAATGCTACAAAAATCCTTATAAATGAGGGTTCTTATAGTTATCCCTTCAGTTTAGAAAAAAGTTAAATAAAAGATTAAATTAGTCTAATGTTATTTATTCTAGTAAAGATAATTTATAATAAACCTTGAGTTTTGCCAACATGGTGCAATGCCATCAATTGTACCTATGATTACATCATGTTGAGCATGAGAGATGTGAACATTTTAGAGTTTTAAAAAAATGACACAGTGTGTTGTGTTCCTACTTCCTAGCAAAGAGATTTTAGGTTGGCAAGTGAAGGGTTAATATGGTTCAAGATTTGTAAAAGGAATTGTTAGATTTTTGTATTGAATGTATAAAACAAGAACCAATCGAATAGAAGAGTATATGATTTGAGAAGAAAAATGTAGAGGGTAGAGTTTGGTATTGATTACTAGAACTTGTTGGAACAATTGTATATTAAAATTCACATTTTTTTTGTGCTTGTTTAATAATTGTAGACATGCAAAATTAACATTATGCATCCACTCATTAAATTAATCGAGCTCATCCATTCACTAGGTAAATCGGGTCTTTAATTCAATCTCTAAGGATTATCCACTTAAATTGAATAAATTAACTTTATTTAATTTAAGCCTATCATTCCCTCTTTGATTAAATAAATCAAGACTTTATTTAATTAAATCTCCAAGTCATATTCCATCTTTGTCTGATTTAAATAAATCAAATATTTAAATCAAAAAGGTCAAACATCCTAATCATCATTAGATTAATCTAAACCTCATTAATCTAACCTAACTAACCATCACATCCTCTAGATAATCCTACTTGCACAAATAAATCAATTTATTGATTTATTAAAATCCTTATTTTCACTCAACATGACATCTTTGAGGAATATTCCCTCAAGTTTGAATTCAAAATCATGTGGACATGTATATCCAACAAAGAAATTAATGTCTCTTACACGTCCCTTGCACAAGTCAAACTCAACATTTATATCACAAATTCAAATTTGAATTTCCCCCTCTTGGGCACATTTCCCAAATCTTGCACATCCTCAAGCCTATCACAAGATGACAAGTGTCTTCATCTCATTGGTCTAATATTTGTCCCACATTCATCCATTTGGCCAATCTCTTATCAAGAAAATCTACAAATAGAGGCTTCATTCTATCCATAGATCATCCACAAAAGCTCATGCAAAGTCACTCTCTTCATTTGAGAATTGATTTTTCCCACCTCATATCATCCTCATAATCATTTTTATATCATCGTCACAACAGTTTCATCACATAGCTTATCCAAAGGGATTGTGAAAGGGCTATTTTTCATATCAAATAGCACCAATCCCCCTATAAGATGTTGGTTTGATGATTGGAATAATGTTCTATTGTGTTTTGCTTGCTTTTGTGCTTTGTTTTCATTATTCTTGTGTTCAAAAGAATTTTATAGGGAGCATTATATTTGCTTTGTTTAAACTGACCAAATGTTAATATTTGTCTTTGTTTGAGGAAGATTTGAAGATTAGTGCTTACATTTGACGCCCACCGTGGAAGAACCTTATACATTTTTTTCATAATAGAGTGTATGATAAGGATTCTTGCTTCTATAATCTGATTACACATTTGAAGAAATATGCATATTTCTATTTTCATATTTTCATATGCTGTATCTACATATAACAAAGTTGTGGTTGCACAGTTTATTTTCAGCTTTTTCATTTACATTAGTACGAAATTTGCATTTACGTTGAGGAATTGAACTTTACATCTGCTGATTTCATTTACTACAAAGTTTAAAAAAAAAAACTTCTGCAACTTTTTTTCCAAATAATGTCTTAGTTTCCTTTGCTAGATAGCTTATCTTGCAGTCGGACAGATGGGCACGGCCAATGCATTTGCTAAGCTTACCCTATGACTATTCAATTCGCAGAAGCTCCCCACGTACTGTCCTACCATTTCATTTTCAAATCTGACTATGCCTCTACCTACGGTGCACTGTTGGATTTTTTCATTAAAACAAGGCTGAGCCTGTGAAGATGTATTCTATTTTATTTTGTTGTTCCCTCATTTTCCGCATGAATGTGATCGACCTACACCTACAACCTTCATAATTCACGTTATTACATTGTCCAATGCACCAGGCCACATCAAATAAATTAAATAAAATTTCTTTCTATTCGAGAAGTAATTCATGGTAATGATTCAGTACTTGCCTAAGATATGAAGTTAATCCTCCAATAGTGGATTGATGGGATCTAGATTGGAACGATAGGTTAAATTCTCTCTGCTTTGCTTTCGAAATATATATATCTGTTTCTCAAAGATTTTGTTATGTGACAGGCAGGTGGATGGGGAGTCAAGTACGCTGACATTGTTTTGATTGTTTTTAGGACTAATTAATGTTATTTAGTTTTGGCAGAGGCTCTCAAATATTTTAAAATTTTTCTTTAGTGATTAGATATCAGTAGCGGCTTGTATTAGATGCATCACTTCACACTGGACAATTTATACCATTTCAGTCTTGAACAATAGCCACACCAATCCTTCAAGAATACATCTATTGTTCCTTTGATGTTAAGCGATGCCCCTATGTAGTGCCATGGAAGGTTGGGAATAGCCACGACCCAAGGGGAGGACACTCGTAAAATTTGTGGAGTTAAGCTTTACACGTACCCGTTGCATTAGCATGAATGTTGTTTTTAAGGTTTACACCTACCAAAGGCATTCATCTTTGATTCACTGATGTTCGAGTACGCCTATGAAATAGCATTGCAAACTTGCCTTTTCAAAATTACGCCTTCCAGTTGTATTTGTTCACTTATTACTCTGTTGACCACAACCTGTGAAAATCATGATGCTTGGGTAGCTATCGATCATTCACAAGATCTCTTCATATCGGTTTTACTGATTGCTGATTGATGTTGTGAATGCATCCCTCTGGGAAATATTAATATACGGAAATGATAGGCGATGTAACTATGGCTTAGTCTGTCCACATAGTTTCACTTCTAATGAATGCTAGTGAACTCGAAAGAGAAAGCAATGCAAATCAACATAGGTCATGTAACTCGGTGGTGATTTCGTAAGATGAGATGTTCAATCTTTAAAAGCTGAAATGTTAATCCATAACCAGAGAGAGGAAGAATTTTTTAACGCAAAAAACTGTAAAGCTTGGACCAAGTCACGTGCAAAGTCATGTATGAATTCCTCTGAAAGCTGACTGTCCTGCCATAATAACGTAAGAAGACCCCCTCCCAACACGATATTCAAGCACAAGCCATAGACGTATGGAAGTCTCATACCATGCATAAAACTTCAGAACGCTAGGATGATCCAAAGAATGAAGAGTCTGCACTTCCTGAAGCACCTTGCTCTTCTGGGACTTGTCTACACTCATGATTGCATAATATTCAATGGTATTCCTTTATAAATAGTAGAGCTCCCTTGTTTCCCACCATAATGGTTTTGTTCCCATGTTAAAGAGATAGCGCACATTTCCATGATTATTTTCTTTGGCATTTATGTCTGCGGAGAGATTGATTAAATTTTGTATATACTCTTTATTATTAACTACTGCAGAGTCACATGCCATGTCAATCGAGTAACTTTATTGGGAAAAACAGTGCTTGATCCAAGGAGACAGAGGGCGGAGGAGAGAAAACAAGAATTAATTCCTTCTTAGTTGAGATCTGGCAGCAAACCAAAACGTACAAGTCACTCAATCTGGGAAATTTGGGGTGTTGTAACTTTTGGGCACGGTTAAGCTTTGAAATATGCCCGTAGATGGTTCTAAAGCTCCCATTTTGGTGTGTGCAGAGTAAACAGCTAACAAGAGTTGTGGAATGAAGCTTTAACATAGTGAATAGTGTTTTTATTCGCCACTTGCATTAGTTTGAAATTTCATATGATTTGACTTGACTATGAATTCTGACATAGGGAATAGTGTTTTGGTTTAAATGCTAAATACATGCAACCCCCTTGAGAATTCCTTTTCATAGTTCTTATGTATCTTTTTTAACCACAGCCGACCACTTGAATGGAACACAAATCTCTAGCTACCGCACAATATTTCTTGGAAACTGATTTCTCAAAAGGATTTGCACAATATCTATCTTTTTCTAATAGATTGTTCAAAATAATGTGCGTTTAGATCTTTATATCCTGGTTATCAACTTATATTTGAGCAACTCGTTCCATTGGCATTAATTACGAACTGCAGTTAGTAACATTTTTAATACATTACTTTGGAATTGGTGGAAGAAATGAACGGATCCAAAGCTGCAACTTAATTGATAGAAGACTATTATTACTGACAAATGCTTGGTCAAACAAAGACCATATTCAATGCTCTATATTGGATACACACACTTTTTGTGTTAGTAAAGGAAATTTAGAAAGCAAGTTCAAAATCAACGTGACCATTTTAAGATGCGCAAAAGATAAACACTCTTATTCCTTTTCTTGTTTGTGTTAAATGAAACATGAAATTCCATTACTGACGTACTTTGGGAAAGTCCAAATAGAGAAATGGGAGTTGTATGGTAGTCAATTTCTAGTTGTGTACATACCGGTTTGCATTAGGAAATAATTTGTCTCATCTTTAAGTTCCATTGACTACACATTTGATTTCTTTCGATATTTATTTGATGAAACGTCTCTTAGCAATTAATTCTCATGTGTTTGTCTTTCTATCTTGTAGGAGAATTTCGTTGGCACATTGAGGCAAAAAAGAAGTACATTTGAAGTAGACACTTGAACTTGGAAAAAAACATTTTTTAGTGCTTATGGAAATAACTTGAAGCATTCATTTCTTGATTTTGTTTTCTGTTTTAGAACAACTTGCTTTCAATTTAGATTTAAAACAATCATTGTCTTTATCTTTTTGAAGTTCAATTAAAATTGAACCTTAGAAAGTGACTAGACTTCACTTTTGGGCTAAAATTGAACAAACAAATCTTCACATTTGAATTTTTTTGGTGCTTAAAACGAATTCATCATTGCTTGGAGGCTTAAAATGAACAAGTGCTTTCGTGTTTTTGTAATCTTTTTTGCAAAGTAATTTCACTTAAAAAAGACGTATGCACTTCTATACTGCTTCACAGTGACCTTGAGAATCAAAAGTCTTTTTGATGACATTAGGTTGTATAAAAGATTTCCTCCACACTTCAATTTGGGTTTAAAAATTGAACAAAACATTGTGTGAGTGTGAGTAAACCTATTGCATGTGTTCTCCCTTTGTTTCTAAATGAAGGTCGATCAAACTATGAATATGTTTACTCGCTTTTGTCTTTCTTATAGGGCCTACCTTGGGGAAAAAGTACTCACCCAAGGGAACCACTCAACCAGTAACACTATAAAGCCAAGAGTATTTCCAATTGGGATATAAATGTGGGTATTGGAGTAAACGCTAGTATCACGCGGTTGGCTCCGACGAGATGGATCCGAAAGGGGACTCTCGCCATATGGGTCAATCTCCACGAACGAAAAGTCTGAAATAGAACCCTTGTTTTGTAGTGACCAATTGATCCATTGAGCGAGTTTATCAAAGTGGTGAATTGGAACTTAGATTTTAAGAAGTTACTTTCCATGTCCGATCTTCGTTAAAGTATAGAGGTTAAGACTTCATTCTTGACATACCTTTATACTCTTTCCTTGGTTGCATGTAAAGTCATCTCTTCTATGAAGGGCATGAGGCAAGCCCACCAAGAAAATTGTACCAATTGAGCTAGGATGTTATATTGCTTATGAGTCAATTTGAAAACATAGTGCTTTGATCAAAAATATTGGAAAACCAACATTCAACATGAGCATAAAATCTCAAACCCTTTAGGAGAATAAAATATCCTTGAAAAAATTCACATGTTATTGCTTTCCCTTGGGATTCGTATCCTTAGAGGCATCTAAACATTTGGATTTCATCTCAATTTGCTTATACTAAAGTCAACTTTAGGTAACTATTGCCTCAAATTTCCTTGGTTTCCGTGTAATACACTTTGTGGGATAAGGGGAAAGTTGAGACATTAGACATATAGATTCAAAATCTAATCAAGAGTGTGTTTGTGGTAAAAAGAATCCATTAAGCAAAGATTAAATCAATTGGACCCCACCCAAAGTGCTTGACATCTTTTGGTCGTATAGTTTTCATGCAAACATTGGTCTTTTGATTTTGAATTACTCTTAGAGAAAAGCATGTTCTTCACTATTTTGGCCTAGTAAACAAGTCCTTCCTAGGTTCATTTAGGATCAAATCAAACACTTCATCCATCCAAACATTTATCAAAACCCATCCCACCAAACAAACTTTAGAGCTTTGGAAACATCATTCTAGACTTGGGTAAAACATCAAAACCGAAACTCACCTTGTTTAGTTAGGAGTATGCAAATGCATCCTTTCTCATACCTCTAATTAAATCAGCAATCCTTTTGAACAAGTTCATCCTAAAATAACATCCAACATCTTAGGGTTTACAAGTCCATTATCTAAATCAAACCAATCAAAATCAAACCCTAAGTCTAGCATTGATCCAAAGTTTCTAAACGTTCAACACGCATATCATCCTTCATCTCGTCATTAGTCCTAAGAACCTTAGAGGTCACTTTTGCAATAAGGTCAAAACACACGGAGAACATGAAATACAAACTTGATCCATACATCATGACTAATCCAAGTCAACTAAGCTTTCAAAGCCTTACAATGCTGATTGATTATAAAAACTCACACTCATACAATCCATACATGGGATCATTACTTTCTACAAATTCCAATGGCACAACAAGGATAAGTATGCCCAAATCAAAGATTGGAACACATTTCCTAATGGTAGACCTAAGTCCAAACCTACAAATCCACCAACCGAACAATCAATGCATGAGCCTTCAAATGAACAACATCATCCCACCAAATCCATACATGCCAAAAGAGAATGTACCAAGTACAACTTTTTCAAACATGAATCCAAATTTTTTTGGGATGGATACATTTGCAAATCATACGAATATTGCCAACATCAACAATATTCAATTTCAACCTATCATTCCAAGTCAGAACAATGTCCAAAATTGATTTGTCCATGATCCCATTCAAAAACCACAAGTATGCACCCAAAATCTACTTAAACAAAAGCCAAATCAACTCTATCAAGGGAGTCAAGATCAAAATCAAGAACAAATTTGGTGAGATCAAATTGCTACACTTACCAAAATAGTTGAGTCATTACACCAAGAGACATCTCCACCACCATTACCCATATCAACATCATTCCTTGGCTTAGGGCTTCCCCCTTTACCTAGCACCAATCACTCCATCCAAATCCATCCACCTAGCATCAATCAAGCCATCACATCAAATCCTTTGAATATACTATTGACATCACACCAACAAATGGTATTCAATCAAGCAAAAATGTTGATCCCAACCAATCAAAATATGGTCTCCCAAGGGCCTATCACCTCGTTCATTCGAACCATCCCTATCACTTCTATCATTCCAAACACCACTATCATTCCCATCACATCTCAAACCCTCATGATCACTCCAAGCATATCTCAACCACTCATCACTACATCCAACACAATTCCAAATCCACCACTACTACCACAAAAACCAAACGTAGCAAGACAATATAACATTGAGTTAAAAGCTCACCAAGCCTACCAAAGGGCCATCCAACAATATCTAGCCACACAACAAGCAAGAAAAGCTACCCAAGCTGCCCAAGACTCTCAAGCTACCCAACAAATGCAAGCAAAAACACACAAAAAATGACAATTGATGAGAACAAGGATCAAGATCAATCCATTACTGAGCACCTTGAAGCTATGTCTACTTCATCCAATGATCAAATCAACTTATTTCAAGAGTCATTTTTCAATCATGATCAAAATCCACCAATGATACCCAATAATGATCCAATTCAAGAAACGTCAACATCATTTTACCCTATGGTTAAAGACATTGGAAATCCCTCCACCACAATTGTTGAAAACAATGATCAAGGTCTCCATCGATGAGCACCTTGAAGATGTTTCCACCCCATTTGATGATCAACTCACCATACATCAAGAGCCACTTTTTAGTGATCTATTTTAAGGAGTGTTAGGATTATTTGATCCTATTGACATAATGTACGATCCGTTGACCTATGATCATGTTGAAAATGTCTCTACATCACCTTATGAGTTAGAGGACATATCTCAAGAATTTATTCCAAAGCATGATCAAAATCTTCCACTAATGTCTAGCAATGGTCCTTTCCAAGACATGTTGACCCCCTTCGACCTCATGGTTATAGATACTGAAGGAACCCTAAAATTGACACTTGAGGATATTGAACCACTTATCATGTCTAAGGACGACATACAAGAACCCTTTGTAAGTGATCTATCCTTTGAAACTAACCAATGTCAAGAACTTGATCCAAAGCATGTCGAAAGCAACTCCGAAATCATTCAAGATCAAGAATTTGTATCTTCAAGATACTACAATAATCTAATGGACACTCTCCTATCTATGCAAGATGATCACATCCATGTATCACATACTCCTCCATCTACCCATGGGATGCTTTCTATAGATGGACACGTAGATGATCTTCCATCAGAACATGTTTCCTTTACTCCTGAAATTATTACATGAAAAGAGAAAGTTATCAATCCCTACGGTCAAATAGAGTTGTCAAAATTAGGATTAGATATATCCAAAATTCAGACCGAGGACATCAGGTATGAGGATATCCAAAATTATCCACTCAAGGAAACAAGTCTGATAGGACAATATAATCTAGAGTTAGCAGAGTAGCAAGTTGAACTAATTTCATCTACATTGGCTATCTATCAGAGCACACTTATTGAACAAGACATCTCAAAATGGGAAGAATCAAAGAACAAAGGTACTACTTCCACGATATTGGGGGCAACTTCATCTCAAGCAAACGTCAACATAGGAAGCACAAAGAGTCCTTATGAAGGAACTAGTGCCGATACTACAACTAGCCATGTTATGAATCTTCATCCACCCATCACCCCATCCATGAGTTGGGACCAACTTCAACAGAAAGAATTGAATCAAAGTACGAAGAACATTATCAAGGAAAAAGAATAAAAAAAGCATAGTGGACAAATCAAATACATATGGATACCAAAGAATGCAAAGAAAGATTATCCCTATCAAAATCCATCAGTGAAAGAAACTATGGGGAAAAATCAAAAAGGTAAATGTATCCATCAAAGATGTCCACAAAAGAAAAAACAATCTTTTCAACTGATGTACAAAGTGTATCAAGCAGTTGGTCCTAATTCCACACACACTTTCGTAGCCACCCATCATTGTTCATCTTCCCAAGTTTGGAGAGTCAAAGATTCCAAGTTGTCGACCAATCCATCTTTATCCCTAAACACACTCCATCCATGCCTCCATGCATGATATCCAATTCTCATATTGACCATGTATTGGCAACAACCCTCCATCATAAGGATTCAAAAGAAACCCTATCACGATGTACGCAGAAAGAAAAAGTTAACTCCGATATCAACAAAGCAAATCAGGAATCTCAAAAGTTGCATTCAAGTGCACATATCTTAACAAAGCAACTTCTTCAGGTAGGATACCAATGGCACATTATGATAGAGGCATCTACATCAACAACACCTTATGCCTTACCATAAGCCTAAAATCTATCAGAAAAATAAAAATAAAAATAAAAATAAATGAAAATCCAAAAAAAAAAATCAGAAAAAGGATTGAAAATAGTAAAGAAAAAAATCGTCCTCTAGTGAAAACCAAATGTTTGGCACTTTGGGCAAGACCATGATGAAAACCTGGCAAACAGGCGTCATGAGTAGAATCAAGTATCTACGTGTGCCAGTTCAGGAGGAAGCATATCATCCCACCCATAATAAATCCAACATTCCATCCATCTCAGCCATAATAAATCCATGCATCCATGAACCATTTATCCAATCCATTTTCACCTATCTGCATCCATCATCCAATTTCTCTTGATCTTGATGAAAGTTTGGGGCACACTGTATGCCTGCTTATGGTAAACATCTTGACAAGGGTCATTTTCATGGATCCTATCCTATCCAACATTATCTGAGCCTTGAAGCATTATCCCATGAGCATTCTTTATCTAAAAACCTTATCTTATCACAAGATAATCCTTGGCATCCTCTGCCTGCTTACCATATCCATCCACCCGTACACCTATCCAAGCATCTATCCATAACATTCCATACATTTCTAGACACTAGGGGCAGATCTATACATCTTGCTTCAAGAATAAATCTTGATATATATCCTCCAACTTATGTGGCGATCTAAACATTGGAAAACATGAAACCAAATTGGTCAAACCACTTGTGAGAAAAAATCCAAATCACTAGCCCATGGCACATTTTGATGAGAAGACATTCCTTATCAATCTCCATCATTCATCGAACATCAATCCAAATAATCAATATCAGTTGCATCTAATGCATCCTTCAACGTCACATAAAATCATTCAAAACATCTTTCGTACCAACCCAAGCTTCAACAATCCTAATCAATCGAATCTGAATCCATAATCTTGGGATATCCTTCCTGATCATTGTGTTGCTTAACACTATCCTTTCATTGTTGTGCATCCTCAACAATGTTATCATCATCAATCCTTGCATTGTTGTGCCTCCTCAACAATGTTATCATCATCAATCCTTATCAATCAATCCTTGCATTGTTCTACATCCTCAACAATATTACCATCATCAATCCTGATCAATCAATCCTTGCATTCTTATACATGTATCCTCAACAATGTTACTATCATCAATCCTGATCAATCAATCCTTGCATTGTTGTGTATCCTCAACAATGCTATCATCATCATCAATCCATCGATTCGATCAGTCAACCTTAACTTGGTCTTCAACAAAATCTCAAACAGAGCACTAATATCATATCCACATCCAAATCGTCAAAATTGTGCGAAAAATCCAAAAACATTCAAAAAACATCAAAATCCAAAAACATTAAAAAACTTTAAAATCCAAAAACATTCAAAAAACTTTAGAATCCACAAAAATTAAAAAAACATCAAAACACAAAAAAATTCGAAAAACACCAAAATCCAAAAACATCACAAAATTAAAAAATCAAAACATTTGTAGAAATCTCAAAAACACCAAAAATAGCCTAAAAAAAAATTCCAAAAACATCAAAACATCCAATATTAGAAAAAAATCCATCTGTCTCATTTCGCTTTCACCCGCGATAATCAATCATCCATAATAAAAAAATTATCACTTTCATCCTTTGGAAAAACAAACAAAAACAATCACAACAGTCAGCAAAAACAAGCTTCAATCACAAAATCAAAATTGAAACAACAAAATGTTAAAACAAAATGAAACTCTTGATCATTTTAAGACATGTCAATCAACCTTATATCAACATCCTATCAATCAATTTATCAACCAATCATCATCCTATACATTGCATGTCCTAAGATATATCGTTCTGACAATGGGCATCATTTTGGATATCACTTGGATTCTTATCCTATCAAAACACATCCCTCCGGCTGAAGGTATGAAGAACATTGACTTGTTTGCATACTTGATCTTTTCTTTTGATTTATTTTATTGTGCTCATTCCAAGGACCTCTTGATGATATCCGAACGAAGGATTTAGAGAGATAGGAATGGGGCAACGACCATTATCTTTTGTTTGTTGTGCTTGTTGAGCATTATTATAAAATAACTTGGTGAATACTAGCTTTGTTAGGTACGTCCTAGCAAGGTTTCTATATGTCAAGTTTGAACAAGAATACTCCTATCTATTTGTTGAGTCAAATTCCATCGCACTAGGTGCAATGTCATCCTGGTTCTTTATACCTTGATGCATCGTACCTATGTGTGTTATCAAACATAAGGTAAGTAGCCCTTTTAAGATCCCAATCCTTGATAAGCAAAGCATCATCATCTATCATCATCAAAATCTCTAATAAAGTCTCGTCAAATCATGGACTTATTGGATCCTCTTGTCATCATCTCATTTTTGCACTAACATCATCATCATCAATGCATCCATCATTCATCCATCCTGCATCCAGAAAACTGTCAGCATACCACATATCATTTATATCATACATAATCGGAAACATCAATCATTTCACATGTATTGCATTTGTATCATCATCATAATATAGATCTGTTAGTCTAAGCATCTGCATAAATCATCCATTGCATAATCATAGCATATCACATCATCCATATCAACCATCTCATTTGCATCATCATAACCATCCATAGCATCCATTTTCAACCTCTTTATCGCAAGATCGACCCTCAAATCAAATCTTTTCGCTCAATCTCTCAAGGGGGCAATGTACTAGTGTACTTCTTTCTGCTGGGGCATCCGAAAAATCAGAAATTTTTTGAATTTTGATCATGGTATGTTTTATTCTTTGAACCAACGCAACAAGTACATTGCTTCAAATAGGGGCAAAATGTAGACATGCAGAATTAACATTATGCATCCACTCATTAAATTAATCGAGCTCATCCATTCACTAGGTAAATCAGGTCTTTAATTCAATCTCTAAGGATTATCCACTTAAATTGAATAAATTAACTTTATTTAATTTAAGCCTATCATTCCCTCTTTGATTAAATAAATCAAGACTTTATTTAATTAAATCTCCAAGTCATATTCCATCATTGTCCGATTTAAATAAATCAAATATTTAAATAAAAAGGGTCAAACATCCTAATCATCATTAGGTTAATCTAAACCTAATTAATCTAAACTAACTACCCATCACATCCTCTAAATAATCCCACTTGCATAAATAAATCAATTTATTGATTTATTAAAATCCTTATTTTCACTCAACATGGCATCTTTGAGGAATACTCCCTCAAGTTTGAATTCAAAATCAAGTGGACATGTACATCCAACAAAAAAATTAATGTCTCTTACATGTCCCTTGCACAAGTCAAACTCAACATTTATTTCACAAATTCAAATTTGAATTTCCCCCTCTTGGGCACATTTCCCAGATCTTGCACATCCTCAAGCCTATCACAAGATGACAAGTGTCCTCATCTCATTGGTCCAATCTTTGTCCCACATTCATCCATTTGGACAATCTCTCATCAAGAAAATCTACATATAGAGGCTTCATTCAATCCACATATCATCCACAAAAGCTCATGAAAAGTCACTCTCTTCATTTGAGAACTGATTTTTCCCACCTCATATCATCCTCATAATCATTTTTATATCATCATCACAACAGTTTCATCACATAGCTTATCCAAAGGGGTTGTGAAAGGACTATTTTCCATATCAAAATAGCACCAATCCCCCTATAAGATGTTGGTTTGATGATTGGAATAATGTTCTATTGTGTTTTGCTTGCTTTTGTTCTTTGTTTTAGTTATTCTTGTGTTCAAATGAATTTTATAGGGAGCATTATATTTGCCTTGTTTAAACTGACCAAATGTTAATATTTGTCTTTGTTTGAGCAAGATTTGCAGATTAGTGCTTACAATAATATAAACAAATTTTTGTATAAAAGTAATTTAGGAATTTAAATTGATTTAGTGTGAGGGTGGAGAGTTTATTTGTGAATGTAGTAATAGGGAATCGGGCAAAGCGATTGTCATATTGTAAGGAACAAGAAGGCCATATTTAGAAAACTATTTGGTAAACATATGTATTTGTTAACATAATAATTTTTTTGAGTAGATATGGAAGATGTAGAAATTCAAAATATTAGTGATAAGTATAAAATTTAAAATCATTTTAGAAAATGGAGATATTAAAAATATAAAAGTATTTTAAATTATTTTGTATGCAAGACATTTAAAATAAATATATTAGTAATAGACTGCAAATTTAAGAGCATTTTAGGAAGTGTATTTTATTTTATTTTATATACAAGACATATAAAATATAAATATTAACAATAAGTTAAAAATTGAAAATTATTTTATTTTTTTTAGTACCATATTATTATGTTCAATTAATAGTAATATTTTTGAATATTTTAACCATGTACATTTTTTTATATTTGTAATTTAAAATCATTTAGTTAAATAAACTAATTATAAATAATTGTATTTACCATGAATTTAGAAAAGAACATATGCCAATGAAAAATAGGCCATAAAAAGTAAATTTCATAGGATAAACAACTTTGTAGCTAAACTGGAGGTTTAAATATTAATTAATTGTTTTGCAAATATTAATCCACTTTCATTATTGAAAAGTCCTTCTAAAAAAAATACGCTGAGGCTAATGGTATGGAGCAATCCCAATACCTCGTAATGTGTAAATGGTGAACAGGTGTAAACGAGAATGCTTGTCTAGGCCTCGCTAGGTTGCATAGCTTCTAGACATCAATTAAGTGCATATATAGTGAGAATGGAAAGGGTGTTACATGTGAACGTGTGAAAATATAGACTGGAAACAAATTTTTCCTTTGATTAATGCGTAAGAATATGGTTTGAAAACTTTGTGAGGAATGTTGAGGTAGAGAGAAGTGTTTTATTGTTTAGAAAGCATAGGACATTTGTAGAAGAAGAACTAGATTTTGGAGAATTCCATGGAGGTGAGTTGTTATTTCTTTGTAAAGTATTAGACATTCAATTTAGAAGAACTTTCATTATTTGGTAAAACCTAATTTAGAAATCCTACCAAAGTAATCGCAATAACAACTCACATGCATATGATATGTATGTCATGAACATGAAATAGTAAAAGCCAAGAAATAGGTGACATATGGAAAACTAAATGGTCTTGACTGTAGTTGTTTATTCAAATTATCCTTGTAACATAAACCATTTTTTGGAATTGGAGTGCAAAGAAAGACCTATATAGGTGCAAATATACTTGATTCTTGAAGAGGAGCTTGTGAGGTCAGAGTTTCAGATGTTTTTACTCTTTTGTTTGCAATGAATTTTGATTCTTTGAATTTCTGTAAAAAATTATGCCAATTGTTTGAATATGTGTAATTTATGTCCATAAGCAAGCTGCAATGATGCTATAGTGAGAGATGTGCACAATTGCAATCATGTGATATGAAATTCATATGCAATATTTTTACTTAGTACATTGACCAGACTATACATTAGCTATTCCTTGGAGTGGCTATAATTATGAATTTGTTTGAAGAAAATGTACAATAAGGAATACTTGTAGTTGACATCTAGAAGGTGTGCAACACAACAAAGCATAGACAAGCATTCCTATTTAGACTTGTTTACCATTGACACACTACGAGGTATTGGGATTTCTCCATACCACTAGCCTCAACATATTGTGTTTCTCAAGGCACTTATCGATGTTGTTTCCCTTCCTTAATGTGTCACTTTAATGGTTTGATACCAATTTTTTTCTTAGGACTTTTCAATGATGTAAGTGAATAAATACTTGAAAAATGTGTCCATAAATCCCAAGTATATAATATTCCCATATTTTCCTATTTTACTAAAACTAAAATGAATAGTAGACCTACTGCAAGACAATCAAACTTAATTGTCCAAGCAAGTATTGCAAATGAAATGATAAAATTAATAATTGAATGCAAATTGTGTTAGCTTTATTGCCATCATGCATTTCATGTGCATGGCATTTTTCTTAGAGGCAAGTTACTATTGCAATCAGTGGAGGTCACTTTTGAAATTGTATGATGTGCATTGGATATGGCATGCTTTTCAATCAATCTAGAGCTAAATTGCATTAAATTCTAGTAGGTATACTATTCATTTTTGTTTGAGTAAATTAGTAAAATAGGACATTGTATATTTTGAAAAATATTTAATTGTTGAATGCAAATTGCACAACCTTTGACAGAGGGCTGGCTGGAACAAAAGCAATGAACCATTCAGTTTCCCTTGTAACAACGAGCAATACTTGTAGTTATCAAGTATCACAAATAGAAAATATACAATGTTGAAAAATGAAAATATAAATGAACCATTCAAATTTATCCTATGTTTTGTTATAAAGTGGATGCGACTGCTCATGAAAAATACATGCTTGAATTTAGAACTATAGGAAGGTAGAAAAATATTATAAACTTTTCAATTTGATTGGCTAATCAAGTATCTAAAATTGAAATGCAATAATTACAATAGTAAATATAGCATACTTAAAAGTTGTAATAATGGATTTTAAGCTATTTTAAGGGGAAAATGAGAAAATTAACCATTGTCTAGCATATAAAGGAAAAACATGTTGACTATAAAATGAGAGTGGCAAGAAATTTTAATCCATAAAACATGAAATGTAGTCATATAGGCCAAATAGCTAGGAACATAAGCATAAGATAAAAGAGAAGTGCAAGTTGATGCAATAGTAGGTAGCTTTGCAGTTGCTTGTGTTCCTTTATCATCTGCAATGGAATTGTTATGATTAGTACAAAAAGAATATTTTTATATAATTTTAAACATACTCTGCAATTTGAAGACAAAAAAAAGTATTTGTATCAGTATTTTTTTGTACCTTGTTGTAGCATATGACATTCATTCAGTCAAGAAAATATCTTTTGTAATGACATTGTTATGATTGAGCTTAAAATGGCCTTTGGTGACGAAGTCCTGTCGTGCAAATATAAATTTTGATCTGTCTTTCATGTAGTCTTCATATTTCATGTTTTGAAGAGTGGGAAAGAGTTGTTGGTTGACACAATTTTGAACCAAACAATGGATTCTTTGCTTTTCATTTGTTATGATGATAGTTTGAGGACGAAGTGAGTATATGTAACTCACTTCCTTGTCACATTGATTGCAATGACCGCTATGCTATTGGAGCATGCCATAAGTTTTGAATCTATAATTGCAAATCAGGGAAAAAACATCAAATGGATTTGAAAGTGTGTTTTCTACTCTTAATGTGCCTAAAACCTAAAACATGTGAACATAAATGGTTAGAAGCAGAATTTTGAAAGATGTTTGAGAAAGCGATAAGATATTTAAAAAGTTACTGAAAAATGTTGATTGCATCAAAGTAGTTAGCTTGTCCATTGTTATTTTGTTATTTGAAATTTTCAAATAAATGTTGATTGGATTGTGTGAAATATTCTCTTTTGATAGGTGGTTTTTAGGATATTCTTGAAAATAAATGCTAGTGTTTTGTTCCTGAATAGTTGTTGCGTTATTTGCAAGTATTGATGTTCATGAGATGGATGCAGTTATAGCTACATGGTAATGAGAAGGTTAGTTATCATTACAAAAAAAATAGTAGAGGCCAAAATGGTATAGAAAAGGGTTAAAAAGGATTAGTGAAATATGCTATGGAGAGATTTGTACCTATTCTCTATCAGATTTTTCTATGCCATCTTTGATATTAATAGCATATTGGCTACCAACTTTGTTAGAGCCAACAAACAAAGCACCTATTGTTCCAATTGGATACTAATCTGTGACTGCTAGTAATTGGCTTATAGTTGTATCTAGAGTGAAGTAGTAGTCTTTAGAAAAGAGAGGCATGATTTCAACTATGCTAGTGTCTGTCAATATAAATATGCAACCACAGTCCCCTCTATCATCATTTGTTCTATGTGCAATTTGGAAACCTAATATTGAAACTCCTATTCCTGGAATTATTTTTTTCTGATGTTGTTGCACAAGGTCTCCACTGATATTCAATGTAATTTTCATTTCTTCTTTGAGGTCCATGAGATCTGCACGTAGTACCTAATTTCTTCCGTTGTCTTTGTCCAATGTTTCTTTGTACACAACAAGAATGTCACCTTTGAATGTGTCACCAAATTTTTTGCATTTAAGTCTTCAATTGATATGGTCTTTTTCACTTATTTTCTAGATGAATGGAGGAAAATGTAAATTTATATCTAGATGATGGAGAAATGCATATGATAGGGTAATAGAATAAGTTGTTTACCATTTTCTTGTGTCTTTTTCCATGTGTTGCATTTGTTGTGCTGGTCTTTTTGTTTGTTCCATCATTTTTCCACAAAGCAATGATATAGCATTAGAGACTACATTGGAGCATATATTAGTCATATATGCTTATCTTTGTCTATAGTACTGCATAGAAGGTTAAAAATGCCTTTTCCTAGGGTTTGCATCATGGAACAATATAAAGTATGATAGAAAATTGGCTAGTTTGTTAAAGTGAAATGACTTTCTTTCTAATGTCATTGTCCAAATACATGTTTGTATGTTCAAGGAGTTGGATAGCCATTGAGTACAAAACATGTTTTCCCAAAATCCAATTACACCAGATTGAATGAGAGGAACCCAAACAAAAAGCATAAATACAATCAAGGGTTTTAATTTGAATGTAAAACCCAATATGAATTCCTGGTTTTTGTTTGGTTCAACTCATTTAGGCTTAGTGCATTACTTTTCTAAAATAGCATTTTTTGTGCTTTGCTATAGTAGACCTCTCTTTCTCCACACTTGTCTCCAATACTTGTAGGCAAAACTTCCATGAAACAATAACATTATTATATATAAATAATAGAGATTCATATATATATGCATATATACACACATACACATTACATATATATATAATTATAGTTATAAACAATTACATATATAAGAATCTATAACTAATTGTTGGGCAATACTTGTAACGAATCAAAGAAACAATATTTAACATTCTATTTTAATGTGACTACTCTAGAAATCTTGTTATTTTTAAGGACATTGTCTATGTTGCATACTAGTGAGCAACTTGCATATTCATACTTATCAATGTCTATTATTTCTATATTCTCATATCTTGTCTCCATTCTGAATGTAGAAAGCATTAGATTGTTCAAAATGCTAATTAGCCTTAATATGTATACATGTGAAATATTTATTACTTTGCACATATGTATAGTACAATAGAGTTGATATTTTGCATAGACATTAAATTGTTTCATTGCAAAGAGAGAAGGACAATGATCCAAGAATCTAACCTGCAATTTTCTTGTTCAACAGTTGACTATATTTGCACCAATGTAGATGTTTGTCTCCCACTGAAACTGTAAACAGCGGTCCCTATTATAGGGACATTTGAGAAAAATGAGCATAGTGGATGACATGTTATATGCAATTCATAAACATAAATCAATCAATGCTAAATGAACATAGTAAACGATAGACCAGGGTATGTGCAGGATCATCATAGAAAAAATAGGCCCTTAAGTGGCAAAAAATTCAAAAAATTCAAATTTAGGCAACTTGACATATAAAATTGAATAAGTTATCTATAATATTTCAAAAATATGTAAGAATAGAATATGTATAAATTTGAATGTAGTTTCTAAACTACTAGGTTTGTTTAAAAAAAAAATGTATTTGGTGAAAATTTGAAATTTCAATGCTGGTACTTAAATTTTAGGGAAATAAGAAGTGGGTGTTGTCTAACCACCCTGACCACAATAAAATTATAATATGTTTTATTATATTTTAGATATAAGTGGAGGACTCATGCCCTGATGTGATGCATAATTTTTTGTAATTTTTTTCCAAGTAAATCATTAATTATGAATTTTTTATTACAATTTTTTAAAAAATATAAAAACTCGTATGTCTGACTACCTTAACTTGGTCAAAACTTCATGAAATTCATTTTTTTATTTTTTTAATCATATATTATGTGAAGCATAGAATGTGACACATATTTTGGATTTAAAAAATGTGATATTGTTTGAAAGCTATAGATGTTTTTCAATCAACTTATCAATCAAGAATTTAGTCATAATTTGAATAGAAAATGAATAATAATTACTTATTAAATTCAAAGTAAAGCATAATTTATATCAGTGGAAATATGAGAACCTCCTTTAAAAACCCTTTTCGTTTCATCAATTTTGGGTAAAAAAATAGTCATCAGCCGCATACTCATCATATTGCCACTTTTTGGCTGATCATGATCCTACACATACCCACCAATACTATTGCAATCATTTTATTTTCATTAAATACATGTAGCTGGATGATCAAATTAAAAAATTTAAATGAAAGGAATATATATGGTTTTATTACTATAGTTTGTATTGAAGAGTAGATAGAATAAATGTAGAACAATAGAAAGAGATTTAATAAAGTTTGACAAATATTTAAGCATTGCAAACTATGGAAAGACTCAGTTGACACTTGATTGAGTTTTTCTTGAGCAATTTTTCATAGTAACTTAGTTTTTGTATGTAAATCAGTAAGCACCAGTATCTACTTTACAACAAAACATGTGCAATGAAGTCAACATTTTTAGCAAAGTAGTGCTTTGTTTTTTATGTTTCAATTGCAAATAAGAAGATCGTAATAGTAACCTGCTATCATGGGATTTCCAAGTTAGGTTTGTTATTTAGGAAATTTTCTCATTGAATAGACATGTGCATAGTTTGTCTACAATGCTAACTCAACATCTTAAACTACAATGAAAAAGCAACACTCTTTTGGAATAATGTTAGAATGCTGAGAAATCTTGTCATTGCTTTCATGACATGCATAACTTATACAAATGGACAAGTTACATGCAAACGTATATAAATATTGACTTGAAACAAATTTATTGATTGATTGATGCATTAGAGTATGACCTGCAAATCCTAGGAAAAACATTTTTGTAAATCAATTTTCATAGCTCAATAAATTTTGTAGTTTGTTATCAATTGTGACAAGTTACTATTGCAAAGTTAATGCATTCAATGCCCTCATAGTCCACAAGAGCTTGCTCAAACTATTCAACTTTCCCTGTAACATCGAGCAATACTTGTAGCTATCAAGTATGAGAAATAGACATTAGATTCCATGACATATAATACATTTTTCATAAACATGAACTACAAAAACAATGATAAAATCTGCAAAAAAGTAAACCAACGCAATAAATTTTTGTTGATAGGCTACTAGCCACTCAAACAATAAACACATAGTTAATCCATTCAATTCCTCCATAGTTGACAAGACCTTTCTTAAAGCATATGCCATCTATTGTACCCACTTGCCCTGTTAGCTCTTGTAACAAGCTATACTTCTAGTTATCAAGTATCATAAACACATAGTGAAGCCACTCACCAACAATGTACTTTTACAAAATAACGAGCATGGAAAAGCAATTATAGATATCCAACATTGTAACCTTTGTCAAAAAAGCATTGATGCACATGTGAAATCGGTTAATATGTTTACTGCTATAGGAGCACAGTGGGATGGGGACATTTTTCCTTTGTTTGTAAGAAAGAGCAACAAAACCAATGAAAAGGGCATAGTGATTAATAAAACCTTAATTGTAAGAGCTTATAGTGTGAATTTAATAACAAATAAAAAAGTATTAGTAAGTTATAAGAACTAATTTTCAAAATCTTATTCACAGGATTTGCAGATTCAACTGAATATTGTTACACATTACCATGTAATAGTCATACTATTCTCAGCATCGATGCAGCTAGTTCATTTGTATGATGTGTGCAGGACGTGAAAGCATAGACAAGCATCCCCATTTAGGAATGGCCCTTTTTTGTCCTTTGTTTCCAATGAAGTTTGATTCTTCAAATGTCTGGAATAACTATGAAAATTGTTTGAATTTGTCTAATTTTGTGCATAAGCAAGTGACCTTTGCAATCGTTTGATTGCAATAATGTTGTAGTCAGAGATGTGCATAATTGTAGTTGGCACAATTTGCACGTAGTGATTGAATATTTGCAAAATATATAATGTCCTCCTAATTTCCTAATTTACTTTAAAAAATGAATAATAGGCCTACACGAACGAATAGTAAAAATGATAATTTTTTTATTATCTCTTAATTGTAAATGAAATCATTGCAATAGTGACATGTTCCTTGGTTTCAACTGATCCATGCCATATGTAGTCCATTGTTCCCTATTGTACAATGAGGCTTTTTAACAATAAACAATGCTTGTAGTCGCAATAGGACATAAGTATGTAGAATGAATATAGTTGCAACAAATTACTATTATAATTGTTGAGTTTTATTTTGAAATTGAAAATGTTTCAAGTAAATTTGGAGAGTAGAAAGATTGTTTCACTGAGGGACTAGGAACTGTTGCAATTGGGGCGGGACACTATTGGAATTGTATGATGTGTATTGGATATAGGACACCTGTTGATCAATGTATAGCTATTGCATTAAACAAATCCACAGTCTACAAGACCTTGTTCAAAGTAAATTCATTTTTCTGTTTTGCAAATCTCATTTTCTTACTGTGTATGAATTCTTTTTCTTGTAAGCTATTTTTTTTTTGGTAGGAATGACGAAAAATTGTTCCTAGTTTTCTAATAAAACCTTGTAGAAGTTGTGAATGTTTTATGCCCTTGTATTGATATCAATACCTCTATTTCATTGCAACTAGAAGTATAGCTTGGCAAAATAAAGTTACTATTGGCATCATTGAATTTTTTTTTCAAATAGTTTCTTGGCCAATGAAATTGTATTGTTTAAAATATTCGTCTTTTTCCTATAGTTGGCATTAAAGCATATATTTTTTGTGCTTGAAAATTATGGTTTATCTATTTTTCTATTGCTTGGAGTAGGTCCATTTTTCATTTTAGTTTAAGTAAATTAGGAAAATAGGGGGACACTATATGTTTTGAAAAATATTTAAGCAGTGAATGCAAACTGTGCAAGCTTTTGTGGTGGACTAGTGGGTACTCAAACAATGAATGTATGTTTAATGCATTAAATGAAAACTTTGCAAGATGTGTTGGAAAACTTGTAGGTATATAGGTAGTGGATGAATAGTTAATTCATGAAATCTCATGCAAGTGTTGGGTTTTATTTGTTCTTATTCTTGTTTTTTTATTGTTTCTTGAAAAGCTTGCATGTTTTTAGCTTTGGGTTCCCCTCTTCCATGCTATTTATTCTATGAATAGTGCATTACTGGTGAGTAGCTCATCTGCTTGTTTATGATACTTGATAACAAGTAGTATTTATTGTTGTTACAAGAGGCAAGGGGAAAAATGGGTATAATATGTGAAATATGGTATGCAACCCATAAACATGGAATAGTGGAAGCAAAGGAGCAGTTGAGTATTGCAACAAAGAAGAATTATCACAGGGAAAACTAAATACTTTGAGAAACATGTCAAATATGGAGGCATTCAATGCATTAACTATGTATTCACTGGTTTAGTAGGTATGACCCTATCAACAAAGTTCAAAAAAATTGTATTTAATGCCTAAATGTTTGGAAAAAAAATATCGCTTTGGTCTATTTTTTTGTTAATTTTATCATGTGTTTCTATGTTTCATATTTATGAATAACAGGTTATCTTTTACAAATTTCATTTAGTAGATTGATGTTTCTAGTCCACTATTTATATCATTTAATGCATTAAACAAGAATCTAACCTTTTAGTTGTTTGTTGAACAACCAAGTATATTTGCAACCATATAGATGGTTGATTTCAACACCAATTGTAGGCAATGGTTCTTGTTAGAGGGAGAAACTAGAAAAATGAGCATAAACCATGACATAAGCAATGAACACATAGTTGATGCATTGATTTCCTCCATATTCATTTTACTCTAAGAAAATAATCCAATTAGATCAATGCGATAAATTTTTCTAAACATTTTGACATAAAATCCAAATTTCAGAGGTTTTGCTGGCATGCTGGTACCTATCCAAACAATGAATCTAGAGTTGATGCATTGTATGCCTATACAACAAAGAATTCATTTCTCAACGATGTAAAATATTTTTGCTTTATGTAGCAACAAAAAGATTGGTCCCTATCACTAACACTAGTGTATCATGTTCCTTAAACAAAACTTGCTATAGAGCAAAAAATAGTTTCATTTTTATGAATTACATGGTATGTCATATACTATGCCCATCTATCTCTTTGGGAAGTTAGGTTCTTGAACAAGAATTCTCCATTACTATTCAAAACTCTTCCAATAAATAATTCTCAAACACATTGGAAGAATTAAATTTCATTGCAAACAAAGTGGGAGAATGATACAAGAATTTGACCTTACAAATTACTGTTAAAGAACCAAGTCTATTTGCAGCAAGAAAGATCCTTTTCCTACACTTCAATTGCAAAAAACGGTTCCTATTATAGGGACAATACAAATAAATCAACACATTCCATGACATAGAACATGATATTCATAAACATGAAACATAAGAGCACATATTAAGTTTTGCTAATTATTCAAGAATTAAATCCAAACTGTTTGAGTAGAAAATTCCACAAGTATGCTTGTATTGGAATAGTATTTAATGCATTAAATATGTATTTTATACTTTGTGATGCATTACATATATTTTCCTAAATTTATTATGTGCTTCAATTTTGCTAATTTTCTTACAAGCAAACAAATATTAAAGCCATTGCAATGAATAGCAAAATAGATATGGGAAAATATACTCAAATCATACAATTTAATCAATGTTCATAGAGAAACATTGCATATGGATTGCATATCACATGTTTGCAACTATGCATAATTCTGACTGCAAAAGTAACTTGTTTCTGGCCAAAAAATAGTTTCATGTTTATGAATTACATGTATGCCATTCACTATACTCATTTTTCTATTCAGTAAGTTTGATTCTTGAACTAGGCATCTCCTTTATTGTTCACAACTCTTCCAAGGCATAATTTTTAGACACATTGGAAAGCTTAAAATTCATTGGATAGAAAGTAGAAGAATGATACAAGAATCTAACCTTCTAGTCTCTTGTTCAAGAACGAAAAATATTCACAGTCAGATAGATCTTCGCATCTGACTTCAGTTGGAAGCAATGGTCCCTGTGATAGGGAAAAATTAAACAAATGAGCATAGTCCATGAAATATAATATCTTATTCATAAACATGAAACATATAAAAGCACATGATAAAATTTCCAAAAAAAAAAGACCAATGCAACAAATTTTTGCAAACATTCAGACATCAAATTTACAAACTTTCCAAGCTTTGCTGATAGACTGATGGCTGTCCAAGAAATGAATACATAGTTAATTCATTATAGGTCCCCATAGTTGAAAAAATTAACATATAATATGTTATTCATAAAAATGAAACACAAAAACATATGATAATTTTTTTTAAAAAATAGACAAACGTGATAATTTTTTCTAAACATTCAGACATTACATACAAATTTTGCAAATTTTGCTAATAGGCTAGTCACTACCCAAGCAATGAATGCATAGTTAATGAATTGAATGCCTCCATAGTTGAAAAGAGCTTGCTCAAAGCATTGAGTTTAGTATTGTTTGCTATTATAATGGCTAATTATACATATCATGGGTGTAGTCAATGACATATTACATGAAGCAGTTGAAGGAAAGGAGTAGGTTACTATTGCAATGGTTTCATTTGAAATTATCAAATAATAAACAATTTACCTCTTTTTTTATTGGTTGGAGTAGGCCTATTATTCATTTTTGTTAAATTAAATTAGGAAAATAAGAGGACATTCTATATTTTGCAAATATTTAATCACATGATTAATAAACTGCTCACGTTTGTGGTAAACCAATCTTTCTTTCACAAATTTCCTTTTCCTTCCAAACAATAAAACACTTCTCTTTGCCTCAAGATTCTTCACATAATTGTCGGTATTGGCATGGTGTGATGGTTTAAAAGTGGAATTTTTGTTCTTGCCACCAAGGTTCAAACCCCGCTGGGGTGGTATTGTTGAATGGTTGTATTCCAGTTCATAGCTCCGGTTCAAAAGCATTTACCCTTTGAATAAATAAAAAATATTCTTATGCATCAATGAAAGGAAAAAAATGTTTCTAGTCTATATTGTCAAATGTTTATATGTAACATCCTTTCCATTGTCACTATATATGCACTAAGTCGACATCTAGAAGGTATGCAGCATATCGAGGCATAGAGAAGCATTCCTATTACACCTGTTCACCATTAACATATTACAATATTACAAGGTATTGCAATTGCTCCATACCACTAGCCTCAGCTTATTGTTTTTGGAGGGACTTCTCAATGATGTAAGTAGATTAATATTTGTAAAAAAAATAATTGTGCAATCAAATTTATTTGACAAATTTTATAATGTGCTTCTATTTTGCTTATTTACTTACACAAAGAAGAGTAGAAGACCTACTCCACACAATAGAAAAAGAGGCGAGTGATAGATTTGAAACATGAAAGATTCAATTGATACTTGATTGAGTTCTCTTTGAGCTACTTTCCTAGTTACTTGATTTCTTTGGAAAAATAAATAAGAAACAACATCCACTTTATAAAAAAAATAGCGAATGCAATAGGAATGTTTACTATTGCATCTGTTGTATTTTCTTTTCAAATAGTCACTTGGCCAATGAAATTGTATTGTTTAAAATATTTTTGTCTTTTTCCTATAGTTAGGATTTAAGTACATATTTTTTGTGCTTGGAAATTATTGTTTCTCTTTTTCTATTGGTTGGAGTAGGTCGATATTTCATTTTCCTTTAAGTAAATTAGGAAAATAGGGGGCATTATAGATTGTGGAAAATATTTAATCAATGCATGCAATATATATGAGGCAAAAAGACCCAAAAGTTTGTTGAAAAACATGGTATGTTGCTCTTAATAAAAGGAAACATTCCTAAAGGGGAATTCTTGTGTATGCTTTCATTCCGTGCACACATTGTACATATGAACCAACTACATTGATACTTAGTATCACACGACTATTACATGTGACCATGTGACAATATTCAGTTGAATCTGCAAATATTGTGAACACAATTTTACAAATCAAATCTTATAACTTGCCATGAATTTATTATTTGTGATTAAATATGTTGTTAGCTCTTACAATTTAAAGTTTTTATTAATTAATGTTCCTTTTTTCATTGGTTTTGTTGCTCTTTCTTACAAATAGAGGGAAAATGTGCCCATCTTATTGTGGTTCTAGAGTAGTAAACATGCTAACTAATTTCATGCGTGTAGTAATGTGATTTTGACAAAGGTTACAATGCTAGATATGTGTAATTTCTTCCTTTAGAATTTATACATTGTAACCAAATGAAAATTTCAAAATGGAAAACTACATACTTTGAACAAGGTCTTGTAAATTGTGAAGTGATTTAATGCAATAGCTATAGATTGGTGGATAGGTGTCCCATATCCAATGCACATCATACAGTCACCTACTCCTTGGCCTCAATTGTTCCATGTTCATCAATTACATAACATATGTCATTTACTGCACCCACTTGTCCCCTTAGCCCTTGTAACAATAAGAAAAACTTCTATTTATAAAGTATCACAAACAAACAGACAAGCCACTTGCCAATGATGCATTGTTCCTAGAATGAAGAACATGGAGAGCTAAAAACACAATATTTTCAACAAGAAATAAGAAAACAAGAATTAACACAAATAAAATGCAACATTTCCCTGAGATTTGATGAATTAATTATGCATTTACTACTTCCATACCCACTAGTTGTCCAACACATCTCAGAGAATTTTCATTTAATGGATTAAACATTTATTGACTCCTTCAAGATTAAATATTTTCTAGTATATATAATGTCCCCCTATTTCAATAATTTACTTAAACAAAAATGAATAGTTGTCCTACTGCAACCGATAGAAGAAGAGAGAAAACATTTTTTGAACATGAAAAATTTGTCCTTAAATCTCAATTATAGAAAAAACATAAAAAAATTATAAACAATACAATTTGATTTGCTGGGAAAAAATTTAAAAAATGAATTGAGAAGTTGCAATTGTAACTTGCTTCTATACAAAAAATAGATTCATGTTTATGAATTACATGGCACACCATTCTCTATTCTCATTTATCTCTTCAACAAGTCATATTCTTGAACCAATTTTCTCCCTTATTATTTACAATTATTCTAAGGTATAATTTTAAGGCACATTGGAAGACTTAAAATTCATTAAAAAAAAAAGGGAAGAATGATACAACAATCTAACCTTTCATTTCCTTGTTCAACAACCAAGTATATTTGCAACAATATAGATGTTTGCATTAGTCTCCAATCGTAAGCAGTGGTTCCTATTACAAAGGCAAAATTGACAGATGAGAACAACTCATGATATGCAATATCTTATTCATAAACATGAAACATAGAAGAATATGAGAAAATGTTCCAAAAATTATATAAACATTCAGACTTTAAAGTAAAATTTTGTGATCTTTGCTGATAAGCTAATGGCCACTCAAGCAATGATAGACAGTTGAAGCTGATGAGTAGGTTACTATTGCAATTGAGAGATAAGAATTGTTTTATCTCTTTTTCTATTAGTTGGAGTAGGTCTATTATTCAACTTTGTCAAAGTAAATTAGGAAAATAAGATAACATTATAGGTCTTGCAAATATTTAATCACTAGATACAAATTGTGTTAGCTTTGGTAGTAGGGTGGTAGATACTGAACCAGTGAATACATGTTTAATGCATTAAATAGTAGGACTGGTGGATCAGAAACAATAGTCTATTAAATGAAAATTATGTGAGATTTGTAGGTGGGCTTGTGGGTATGTAAGTTGTGAATGCATAGGTGATGAATGAAATTCCAGAGAAGCGATCATTTTTATTTATGCCAATTTTCATTTTTTTATTGTATAGATTGAAAAACTTGATTGTTTTTAGCTCTAGATTTCCCTCTTCCATGTTTCCTAAGACTCTGAGGCCCTTGAATACTGGAGGAGATATAAAGTTTTTTTTCAACAATTATCTCAATAGCTTATTTTTTGTGATTAAATCACTAAGCATTAGCATTCATTTTGTAAAAAAACATAGGAAATGCAATAAGTATTTTTAGCAGAGAAACAACATCGAAAAGTGTGTTAAGAAACATGAATTTCCAATGTTTCCAAGAACTATGTAGTGGAAGAGTTGTGAACAATATAGGAGAACATTGATTCAAGAATCTAACTTTCCAAATAGACAAATGGGCATAGTGAATGACATGCCATGTAATTGATAAACATGAAACTACTTTTTGCATAAAGTAGTGAATGCATATTTAATGCACTGAATGCAAGCTTTATGAAATGTGTTGGCAATTGGTGGTTACACAAGAAATGAATGCATAGTTAATTCATGAAATCTTAGGCGAGTGTTGGGTTTTATTTGTGCTTATTATTGTTTATTTATTGTTTATTGAGAATCTTGTGCATTTTTAGCTCTATGTTGCAGTCTTCAATGTTTGTTATTCTTGAAAGTTTTGATCAAGGTCTTATCGACTATGGAGGAATTCAATGCATTAACTATTTATTCATTTCTTTAGTGGCTACTAGCCTATCAACAAAGCTCATAAAATTTTTATTTAATGTCTGAGTGTTTGCAAAAAATTATCACATTGGTCTATTTCTTCCCAAATTTTGTCATGTGCCCCTAGTATTGATTTGCTTGTAAGAAAAGTAGTAGAA
This sequence comes from Sequoia sempervirens, assembly GCA_007258455.2. Classification (NCBI taxonomy): domain Eukaryota; kingdom Viridiplantae; phylum Streptophyta; class Pinopsida; order Cupressales; family Cupressaceae; genus Sequoia; species Sequoia sempervirens. Next base: position 371,209,797 of record VDFB02047230.1, on the reverse strand, counting down.
TAGAAATAGATGATGAATTTTGCAGATATCTATAATGCATCATAAAGCAACGAATGATATGCCATGTAATTCATAAACATGAAACTATTTTTTGCCTAGAAGCATGTTACTTTTGCAATCAAGAATATGCATAATTACAATCATGGGATATGAAATTCATTGGCTAAATATTTTCCAAAAAATTTAATGTCTTGAGTTATGGTTTGTGCTTATTCTTTTTTATTTATTGTTTGTTGAGAAGCTTGTGTGGTTTTAATATGCATAACTGGAATAATTGGATATGCAATTCATTGGTTAAATATTTGACAAAATTCATAATGTCTTTCTAGTAAGATTCTAATTTTCTTAAACAAAAATCAGCAATATACCTAGTGCATTAATCATGCATTCATTGCTTTTGTGCCAACCATCCCTATATCAAAGCTTGTGCAATTTGCATTCAATGATTAAATATTTTCTAAAATATATAATGTCATATTTTACTAATTTACTTAAACAAAAATGAATAGTAGACCTAGTATCATTTAATGCAACGACTGTAGATCGATATCCAATGAACATCATACAATTTCAATAGTGACCTACTCTCATTGCAACAGTAACTTTCCTGTAAGCAAAATTCTAGGCACATGAAGTGCATGATGGTAGTAAAGCTGACACAATTTGCATTCAATTCTTAATTTTATCATTTTCATTTGTAATACTTCCTTGGCTAATCGAATTTGATTCTCTTGCAATAGGTCTATTATTCATTTTAGTTTAAGTAAATTAGGAAAATATGGGAACATTATATACTTGGGATTTATGGACGTATTCTTCATGTTTGGAAACCATGCTTTATCTCTTTTTCTATTGGTATAGCTAGATATTAATTAATTTCCTTTCAAGTATTAATCCACTTACATCATTCAAAAGTCCCAGCAAAAATAATTGGTATCAAACGATTAAAGGGACACATTAAGGAAGGAAAAAAACATCAAAAAGTTCCTTGAGAAACACAATATGCTGAGGCTACTGGTATAGAGCAATCACAATACAGCGTAGTGTGTCAATGGTGAACAACAGTAAATGGGAATGCTTTTCTATGTTTTGTTGTGTTTCATACCTTCTAGATGTCAACTAATGCATGCATAGTAAGAATGGAAAGGGTGTTACATATGAATGTGTGAGAATATAGACTTGAAACAAATTTGTGCATTGATTGATGCATTAGAATAGTAGTGTGTTGTTGCTACATAAAGTAGTACTCTTTTAGATATTTGAGCAAGGTATTGTTCACTATGGAAGCACACAATACATTAATTATGGATTGATTGATTTAATAGGAATTATCCTACCAACAATGCTTACATAATTTAGATTTAATGACTAGACATTTGCAAGAAAATTTTGCATCATTCTATTTTGATTATTTGCTTAAAGGAAAATGAATGGTAAACCTACTTGAAAGAATAGAAAAATCTATAAACGATAATTTTCAAACAAAAAAAGCTTCTCAAGTGCTCTATATAGAAACAAGCAATACTTGTAGTTATCAAGTATCATAAAAAGATAGCCAAGTCACTCACTAGTAGTGCACTTTTATAGAATAAAAAACATGGAAAAGCACAATCCAGAGCTAAAAACACACAATATTTTCAACAAACAATAAACAAACAAGAATAAGCACAAATAAAACCCAACACTTGCTTGATATTTCATGAATTAACTATGCATTCAATGCTTGCATACCCACTATCCCTCCAACACATCCCACACAATTTTCTTTGTGAGCTTTGTTGATAGAATGATGGCCACTCAAGCAATAAATGCATAGTTAATTATTTCAATGCACTCACAATTGAAAAGACCTTGCTCAAACCATTTAGTTCTCCCTATAACAACAAGCAACACTTGTAGTTATCAAGTATCACAAATAGATAGACATGCCAGTCACCAATAGTACACCGTTCCTACGGCTCTTCCCTCGTTCAAGCACTGTACATAATAAAAAACATCGAAGACGACAACCCAAAGCTAAAAACACACAAGCTTGTCAACAAACAATAAAAAAATGATAATAAGCAGAAACCAACACTCGCCTCATATTTCATTAATTAACTATGTGAAGTTTGCATAATTTAATGCATTAAACATGCATTCACTACTTCAGTACCCACTAGCCTATTGCCAAAACTTGCACAATATGCATCCCTCAATTAAATATTTACCAGAATATATAATTTCCCCTTATTTTCCTAATTTACTTTAACAAAAATGAAAAATTGACCTAATACAACCAATAGAAAAAGAGATAAACCATAATTTTTAAGCACAAAAAATATGTGCTTAAATCTTGAGTATAGGAAAAAGACAAAAATATTTTAAACAATACAATTTCATTGGCCAAGAAAATTTTTGAAAAGAAAATGCAACAAATGTAATGGTAAATCTTCCTATCACTAGGAACTACTAAAAGCAGAAATGTTTAGATTATAGAGTTTGATTCATTGGAAAAGGTTGTATATCAAGTGCAAAGAGAAAATTTTCATCAACAAAGCCCTTATAGTTTCAATTTAATTCTTAAATATTTGGAAAAATTCATTGTGTGCTTCTATGTATCATGTTTATGAATAGCATGTTATATTTCATGGACTACACCCATTTGTCCCCTTAGCCTTTGTAACAGCAAGCAATATTTTTAGTTATAGAGTTTCACAAACAAACAGACAAGCCACTCACTAGTAGTGCACTGTTCCTAGAATAAACAACATGGAGAGCTAAAAACATACAACCTTCTCAACAAACAATAGATAAACAAGAATTAACTATGTATTTACTTCTTGCATAGATAACAACTCTCCAACACATCTCAAACATTTTGCATTTAATGGTTAAACATGTATTCAATGTTTCAGGATTGAATATTTTCTAGTATATATAATCTCCCCCTATTTTCCTAATTTACTCAAATGAAAATGAACAATAGGGCTTCCAACCAATAGAAAGAGAGATAAAACATGATTTTCAAACACAAAAAAATTGTCCTTAAATCCCAATTATGAAAAAATACATAAAATTTTGAACAATATAATTTAATTTTCCAAACAACTATTTCAAAATCGAATTCAACGATTGCAATGGTAATTTTATTTTGTACAAAAAATAGTTCCATGTTTATGAATTACATGGCACGCAATTCACTATGCTCATCTGTCTATTCGACAAGTCAAATTCTTGAATGAAGCTTCTCCCTTATTTTTCACGATTCTTCCAAGGAATGATATTTAGGCACATTGGAAGACTTAAAATTCATTGCAAACAAAAAAGAAAAATGGTACAAGAATCTAACCTTTTAGTTCCTTGTTCAACAACCAAGTTTATTTGCAACCATATAGATGTTTTCCTCCATCTCCAATTGCAAGAAATGGTTATTTTTATAGAGAAAAATTAGACAAATGAGCACAGTCCATGAAATATAATATGTTATTCATAAATATGAAACACATAAGCAAATGATAAATTTGCAAAAAGATAGACAAACGTGATAAAATTTTGCATATTTAGATATTAAATTAAAATTATGTGAGCTTTTATAATAGGATAGTAGCCATTCAAGAAATCAACACATAGTTAATGCATTCAATGTCTCCACAATGAATAAGACCTTGCTTTAATTTCCTTTGAAATATTAATCGTTTTACATAATTGAAAAGTTCCATGAAAAAAAATGGTATCAAACCATTAAAGTGACACAATAGGGAAATAAAATGACATAGAAGAGTGCCTTGACAAAAAAAATATGCTGAGGCTAGTAGTATGAAGCAATCCCAATACCTCGTAGTCTATTAATGGTGAAAAAATGTAAATGGGAATGATTGTTTATACTTCACTATGCTGCATATCTTCCAGACATCGACCGAGTGCATGGATAGTGAGAATTCCAATAGTGTTACATGGAAATGTGGGAGAATATAGAATTAAGAGGAATTTTTTAGTTGATTGATGCATTAGAATATGAGCTACAAGTCATGTGAAGAGTTTTGAGGAAGAGAGAAGTGTATTATTGTTTGAAAGGTAGAGGACATAGTACACAACTAATGAATGCATATTTAATTCATGAAATCTCACGCGAGTGTTGGGCTTTTTTGGTGCTTATTATAATTTATTTATTGTTTGTTGAAAATATTGTGTGATTTTGGCTCTTGGTTATGGTTTTCCATGTTCGTTATTATGCAGAAGGGCACTGCTGGTGGCTGACTTGGTTGTGTGTTTATGATACTTGAAAACTAGAAGTATTGCTTGTTTCTAAAGACAACACTCAAGAACATATTTTTTTGTTTCAAATTATCATTTATATCTTTTTATATTCCTTCAAGTAGGTCTACCATTCATTTTCCTTAAAGAAAATACACCATATAGAATGATGCAATTGTTTTTGCAAATATCTAGTCATTAATTCCAAATTTTACAAGCTTTGTTGGTAGGCTAATGCCTATTAAAGCAATCAATCCATAGTTAATGAATTATATGATTCCATAGTGAACAAGACCTTTCTCAAATATCCAAAACAATATTACTTTATGTAGCAACAACAAAAACATACAATCTTTTCAAGAAACAATAAACAAATGAGAATAAGCACAAAAAAAACCAACCACATGCTTGGGATTTCATGAATTAACTATGCATTCACTACTTTTGTACCCAATAAACCTACAACAGATCTTGTACAATTTACATTTAATACATTAAACATGCATTGAACATGACATTTATAATAAATTTTCACGTACAAATATACCTTATTCTTTGAATGTGTGTAAAAATTATGCCAACTATTTTAAACTATCCAATTTATATTGATAAGCAAACAACCTTTGCAATCATTTGATTGCAGCAATGTTTTAGCTATAGATGTGTATAATTGAAACCATGTGATACATAATTCATATGCAATGTTTCAGATAAAACATTAAACAAATTTTCTTACAAGCAAATGAAGGCAAAAATACTTAAGATATACAATCTGGTCAATGTATAGAGCAAATCATTAGACATGGACTACATATCACATGCTTGTAATTATGCATACCTCTCATTGAAAAAGTAACTTTCTTTTGGCCATAAAATAGTTTCATATTTATGAATTATATAGCAGTCCATTCACTATACTCATTTTTTTATGTTTCTGAAGTCTGTGAGGTCCTTGAATACTGGAGGAGCTATAGAGTTTTGTTTCAACAATTATCTCAATAGATTAGTTCTTTTCATTAGATTAGTATGCATTGTCATTCACTTTGTAACAAAACATAGGAAATGCACTAAACATTTTTAGCAGAGAAAGAACATCAAAAAATACATTAAGAAAGATGACCTTCCAATGTGTCCAAGAACTATGTATTGGAAAAGTTGTGAACAATAAATGAGAATGTTGGTTCAAGAATATATGACTCTCCAAATAGATAGATGGGAATAGTGAATGACATGCCATGTAATTGATAAAAATGAAACTCTTTTTTGCACAAAAGAATGTTACTTTTTCAATCAGGAATATGCATAATTGCAATCATCAGATATGTAATTCATTGGTTAAGTATTTTCCAAAATTCATAATGTCTTCCTAGTCTTCTAATTTTCCTAAATGGAAATGAATAATAGGCCTAGTACATTAATCATGCATTCATTGCTTTTGTGCCAACCAACCCTCTGTCAAAGCTTGTGCAATTTGCATTGAGCAATTAAATATTCGCCAAAATATATATTGTCCTATTTTCCTAATTTACTTAAAAAAAATTAAATAGTAGACCTAGTGGAATTTAATGCAATAGTTGTAGATTGATAGAAAAATGTGCCATATCCAATTCACATCATACAATTGCAAAATTGACCTAACCCAACCAATAGAAAAAGAGATAAACCATAATTTTCAAACACAAAAAATATGTGCTTAAATCCCGACTATAGGAAAAAGGAAAAAATATTTTAAACAATACAATTTAACTGGCCAAGCGACTATTTGAAAAGTAAGTGCAATAGATGCAATAGTAAACCTACCTATTATCAGGAACTAATAAAAGTAGAAATGTTTAGATTATAGAATTCGATTCGTTGGCAAAGGTTGTGTATCAAGTGCAGTGAGTGAATTTTCAACAACAAATCCCTTACAGTTTCTATTTAATTCTTAAACATTTAGAAAAAATCATTGTGTGCTTCTGTGTATCATGTTTATGAATAACATGTTATATGTCATGGACTGCACCCATTTGTCCCCTTAGCCCTTGTAACAACAAGCAATACTTCTAGTTATAAAGTTTCACAAACAAACATACAACATGGAGAACTAAAAAGATACAACCTCCTAAAAAAACAATAAACAAACAAGAATTAACTATGTATTTACTGCTTGCATACCCACCAGCTCTCCAACACATCTCAGACATTTTGCATTTAATGCATTAAACATATATTCAGCATTTCAAGATTAAATATTTTCTAGTATATATAATGTCCCCCTATTTTCCTAATTTACTGAAATGAAAAATGAACAATAAGCCTAGTCGAACCAATAGAAAGAGGCATATAACATAATCTTCAAACACGATAAATTTTTTCTTAAATCCCAATTATAGAAAAAACACAAAAAATAAAAATTAAACAATATAATTTAATTCACCAACCAACCATTTCAAAAGAGAATTCAACAATTGCAATGGTAACTTTCTTTTGTACAACAAATAGTTTCATGTTTATGAATTACATGACATGCCATTCACTATGCTCATGTGTCTATTTGGCAAGTCGAACTATTGAACCAATTTTTTTCCTTTTTGTTCACAATTCTTCCAAGGTATAATTTTTAGGAAAATGGAAGAATTAAAATTCATTGCAAACAAAAGGGAAGAATGATACACGAATTTGACCTTTTAGTTCCTTGTTTGACAACCAAGTATATTTGTAGCCATATAGTTGTTTTTCTTTGTGTCCAATCACAAGAAATGGTTCCTGGTACAAAGAAAAATTAGCCAAATAAGCACAGTTCATGACATGTAATATGTTATTCATAAACATGAAACACAAAATTACATGATAAAATTTTCAAAAAAAAAAACAAACATGATAAATTTTTGTAAACATTCAAAAATTAAATTTAAATTTTGTGAGTTGTGCCAATAGGCTAGTAGCCACTCAAGTAATCAACACATAGTTAATGCATTCAATGCCTCCATAGTGAACATGACCTTGCTCAAAGCTTTTAGTTTATTCTACGATAATTCTCATTTATCGCACTGGTCACCTTTCGCTTCACTTTGACTATTCCATGTTCATGGATTACATAGCATATGTCATCTACTATACCCTCCTATCCCCATAGCTCTTATAATAGCAAAAAAATATCCTAGTTGTCAAGTATCATAATCATACAGAGGATCCACTCTCTAGTAGAGCACTATTCTTATGGCTCCTCCCGTGTGCACATGTTGCATAGAATAAAAAACATACAAGAGAGGATCCTATAGCTAAAAACATACAATATTTTCAAGAAATAATAAACAAATGATAGTGAGCACAAAAGAAACCTAGCACATGCTTGATATTTCATGAATTAAAGTTATGCATTCACTACTTGTGTACCCATTAGGCCTTCAACACATCTTGTACAATTTGCATTTAATTCATTAAAAATGCATTCAACATAAAATTTATAATAATTTTTCATGTACAAATATACTTCATTCTTGAACAAGAGACTATGAGGTCAGAATTCTAGATGATATATGTATTTTCTTTCCAATGATGTTTGATTCTTTGAATGTCTATAAAATTATGCCAATTGTTTGAAATTGTTCAATTTATGTTGATAAGCAAACGATCTTTACAATCATTTGATTCTAGCAATGTTATAGCCAAAGATACACATAATTGCAACCATGAGATATGCAATTTTTTGCATAGAACATCAATCACATTTTCTTACAAGAAAATTAATATTAGCCCTTCTACAGTCAATAGCAAAAAAATAACAGGGAAATATATTTAAATTATTCAATCTAGTCAATGTATAAAGCAAAACATTGCACATGGACTACATATCACATGCTTGTAATTATGCATAACTCTCATTGTAAAAGTAACTTGATTTTGGCCATAAAATAGACTCATGTTCATGAATTATATAGCATTGCATTCACTATACTCATCTGTCTATTCAGTAACTCAAATTCTTGATCCATGCTTCTCCTTTAATATTCACAACTCCTCCGAGACATAATTTTTAGACACATTGGAAGACTTAAAATTCACTAGAAAGAAATGAGAAAAATGATATGAGAATCCAACCTTCTAGCGTCTTGGTCAACAACCTAGAATATTTGCACTCATATAGGTCTTTTCCTCCAACTCCAATTGCAAACAATGGTTTTTGATAGAGGGGGAAATTAGACAAATGATCACAGTCCATGGCATACAATATGTTATTCATAAACATGAAGCATATGCTTGCTAACAAGCTTTCCAAAATAATAGAACCTTCGCACTTTTTAAAAAAAAATTAAAAAATACATTTTGATTCAACAAGCAAATATCTCATAAGTGAACTCAACAATTTCAATAGTAACTTGTTGCAACTTTATTCATTCTACAAAATCACTTGAGTGATAGCCCTTGTTCTGGTATTAGTACTTTTGTCATGTTGTGACTACGAGCATTGTTTGTTGTTCTTAAGCCTAATTATATAGATGGATCATATAGTAGATGACATATGACATGGAGTAGTTGAAGCCAAGAAACATGTTACTATTGCAATGTTTTCATTTGCAATTAAGAGATAATAAATATTTTTTCTATTTTTCTATTCATTGGAGTAGGCCTATTATTTATTTTTGTTAAAGTAAATCAAGAAATTACAAGCACATTATATTTTTTGAAAATATTCAATCATTGCGTGCAAATTGTGCAAAATAATTTTTTGTAAACATTCAGACATTAAATACAAATCTTGCAAGCTTTGTCGATAGGCTGACAACTACCCAAGCAATGAATACATAGGTAATGCATTGAATTCCTCCATAGTCAACAAGACCTTGCTCAAAGTATTCAATTTTTCCTATCTTAATTCTCATTTGTTGCAATTATTCTATTTTTTGGAGTAGGCCTATTATTTATTTTTGTTAAAGTAAATCAAGAAATTATGAGCACATTATATTTTTTGCAAATATTCAATCATTGCGTGCAAATTGTGCAAAATAATTTTTTGTAAACATTCAGACATTAAATACAAATCTTGCAAGCTTTGCCAATAGGCTGACAACTACCCAAGCAATGAATACATAGGTAATGCATTGAATTCCTCCATAGTCAACAAGACCTTGCTCAAAGTATTCAATTTTTCCTATCTTAATTCTCATTTGTTGCAATTCTTCTATTTTTTGGAGTAGGCCTATTATTTATTTTTGTTAAAGTAAATCAAGAAATTACGAGCACATTATATTTTTTGCAAATATTCAATCATTGTGTGCAAATTGTGCAAAATAATTTTTTGTAAACATTCAGACATTAAATACAAATCTTGCAAGCTTTGCCGATAGGCTGACAACTACCCAAGCAATGAATACATAGGTAATGCATTGAATTCCTCCATAGTCAACAAGACCTTGCTCAAAGTATTCAATTTTTCCTATCTTAATTCTCATTTGTTGTAATTCTTCTATTGGTTGGAGTAGGCCTATTATTCATTTTTGTTAAAGTAAATTAGAAAAATAGGACACTATATATTTTGCAAATATTTAATCTCTAAATGAAAATTGTGCCACCTTTGACAATAGGGTAATAGATACTCAAGCATTCAGTGCATGTTTAATGCATTGAATGGTATGGAAGGAAGATTAGAAATAATAGTCTATTAAATTCAAATAACATAGGGAATGCATTAAAAAATTTAAGTATACAAACAACATCAAAAATTGTGTTAAGAAACATGATATGCTAGTATTAGTGATAGGGACCAATCCCAATATCTTGTATCCTATTGTTACTAGACAAAGAAATACTCTTTTAAATCTTTGAGCAAGGTCTTCTTCCTTGTACAAGCATACAATGCATTAACTGGGCGGGTGCATGAAGTTGGGTACCAATTTTCTGGCCATTTTAAAAAAAAGTTTTAGAAAATGCGTTCACGTTATTTCACGTTAAAACCAAAGAAAAAATTGAAATTATTTTCCTTGGGATACCAACCCAAAGGCTTGGAGGGCATTCCCAACAAGGCTAGAAATGTGTTTTTGCAAATTCTCCAATTTTTCACATAATTGAGTCCGTGCTCACCATCAAGTTTCCATCTAGTTCAATATCGAAAAAATTGAACACATGGATAATATTAGGTTCTCTCTTAGGTATCCAATGATGTAATTTTTTTCACTTTTTGACAATGTTAAGCCTTTCATTCATAATTTCTTTTGTTTGTATGTGTTTTTTTCTAAAAAATAGTGTTTGGTGTTTTTTTTGTTATAAATTAACCATTCATCAAAATTTTAAATAAATTACCTTTTTAGAAACTAGAATGTATTCTAAAAATTTAAAAAAAAAAGAAAAAAAAATCAATTATTTTCAAAAAAAATTAGGGGGAGCACGGCCAAAATTCTACTTTTCAGGAAGTGCCCACTTAGAAAATTAGTAAAAAATCAAATATACATTAAAAAATTATCAAAAAAATTGTGCATCAACTAGATGTTGCTAGCTAACTTCTTACCATAGTGATTTTAAAAATACTAAAAAAAATTTCACCATGCTTAGGTCGTACAATAGTTGCTATGTTATGTTTTTCTGAAAAAAACAACACCAATTTGTGTACATCCCTATTTTGGACCCCTTTATCTCAACCATTTTCAAAATAAATTAGTAGTTCAGAAAGTAGACTCAGAGCACTTTGATCCTTTTTTTTGTTCCATCTCAAAATTTTGAGTGTAACTATCCTTAATTTCACGTCCAATGTCAGCATTTCCTAATTTCAGAAAAAAAGTGGCCACTTAAGCCCCCTTTTTGGGAACCATCTTGGTGCACTTACCCAACTCTGAATTCATTGCTTAGATAGGCAGTAGCCTGCTAGAAAAGTATTTTAAACAATACAATTTCATTGGAAAATAAACTATTTCTAAAGTCAATTAAACAAATGCAATAGTAATTTTCTCCAACTATATTCATTATACAAAGTCACTTAAGTGATTGCCCTTGTCTTGATACCAGTACTTCTGTCCTACTACAACTAGAAATATTATTCCCTGTTATACAGCCTAATTTTAAAAATAGGTATAGTAGATAACAAATGACATGAAATAGTTTAATCCAACGAGCAGGTTACAATTGCAATGGTCTCATTTGTGATTGAGAGATAATAAACAACTATTCTCATTTTCTATTGCTTCAAGTAGGCCTATTATTCGTTTATGTTAAAGAAAATTGGAAAATAGGAAGACATTATATATTTTGCAAATATTTAATGTCTAAATGCAAATTATGCCACCTTTGGAAACAAGATGATATATGTTGAAGCATTCAATGCATGTTTAATGCATTAAATTGTATGACTCGTAGATTAGAAACATCAGTCTACTAAATGAAAATTGTGCAAGTAATATGTTATTCATAAACATGAAACACAAAAGTACATGTTAAAAAATGAAAAAAAAACAAAGACCAATGCAATAATTTTTTTCAAACATCAAGACATCAAATGAAAATTTTGCAAGCTTTGCTAATAGGCTAATGGATACTCAGGCAATGCATACATAGTCAATGCATTGAATGCCTCCATAGTGAACAAGACCTTGCTCAAAGCATTAACATTTTCCTATGATAATTGTCATTTGTTACAATAGTCACCTACTCCTTGGCTTCAACTATTCCACATCCATGGGTTAAATAGCATATGCCATCTATTGTACCCATTTTTTCCCCCATCCCTTGTAACAACAACCAATACTTCTAACTAACAATTATCATAAATAAAACACAAAACTTGCCTGAGTTTTCAGGAATTAATTATGTATTCATTGCTTTCATACCCACTAATTATCCAACACATCTTGCACAATTTGCATTCAATGGATTAAACATGTATTCACTACTTCACAATTAAATATTTTCTAGAATATATAATGTCTGGGCTTATTTTTCTAATTTACTTAAATGAAAAATGAATAATAGACTTACTCCAACCAATAGAAAAATAAATAAAACATAATTTTCAAACATCAAAAATATGTCCTTATATCCCAACTATGGGAAAAACACAAAAATACTTCAAACAATACAATTTGATTGGCCAAGCAACTATTTCAAAAGTGAATTCAATAATGAGCCTTCAATCTTCTAGTGTTCCCCATTTTGTTATAATGTATTTGAATAATGTGTCTTCTTCCCACACTATTTTATTGCTCTTTTGAGAAGTTTAAGAACAACAAGCAACTATTTCAAAAGAAAATTCAACAAATACAATTGTAAACCTACGTATCGACACAAACTAACAATTGCAATAGTGACTTTCTTTTCAACAAAAAAATGTTTCATTTTTATGAATTACATGGCACACCATTCACTATGCTCATTATTTAGTAACTCAGATTCTTGAACCATGCTTCTCCTTTATTGTTCACAAATCTTCCAAAGAATAAATTTTATGCACATTGGAAGACTTAAAATTGATTGGAAACAAAGGGGAAGAATGATACAAGAATCTGACCTTCCAGTTCCTTGTTCAACAACAAAGTATATTTGCACTCATATAGATGTCTTCCTCCAAATATAATTGCAAGTAATGGTTCCTATTACATGGGAAAATGAAACAAATGAGCACAGTCCATGGCATATAATATTCTATTCATAAACATGAACCACAAAAACAATGATAAAATTTGTAAAAGAATAGACCAACATAATAAATTTTTGAAAACATTCAGACATTAAATAAAAAATTTGCAATCTTTCCTAATAGACTACTTACCACTTAAGCAATGAACACATAGTTAATGCATTCAATGCCTCCATATTTGACAAGACCTTGCTTAAAAAATTCAATTTTTCCTGTGCTAATTATCTTTCGCTTCAACCATTGCATGTTTTTGGATTACATAGCATATGTCATCTACTATACCTAGTTACCCCCTTAGCCCTTATAACATCAACCCAAGTATCGTAAACACAAAGACAAGCCACTCACTAGTAGTACACTACCACATAATAAAAAACATGTAAGAATTGCAGCAAAAGCTAAAAACACATAAGTTTTTCAATAAACAATAAACAAATAGGAATAAGCACAAATAAAATCCAGTGCTCGCCTCACATTTCATGAATTAACTATGCATTCACTGCTTCTATACCCACCAACCCTCCAACACATCTCACACAATTTTCTTTCTAAGTTTTGATGATAGACTGGTAGCCACTCAAGCAATAAATACATTAATAATGCATGTAATGCCCCCACATTCCATAAGGCCTTGCTCAAAACATATGTAATCTATTGTACCTACTTTCCATGTTATCCCTTGTAACAACAAGAAATACTTCTAGTTATCAAGTATCGTAAACACACAACCAAGCCATTCACCAACAGTTCATTTTTACAGAATAAGGAACATGGAAAAGTGCAACCAAGAGCTTAAAAAACAAAATTTTTTCAACAAACAATAAAAAAATGAGAATAAGCACAAATAAATCCCAACAATCACCTGAGATTTCATGAATTAACTATGCATTCACTACTTGTGTACCCACCAACCCTCCAACACATCTTGCAAAATTTTATTTTCAAGCTTTGCTGATAAGCTGATGGGAAGTCAAGCAATAAACCCATAATTAATGATTTCAATGCACCCATAGTCAACAAGACATTGCTCAAACCATTCAATTTTCCCTATAATAGCTCCTCCCTCATTCAAGAAAGACCAATAGCTAAAAACACACAAGCTTTTCAACAAAAAATAAACAAATGAGAATAAGAACAAATAAAACCCAACACTTGCCTAAGATTTCATGAATTAACTATGCATTCACTGCATGTGTACCCACCAAACCTCCAACACATCTCACACAATTTTCTCTATGATCTTTACTGGTAGAATAATGACCACTCAAGCAATAAGCACATAGTTAATGCTTTCAATCCACCCACATAGTTAATTCTTTCAAATTATTTAGTTTCCCTTGTAATATTTCTAGTTATCAAGTATAAAAAAAAATAGACGAGCCACTCACCAGTTGCAAACTGTTCCTACGGCTTCTCCCTCATTCAAGCACTACACACAATAACAAACATCGAAGACATCAACCCATAGGAAAAAAAATGCAACCTTCTCAACAAAAAATAAACAAACCAAAATAAGATGAAAACAATACTCGCCTCATATTTCATGAATTAACTATGCATTCTCTACTTGTGTTCCTGCCAATTGTCCAACACATATTGTGAATTTTTCATTTAATGCATTAAACATGCATTCACTGCTTCACTACCCACTAGCCCGCTGCCAAAACTCACAAAATATGCATCCTTCGATTAAATATTTCCCACAATATATAATGTCCCCTTATTTTCCTAATTTACTTAAAGGAAAATGAAAAAAATGACCTATTCCAACCAATAGAAAAAGAGATATACCGTAGTTTTCAATCACAAAAAATATGTGCTTAAATCCTGACTATAAGAAAAAGACAAAAATATTTTAAACAATACAATTTCATTGGCCAAGCAACTATTTGAAAAGCAAATGCAACAGATGCACTAGTAAACCTGCCTATCGACAGGAACTAAAAATTGAGTTGTATTAATGTCTACGAGAAAAAAATGTAGGCATGACACTAGTGGCTTTGCTTTTCCATTGGATCATAACATATTTGTACAAGAGGATGATGAAGAAAAAATCAATTATATTTTTTAAAGTTGGACATAGCATGTTGCAAATGTGGGTATAAAATAGAGAGATAGTAGGAATGGTTTGATACTTAATATTATGTACTTTAATTTGATTTAGGTGTAATAGAAAAGGGTGTATACATAAATTACTTGGATATTTTTTCATTTTTATGCAGAAATTACTCATATTACTAATTACAATACTACATATATTTTTGAATATTTTGATTGGGATTAGTATTCTTATGAGAAGGATATTGGGGTACAATGTTTGTGTGAGTTCTAAGATTAGCGTGGTGTGACCTAGTTTGGAAACATACATAGTATTGGGATATTTTTATTTTAGATGCATAAAGATATATTTCCTTCTACATATCAAAGTCATAATTAGGAATATTTTTGTGAAACATGTGAGTTGGAAACTTTTAGTTTTAGTTTTGAATCACTCAATATTATTAAAAAAGAGGATATGGTGTGCACATTAGTTTAATTCTTTCATTCCCTTGTATATACGGATTATGTTGTTGATACTATTATGTATAATGTATATCATGTTGGTGTGAAATATAAAAATGTGTTTGGTAACTTGGAAAATTTGGTATATAATCTAGATGTTTGTTATTGCGATATATTTATTGCTATTAATTTTTGTCTCATCCTTCTTTTTGAATTGAAATTTTTATTATACTTGGATGTAAAATATTTTTCGTGTTGCAACTAAGTGTGGAACATATTTTAAATTCATCATAAGGAAAATCCTTCAACTTTGTCTTTAATAGGGGCAAGAGATATTGGTCAATTTTCCTAGGACTTAATCATAGCCATTCCTTGCAGGGTTTTAATTAAATAGTGTATTTCCTTGGAGTTACCTGTAGCCATAATTCTTGGAACTTAATTCACTCATGTATGTCAATGGTTATAAGGAGTCAATTTTGATTGTTATATTTTAAATAATTTGTCATTTGTGTGTCTATGTACATATGTTTATATTCTTATACATGTTTAAGCTTATATTTTTTCTCCCTCCCTACTCCCCATTGAATTTTGACCTTCCCCCACCACTACCTAGATCCCAAAAATACCCACAAGGAGAACCCATCCCCAAATATCTATCTAATGTTGGCATTTTCCCTAGAAGTTTTACAAATTTTCCTTTTTGTGCCTAGTTAAACACATGTTAATAACTAATCTAAGAGAGTATTAACTAGGGATTTCATGTATGGTTTTATGGTAGTGCCTCTCCTATTGGCCTTATGGTCTTATTTATCTCTATGGGTGATTCCACAAAACTGATTTACAATTTTTGGCCAAACTAGACATTGAACTGATTTTTTTAAACTAAATCTTCACTTTTAACTAATGTAAACTAGTGATTTCTAGCATTTTTCCTGTAGATTCTAAATATATTTTAAAATTTTTGGAATAAAAATGCATTTATTTTTCCATCTCCTTCAAAACTAGTTTTTAATAGTAAACACCATTTTTTAAGAGGATGTTCACCATAAACACCATAACTTTTTTTTCTATGAAGGATAAAATTCTTTTTTTTTTAATTTAGCTTTGTATCTACAATATCTAGCATGTTCATTTGGTTTCATAGTGTTTTATTGAATGTTTTATCTTAATTAAGTTTTGAAGTCAAACCAATTATAAGTTAGACATAGGAGGACGATATACAATATAACCTTTTTTGTATGTATTGAGATTCTTTTTTTTTTTTGCTGGATCAAGGACATCAATACATAGCATGAAAATATTTTTTAGAATTTTTTTTGATAATCTACTATTTTTCTACATGTGTGGAGCATAAATCATGATTTTTGATGAAAAAGCTATGTTTAATTAAAGTTAAAAAGAAAAACATAACAAAACTAAAATATATTGAAATTATATTTGATGGATAGCTTGTTCCAAGTACAACCATAATCTAGTTGGGTCTGTGAAGTTTCCTCCATTTTTATCCTCAACCTGAGCTCTAAAAGGAAAAATCATGCAAAATAAATGCTACAGGAGATGGGGAAGGGAAAAAAAGGGGGGTTCAAGTGAATCCCCCTTTGAGAAAACCCTAATTCACCCTTTTGAGTGAATGGGGTTTGCTCAAAGGGGGTTCACTGAATCCCCCTTTGAACCCTTTGATTCCATTTTAAAAAATGGAAAAAAGGGGTTCACTTCGAAGGGGGTTTGAGAGAACCCCTTTCTGGGTTCATACAAATTCACCCCTTCATGCAAACCCCTAAAAACCCAAAAAAAAAATTCATGGTCTAGTATTTTTTCAACTTTTTGTCCTCAACAAAATTATAAACTATTTTTGTGGGATCACCCCTATGGTAGTTTGTATATGTGAATATTTAGGTGGTTGTCTCATATTCCCTACCTTGCATGTGTCCTTGTATACATTTATGTTATCTACATACATGAAGGACAATACATAAATATCATTGTATTTTCCCATATTAAATAAGGGTTAAATTAATTTTCCCTATGGGATCTACTCATGTTGTCAATGTATATCTTTGTATCTTGATGCCCTAGTTTCATCCCTATTTGAAGTTTGAGGGAGTTTCTATTGCAACTTGTGAACATAAAAATATTAAGGCTTAATTGTGTTTGTTTTCCCTAATTTATAAATCCTTTAGCATATATATTCGTATTGGTTAGCCCATGCATAGGACCTGTAGTACTTTTTATATTTTGGAGTTGACCTTCCCTTCTACTCACCATCCTGACTCAAACCAAGTGCCTTATTGATTCTCAATGTATGCTGTCATTTTTTGTTGGCACATAGAATATACTCAACCTAGGAACTCATGCTTGTAATTTCTCACTACTCTTACTTAAATTCCTACTATCCCCTACTCTCTATGCTTATCTCCATAAGTCTACATTTCCACCCCATGCATATGTGGCTTCTTCTTTGCATGTCATCCTTCTCCATTTATCCATGAAAAATCACATCTTCATATTGTTTTTGTTGGATATTGAAGTCCAATGAACACTTAGGTTTTTCCCTCCAAAAGCATTTGTCACTTCGTATTCCACTTTTTCAAATGACTTATCCAAAGTGGATAATGTAATTGATATTGTATTTGTTGCACTGATTACACAACTATTGTTGTAGATGTATTTGAAAACAAAGATTATAAAATAATTCCCCTACTTCAAAGTTGATGTAGCCAATTTTGGTGAACCACTATAAAAATTTTGTTTTTGTGTTCTTGTTTCTTTGATTACTGAGTTTTATTTCTATAATCTAGTTTTATTTTTATCAGCAATAAATAATTCAAAAATTGGTATCAAAGCTTGACGAAGTAGCTGTTTGGGAATTGTGATAATTTCCAAGAAATTGAGGAAGTAGATAAATGGGAGATAGATAAATTCTCTTGGAAAAATTTTGGATTGTGGAAAGTGTAGATGGAGTCTTTACTAATCAGATGAGATCTCTCACTCATGCTGGAAGGAAAAGCAAAGAATTCAGTCATGATGGTTGATGAAGAGTGGGAGAAATTAGACAAGAAAGCAAGAGCAACAGTCATTCTATCATTATCCAACAATGTCCTCTTCAATGTCACAATATAAAAGATCTCAAAAGAATTGTGGGATAAATTTTAAACTTATATGTACAAAATGGAATCAGTCTAGAACAAAGTCTATCTCATGAAAAAATTGTACAATCTAACAATGAAGGAAGGAGGCATTGTGTCATACCACTTGAACGAACTCAACACTCTAATAAGCCAATTGATTTTGGTAAAAAATATTTTTGATGATGAAATAAAATCCATTTTATTGTAGTGTTCTCTTTCGAATAGTTGGGAAGGAGTCATGATGGCGATTAGCACCTCCGTATTTGGGAAAATAATACTCATGTTTGATGATGTTGCACAACTCTTCTCAACGAAGATATGTGAAGGAAAAATCAAGGAACCACATCCAGTGATGCCTTGATTTTTGGTAATAGAGGTAGACATAAAGAAATGGGAAAAATAAGCATAGAAGAAGATCAATGTCAAGGGGAAAAAATGGAGGTTGTTGGTTTTTTGGAAAATAAGGCCTTACAAAAAAAGAATTGTTGGTCATACAAAAAGGTGCATAACCAATCAAAGGACAACAAAGTGAATACCTATTATGGAAAGATGAAGGTGTTATAGTCTTGTCAATAGGTGAAAATACAATGAATTCATGGGTGTTGGATTCTAGCACATCATTCCAAGCCACATCATTCCAAGCAACCTCATGCGAAGAAGCCTTCCAAAATTATTAAGAAGGAAAATTTGGCAAAGTATATCCTAGTGATAATAAGGCATGTGAGATTATTGGAAAATTTGATGTGATGTTGAAGTTTAAGAATGGAAACAAGTAGTTATTGTGTGATGTAAGATATATTTTAAAATTCAAAATAAATCTCATTTCTATGGGACAACTTGATGCTCGAGGATGTAGCATCACTTTTTCTTCAAATTCTTAGAGGTGACCAAAGGGGCATTAGTGGTTGTAAGAGGAAACAAATTGGTCACATTATATGTGCTTGATAGTCCCATTGAAGTGGGAGTTGTGATGGTGTTTGTGGACAACTAAGCAGAACTAAGGCATAGAAGGCTCATATACATGAGCAAGAAGTTGCTCAAAATCTTTCTCAAAAAGGATCATCTTTTGGGATTGAAATATGTGGATTTGGACCTATATGAGCATTTTCTCTATGGAAAACATAGGTGGATTAGTTTTTCAAAGATTGAAAATGATAAAAAGGCAAGGCCCTTGGAGCTTGTGCACTCTGACATGTTTGGTCCTATAGAGGTAATCTCTTATGGAGGGGCCAATTATTTTGTTACTTTTATTAATGATTGCACTTGAAAGGTATGGGTTTATATGCTCAATAGGGAATCTAATTTTCTTACCAAATTCAAGAATTTTAAAGCTATTGTTGAGATCCAAATGAGGAAAAAGATTAAATGTTTGAAAATGGATAACCAGAGTGAATTTTGTTCTTTTTGGAATTTGATATTTATTATGCAGATAATGTATTCAATGAATTAAGGTTGTACTATTCACATCTCAAGAGAATAGTGTAGTTGATAGATTGAATCAAACAATTTTAGAGAGGGCTCAGAGTATGCTCTCAAATGCACGTTTGGGAAAAGAGTTTTCGGTGAAAGTGGTTAACAAAATAGTGTATTTGATTAAAATCACAACCCCTCATCTTGACTGGATTTTGATACTCAGAAGGGGAGATAGCTTGGAAGATGAATTTCTTACAATCATTTACAAGTTTTTGACTGTGAAGCTTTCGTTCTTGTTCTGAAAGAGAAGCAAGTGAAGTTGGATTTCAAATCTGAGCAGTATATATTTGTTGGGTACAAAGAAGAATAATATGACTTCATATTGTGGAATTTGGTTGCAAATAAATTGGTTTGTAGTCAGGATGTTGTCATCAAAAAAAAGTTGTTTCTAGGTTTGCACAAATAGGGGCCATCAATGAATGACCATGTATTTGTTGATGGCATTGACATTGGGAGGAATTCGTAGTTTTCGCATCTAAAATTAATCTCAAATGTGCCTCAACAGAAAAATGGTAACACACAACCTCCCTTGGATTGTAGTTCGCATGCAACAATGAATTTAAATCTGCAGTCAAACATGTCTAGTTTGCATCCCACACAGTAGTTAGAAAAACCTTGTGATTGCACTTTTGTCTCACATGATGGGACACAAGATATGCAATAGGAATTGCGTGAGCATTTCTCACTGCCCAACACATCTCAAAACCTAGTGAAGCCTTCCATAGTAAATTAAAATCACATGCATACCTTTGAGGGACCCACCGCTACCTCCTCCACGTGGCTTGCTAAAGCTCAAATGCCTCCCTCTAATTGTGTTTTACAAAATTTCCCTATAGGTGATAGAACATTCTCATTCCATGAGGCTCTTTCCTTATACTACACCCTATTTCTTCTCAGGTGCCACCAAATCTACCACTGCAAACATGCTCTTTACCTGCCCACACCAATTTCCTTGATATCTCACTATTGCATAAGGTTTGTGTGCCAACACATGAGGATCACGTGAGGTTCATTCTTAGTTTCCTATGGGAAATTCAAATCCCATACAACGCCATAATAATCCCATGGAGTTTTTAATGAAGTTGCCCCTAACTCATCGAATATGCACAACCATTGTTAAATTCAGATTTTAAAGATATCGTCAATGAATTTTTTTCTCTTGTGGCCATCATGTCAAATGAGGGACATGGTGAATAAGAATGTGGCTGGGGATGTCAGAAATAATCCCATGTAAGCATCAAATTTTGTTGATTATGAAGCATAAACTCCACAAATTGTGACTGATACACAACCTCCAAGCAATGCTTTCTAGTTACAGCCATTGCACAGAAATAATGGTTGAGGTAATTTGCAAGAATAGGGTAATTTGCAGGAATTAGTTCCTCAAGTGTGGAGTTCTTCCTAGGAGCGTCGACCTTTGAAAAAAATTGATGATTACTAATTTTCTATTTCTAATTAGGTAGAGCTAGCCACATTCAAAGAAGCATGCAATGATGCTAATTGTGAAAAATGATTGGATGTAATGCAAGAGGAAATGGATTTGTTGATGGTAAATCACACTTGCGACATGGGGAAGTTTCCACCCAATTGAAGAGAATTGAACAATTGATGGGTGTATAGATTGAAAGAGGAAGGAGTTAGGAAATAGTATCGGGAAAGATTGGTAGTCAAGGGTTATGAATAGAAAAATGGGATTGACTTCAATGAGATCTTTTCACTAGTTGTGAAGATGACCACCATTAGAGCAGTTTTGGGATTGGCAACATTTTATGATCTTGAGTTGGAAGAAATTGATGTGAAGACTACATTTCTTCATGTTGATATAGAAGAGGAATTGCATATGCATCAACCTAAAGGTTTTGAGAAACAATGTAAATAACATTTGTATTGCAGGTTGAAGAGAAGTTTGTATGAGCTCAAGCAAGCCCTACAATAGTGGTATCTTAAGTTGGATTCTTTTATGGCTAACAAAGTTGTTCAAGGAATAAGCATTGTAAACACCACCCCAAATTCAAAAAGTTTCAGCTTCGTATCTTTTGATTGCTTCATTGTTTGATACTTTTCTTGTTACCTCTTGATTCAATACAAACAGAAACAATGACACAACTCTTATCATCCACATCCTTTTATCTTTCCACCAACTTGTTGTATACTTTTTGGCTCCCCTCCAAAAACTAATCTTATCCCAATTTAGGCTAAGTTATGCACTAGTAGTGTTTTGGTTATCTATCATAACTTGGGTATTGTTTTACTAAGTTAACCTAACTCACCTTTCACTTGTTTCTTAAATATTTTTGCATATTTAGAGCCATCAGTGGTGCTTTTTTTTGCTACTTGAACTATTCGCTCGATTTGCTTTCAAGTTTATCTATGTTGGTCATGTGTTGTAAAGTTTCTTTAACTTCCCACTTATCGCCCAAAAGAAAATGCAGTCTCATTAAGATACTTGTGGTGTTTTGCGACCCAAATTGAACTGGGGAAGTGATTTACTAAGTTATATGAACTTCCCTTTTTCCCACTCCTATGACCATTCCTTTTTAAATTTTTGAAAAATAAGTTGCATTAAATAGTGATATGAGAATCGACATGTGCTAATGCAAAGTAAGGTATGGATTTAATGTCTATCTACTGGCACATTTATCATGAGAATTAAAGAAGGAAAATCGTTCCAAAGACAATCATTTTTCATCCACAACATTCACTCTCGGAAATGCGAAAAAATAGGAGCAGTGTTACGAGACTCATCTAGACATGCCAAGACTTGGCGAGTCGCAAGTCGAGTCACCCTAGCCGAGTCCTGGGGGCTCAGACTTAGCTGAGTCCTGGATGGACTCACCGAGTCTAGGTTAGTCATGTTAGTAAGACTCAACAATAGGTAGGGTTTGAAAAGAGCAAAACATTACATGAAATTTAAAGTTAATAATTTTTTGAACTTAAATTGTGAATGTAAAATGATGTATTCCATGAAGGTTTGTATGATTTTGGAGGTCTTAATTTGGGCCCCGGGACCTCGTGAGGGGCACTGCCCCTAGACCCCTGCAAGGGGTATTGCCCCTTGAGCCCACTGGGGGTGCTACCCCCAAACCCCTGCAAGGGTCTCTGCCCCTTGACCCCACTGAAGGTGCCACCCTCAAATCCTTGCAAGGGATGTTGCCCCTTGACGCTACTAGGAGCGCTACTCCAAGATCCCTACAATGGGTGTTGCCCCTTGACCCCACTAGGGGAACTTCCCCCAAACCCCTACGAGGGGCACTTCCCCTCGATCCCACTAGAGGGACTATGCCTAGACCCCCACAAAGGAAACTGCCCCTCAACCCCATTAAGGAAATTTCCCTGATACTTGAGATTATGGCTACTAGATCATCCAAGAGTTGTCTTAGACACATTCATAGGAAAGATGTAGGCTCCTTTGAGCCATAGACTTCTAGTTATTATTTTGAATTTTTGATATTTCATATTTGTTTGGAACATTTGATGTCATAGATTTCATATTCCATGATTTTTGTATACATTTGAGTCTTTGACTATATATCAAAGTGTTCTATTTCCTTGAGAAGCTCAACTACAATTTGTGTTTATACTTACATGATTGATGTATAATTGTGTTAGTGTCAAGGACCTTGATTAGGTTGACTAGGCAGATAGAGAGGTTGAGGCTATAGCCATGGCAAAGGAGGAGGCTAAAGCATGAGAAAACACATCCAAAACTAATGTTGGTGAGGGTGGCATGGAGTCACACATAGAGACTATGGCTACAGTTGCTGCATCATCTAGGACCCACCTTAGATGCATTCGTAGGAAGGATGCAGAATCCTTTGAGCCATAGACTTGTAGTTATTTTTTTGATATTTCATGTTTGTTTTGAACATTTGATTTCATGGATTTCATATTCCATGAGTTTTGTATGCATTTGACTATAATTTTATATATCTCAGTGTGTTATTTCCTTCGACAACTTAGCTACATATTGTGTACTTTATACTTATGTGATCGATGTATACTTGTGTATGTGATCAAATTTGCTTCTATTTAATGATGTTATTGTGTCTTTAAGGTTTATTCAATAAAGGGTTATTGAAACAAGTTCTAAATCCTTAATAATATATAAATTTATAGCATTTTTTCATTTTTTCGAGTCTGTGCTGAGTCCGAGCACTGAGTCCAGAGTCTTGAGTTGAGTCACCCTAGCCGAGTCTGAGGTGAGTCTAAGTCTTGTTACTATGAATAGGAGCATACCAATGTAGACCTCCATCCTTAGAACCCAGGTTCATTCTAAGGTATTTCTATTCTTAATTTCTCCTTATGAACACATAGTTTTTGAGTTTATTCTCCTTTGTATTGTGAATTATTTGGTAAAAATCAATTCAAATCCTAGTGACCAAAAAATGGCTAGAATTAAGTATCAAGGGTATGAATATTTCATGGGATTAACATGTGAAATGTTGGAAATTGAAGATACTAAGCTAGGGACAATAAATTTAGCTGAGCTAAAAGAGAAATTCTATGCTCCCAACTCACCACATATCACTCAAAGGGTAATCAAGAGCAGGTTAGTAGAAGTAGCTATTTTTCTTTTAGTTGTCTATTGTCCAGAACTAGTCCTGGAATGCATAAGACACTACGATGACCAGGCTCGAGAAGTAAGAGAAAATGATAACTAATTTGTGGTCAAAATCCAAACAGCTAACTTTAAATCATGTTTAAGGATTCATAAAAAGGAACCCTACTCACACATGGATTTTACCAATTCTAAGCTAATTTTTCTTTTAAGAAAGGAAACTATCAAAAAATTATGGCAAGAAACTGGTTGGTGAAACCAATGGGAGGAAAATCCCAATCACCCAAAAATTTACATAGGAATCATTTCACAGATGAGATATTCAATATTGTTTTGTTGCTTCATAGAATTGGAGGAAACGAAGAAGCTTTTGGTTTCCAAGAGTGGATGTATTTCTTCATACAAATTATACTCGAGGGGACACAATTTTTAGACTAGGCAACACGTACAGGGTATGTGTAGGATCATGATGGGCCAAAAGTGGTGATATGATGGGTATGTGTAGGGTATGTGGTTGACGACATTTTTTACCCAAAATTGATGAAACAAAAATGGTTTTAGAGGAGATTCTTAGCTTTCCACCAATATAAATTATGCTTTACTTTGAATTTAATAAATAATTATTATTCATTTTTTATTTGAATTACGACTAAAGTCCTAACTAATAGGTTGATTGAAAAACATCTATAACTTTCAAACGTTATTAAAAATTTTAAATCCAAAACATGCATCACATTCTATGCTTTGCATACTATAGGATTAAAAAAAAAAAAAATTCGTGAATTTTTGACCAAGTTAAGGTGGTCAAACATATGAGTTATTTACTTGAAAAAAAATTACAAAAAAATATGCATCACATTCGGACATGAGTCCTCTACTTATATCTAAAATTTTATAAAAAAATATTATCATTTTAATGTGGTTAGGTGGTCGACAAGCACCTTATTTTTCCCGAAATTTAAGTACTACTACATTGAAATTTCAAATTTTCACCAAATAGATTTAAAAAAAAAAAAATTAGTAGTTTAGAAATTACATTCAATTTTCTACAAATTATATTCTTACATATTTTTTAAATAATATAGATAAATTATTCAATTTTTTACGTCAAGCTGCCTAACTCTGATTTTTCTAAGTTTTTTGCCACTTAAGGGCTTGTTTTTTCCGTGATGATCCTGTACATTCCCATCAATGATAGGTGACACAGTGAACTCACTCATTTCCAATTCAACAGGGAATTCTATATGTCTTCCTATTTAATATATGCTATTGCAAGTACTAGGTTGTGGCTAGGCTTGAGGCCAAGTAATCTTCCTCGTGACTAGGTACCTATTTTTTAGTATCTTGATAAATTACAGCTACATAAAAGTTTGATCATCACAGAAGAATATTAGATGCATTCACTATGAGGACGAAAAGGGACTTACAAGGGAAAATAAAAATGCGGCTCTCACCCGAAGCCATGTAGTTCGTTAACCACTATGGTAGCCATTTCATCCAATTTCAAAGATTCTCCTATATTAGGGTAGGATGTTTCACTAGTTTTCCTATTAAACTCTTGAGGTATCTCGAAGATAAATTTGTCATGATTGAAGTTTGTAGACAATTGGCTGATGTTAATGAAAGATGCCAGGAGTGAAGGAGAGTGGTTGTCCTATTTCTAGTTGGATTTGGCCCTACACATACAAATCCATGTCAGATGCCCTTAATATTGAAAATGAGATTTCCATGTATAATTTGTAGACCTATGATGAAAGCTTTCCTTTTGACCTCAAGGATTTTGTTAGGGATAATTTAAAGTTGGGACCAGTTTTCCTTCATTTACCCACTCTAGAGAATTATTGGGCAGATTGCTTTGATGAATTTGAGATAAGGAAAAGGAATTGGATTAGATTATCCTTGAAGTATATTATTACCTTTAATTTGATCCTTGATGTGCAAGGGATAGAAGATGATGGGTCAGAATTAATAGACCCTCTTTACATAGAATTAATAGCTAGTCACCCTATTATTGCCATGTACTAGAGTAGTAAAGAAAAGAAGACCATTGAGGCTAGGACTATTGATGTCTTAGAAAGAACTGAAGAATGGGTCACCAAGAAAAAGATAAACCAATCTCACCCAAATACCAAATCACAAAACACACAACCAGGGGGAAGTAATAGTCAGTATTTTGTAATTGCAAGAACTTCTGGAGTTCCTCAACAACCATTACAATCTAAGGCTCAAGGTGATGGTGATGAGGAACCCCCTAACAAAAATGTGCTTCATTCAACTTGCGAGGAAGATCTTCCAATTTTTCCTATTCTAGAACATGAAAAAGGGGATGATGAAGAAGTAGATATCTTGAAAAATATTGACATCAGCTCTACTTCCCCATCACCCTAGTCATCCCCTAATAGGGGAGTCAATGAAACTTCAAAATAGGGACCTTCACAATGCCCATCTCAAGAAGTTCAAACTGATACTCCTCCTATCAATAGAGTCCTTTTTGGCTCTTCTAGCTCTAAAGCAACCAACATTTCCAACACTTTTGTGTTGCGAGAAGAGACTCTTTCTAGAAAAAGGAGAGCAATGTAGTTGGATCTTGTAATGTCGTAAAATTGCACCCCTTGCAACTTCACATACATTATTGTATCCACTTTAGTGTCCAATCCCTTAGCATCTTGTGTAGGCTCATTTTATCCCTTGCATAAGCCTTTTCCCCTCTCAGAATGCTCAAAGACTCACTTTTCAATAGCTACCCTTATGTGTTCGCTTTGTGTAAAATCTTGTGCTTTTCTTGTTCGTGTCATTTTGTAGTGTGATGTGTCTGGACACTAGTGTGTTGTGTGGATGTATGTGCATTGTGCTAGTGTCCTTCAACATTTCAATATTCAAATGACCATTTCCAAGCATGTTTTCCACTTGTCACTTACCTTTTTCAGCGATAATAGCTTGGGCCACCTTGTAACAACCTAGGAAGCTTTTTTTTGCTTCTATTCTCTCATTATATGCTATCTTTTCAACTCATTTCACCTTCTCACTTCTCCTTCTTGGCTTACCTCTAAAACATTCTCCCATATTTCTTGCATAACTCCCTTATTTGTTACAACATCACTCTTGCATTCCCATATCACCCTCTACAACACTCTTGGCTCTTGCAACTCTCTTTTTTTCATCCTTGCCTTCCTAAGCTTTACATGTGATATCTAGCTTGTTCCTTGCACCTTTGAGCATCTTGGGATTTCTCACAATCCCCTATCAATTGCATATTTATATCTTGTGGTATGGGTTTTCCTCCTTGAGCGGTGATTGTTTTTATCACCTATATTTAATGATATAGGTTCTCCTCCTCGAGTGGGGATTACTTTAATCACTCCTTTGTTCATTTATATATATCTATCTGGTTGTTTGTGGAGGTGGGAACTCCAAAATAGGGGTTTGACTGAGGAAAAACCCTATGCAGCGCCAACACTTTCTATGAATCTTACACATGGAACTATTGAAGACATGCATTTGCTAGAGGCTTCATTACTTGGGTTGCTATGAGAAGTTTCTTTCTCTATTCTCTTTAGTTTTGTCATTTACTTTACTTTTTTTCAGTTCTATTGTATTATGTTATTTTCTAGCATTCTAGAAGTTCTTAGTAATTAGTGTAGAAGTATCCAATTTGTCATTTTCTATGATAAACTTGTTTTCTGGTCCATACAAGACTCCAAACCGCCTCTAGGATGCTAGTGTGCCACGCTATCTCTGTATCCTATGCTAATGTCCTTTGGATGAGATCTTGTTAGTTTTTCCAGAAAATATTTGTGACCTACTCTTTTTGATTCTTGAACTCTTGCATTGTTCCTTAAGGTAGTTTAGGGTAGTTTGCTCCATGAGGCTCTTTGAATGAAGAGAAATCATGAACCGTGAACACCCCTTCTCTAAATTTTGATGAAGATGATGTGAACCCCAATATTTTTCAAAAAATTAGGAATTTATGTACCCCAACTTTGTGGGGACATAACTTTTGACTTGGTGCTCAAAATTCATAACCATTTGCATTGTTGGAAAGGTCTCAAAGAAGACTAATTCAGCCCCTAAAATACTATCCTTTCGAATATCAAATTTTAGGGACTGACGCAAGTTTCAACCCCAAATTCTGCTTTGAAGACCTCCAAAAATGCAAATTTCTAGAACCTAGAAAATACCAAAAAAATCAGAAAATATGAATTCTCAATTTTTCTTAGTTCTATAACCAAAATTAATATAATATCTTATTTTGTATCTAATTACATTCAAAATGTTAATGAATTTCCATTTCATGCATGTGATAGTGACCGGGCTTTGCCCATGTCACTTTGTATCTTTGATCCTTCTCATGAGATTTCTCTCGCTCTGAAGGATATCTTGTTCCAAGAAGATGGAATCATTGATACCTTTCTTGAAATTAGGATACCTTCTCTTCATTCCAATGCACTCTCTTTTAGAGATGATGCATTAGTTAATGATGAAGGGTAAACCCACAAAAGTGGTTTATAATTTGATTGAGGAAGGAAAACTCAGAAAAAATGACCCCATGAAAAAAAAATGATTTTAGGGGTTCATACGAACCTACTAGTTCAAACGAATCCATTCAATTATATCCCACCCAAAAACCAATCACAATGCATTATGGATGGGTAGTTCACTTGAACCAAGGTTTGAGCGAACCCATGGGAGTTCACTCGAATCCCCTTATCCCTCATTCTCTCCATCACACACCAAAAAAATCTAAATTTTTACACTTTAGAGCTCAAGTTGAAGACGAAAATGGCAGAGAATTCACAAAACCAATTGGAATCAAGTAGTGATTGGAACAAGCTATCCAACAAATATAATTTTAATATAATTTTTTTTTTGAAAAATATGAGTGCACCAAATATTGAGGTCCTTGATCCAACAAAAATAAAATTGAATTTCAATACACACAAGAAAATTTACGCGTTATACGGTCTCACTATGTCTAAATTGTAATTGGTTTGAATTTGAAAATTGATTAAAGAAAAATTATTCAATAAAAAACTATCGAACCAAGCGGAAGCACTAGATATCAAAGTTGCAAATCTAAATTTGAAATAATTATAATTTTATCCTTCATGGAGAAAAAGTTATGCGTTACACGATGAGCATCACTTTTTTAAAATGTTGTTTTCTTAAAAAAACTAGTTTTTTAGGGAGATGGAAAAAGAAGTCCAAACTAATTCCAAAATTTTTGAAAAATAATATTTAGAATCTACAGAGAAAATTTCATGAAACTTTAGTTTACATCATCTTCAAATTCCTCACGGCTTAGCCATTATAGGTTCCCGAAAGTGAAGATTTAGTTAAAAAAATTATTTCAGTGTCTAGTTTGGCCAAAAATTTTGTAAACCACTATTGTAGGATCACCTTGAATCTTGTCTCTATTCCAATGCACTCTCTCCTAGAGATGATGCATTAGTGAATGATGAATCGTGTCTCTATTCCAATGCACTCTCTCATAGAGATTATGCGTTAGTGAATGATGAATGTTGTATCTATTCCAATGCACTCTCTCCTAGAGATGATGCATTAGTGAATGATGAATGTCCTTCCACATTTGATCCTCCTCGGATCGATGTTGATAATATTTATTCAAATAATTATTCCACTAGTTGTGATGATTCGGTAAATGTAATCTATGTCAATGTTTCCCCTCAAAGGCCTAAGAGACTGGCCATTTACCTAACTATAACTAGTCCCTTTCCTAGAAGGGTTTGTTCTATTAATGGTATCCCATTTGATAGTGATTCTCCTCATCTTTATAAGGCTCTCTCTTAGAGAGCAGTAGCCCAGAGTTATAAGAATAGAATGAATAAACAACCAAGCCATCTTCAAGCACCTAAACCTACAACTAAAGCACCCAGTGATTATGATCTTGTCGAGAAACTTCAAGTTACTCCGACTAAGATATCACTACGAGACTTGCTTCAATATACTTCGATTTACCAAGGTATGCTTCAAGAAGCCTTGCAAAAGATCCTCTTTCCCTCTTCTACTAGGTCGATGCATGTTGATGCATTGATAGCTCATATTCGTGTAGATTCATCAAATATTACCTTCTATCCATAGGAGCTCCTACCTCTGGAAATACAGAAGCAAGTGGACCCTCTAATAATTATGTCAAAATTAACAAAATTTGCATTAGATATACTCTCATTGATGCTGGTTCAACAATGAATGTATGTAGCATTGATCTATTTCCTAATATTAATATTCATTCATCTTCTCTTAATGCTTCTTCTATTTTGATTCGTGGGTTCGATAATGTTGGTTGACAAGCCCTAGGTATGATATTATTTCCTTTGAGGTTGGGACCCATTACCATACCCACCCTTGTGTATGTTATGTTAGAAAATTTACCTTATAATCTACTTCTTGGTAGACCATGGATTCATTCTATGGGTGCAATCCCATCTACCTTGCATAAATCTATTGTTCATTTGCAATAATCGAGTAGTCACAATCAAGGCTAACCCTGAGGCTATGCACTTATATGAGATGGTAGTTTTCGGTCAAATTTTGGTTGTGCCTACTCTTATCCCTTCAGTTTCTTCCAATGTGCTGATGTTTAGTCTAGTAGTACCTACTACAAAGGATACTCTTGAGATAGATGTTCCTAAAGATCTTTCTGAAGCAAGAAATTTCAAGTCTTCCTCTTCTCAAAAGAATGCATGTCTTGACGATGATTGGGGTTCTCTAAATTTTATGAAATCCTTCACTGGAGAGCATAAAGTTGAACCACCCAATCCACTTAAACCTTTGGATAACATCATCGACACCCACTATCAAAGATGATTATTTTTCTATATCATAGGATAATGTGGGAAATAGTTGTAATGTCCTTAACGATGATCCTCCTCTTTCTGAGGAAGATGATTGCACCTATATTAAAGAGGATAATATTGGAAATCATGTTAAGAAGGTTGATGGAGATATTGTAAGAGATTATAATCCCCATTGTTGGAATAATTCCCTCTATGAAGATCCTCCTCCTTCTCAAGATTTGTAACCACATTATGGCGTTGGATTTAAGCTTTCCTTTGAATATTGATATGGGTGTAAAAGTTGTGGGTGTAATGAACAAGTCGTTTAGTTTGAGTGTTGTGGATGTGAAAATATGCATATGGTTAGCATTTTAAAACCAAACTAATCATCAACATCCCTATGAAATAACTCCACATGCTAATAATGCAATCAAAGCAACAAAGATCTAAGTAGATAAATTGAAAGCATATAATGAAACATGGAGAAAATTATATCTCATAGTGGATTGGTGCTATTGTTGAAAATAGCCCTTTCCCAATCCTTGATAGATAAGCTAGTGATGAAATTTCTATGAAGATGGAGATGATAAATGGACAAAATCAGTTCTCAGTTTAAGAGAGTGACTTTGCAAGAGATGTAGATGATTTGATAAAAGATGAAGCCTCTATTTTATAGATTTTCAAATGCTAAGAGTGCCAAACATGGAGGATGTGGAACTAAATGTAAACCAATGAAAGGAGGCCACTTGTCATCCTATGATAGGCTTGAGGATGTGCAAGAATTGGGAAATTTTCCTAAGAGGGGAAAATTTCAAATTCAAATTGTGAAATAAATGCTGAGTTTGACTTGTGCAAGGGGACATGTAAGAGACATGTAAGACCTATTAAATGCCCTATTGGATGTACATTTCAACTTGATTTTGAATTCAAAATTTATGGAATATTCCTCATAGATGCCATGTTGAATGAAAATGATGATTTTAATAAATCAATAAATTGATTTATTTGTGCAAGTGGGATTATCTAGAGGATGTGACATGCATTAGATTAGATTTAATTAAGATTAATTATCTAGGATGATGATTAGGATGCTTTAACTTTTATGACTTAAATATTTGATTTATTTAAATTAGAAAAGAATGGAAAATAGCCTGTGAGATTTTAATTAAATAAAGCTTGATTTATTTAATTAAAGGATGATGTGAGACTTTGATTTATTTAAATGAATAACTTTAGGACTAAAGACCTAATTTACCTAGTGAATGGATTTGCTACATTTGATTTATTTAATGATTGGATGAATATGACCCAATTGGATAATGCTAATTTCACGTGTCTACATTTTTCCCCTCTTTGAAGCAATGTACTTGTTGCGTTGGTTCAAAGAATAAACTTTCTGCTATCGAAATTTAAAAAAATTATGATTTTTTGTATGCCCCAGCAAAAAGAAGTACACTGGTACATTGCCCCCTCGAGAGATCGAGCAAAAAGATTTAATTTGAGGGTCGATCTCACGATACAGAGGTTCAAAATGGATGGTTATGGATGATGACACAAATGATATGGTTTTAAGATGCTTAGAATAACAAATCTATGTTATCCTAAATAACTTAAATGATGATATGATGTGATGATGGATGAGATGGATGATGTGATATGCTATGATTATGTAATGGATGATTTATGCAAATTCTTAGACTAACAGATCTATATTATGATGATGATGCAACTGCAATGCATGTGAAATGATTGATGTTACCTATTATGTATGATATGAATGATATGTGGTATGTTGAGAGTTTTTTGGATGCAGGATGGATGCATGATGGATGCATGATGGATGCATTGGTGATGGTGATGTTAGTGTGGAAATGAGATGATGACAAGAGGATCCAACAAGTCCATGATTTGTCAAGACTTTATTAGAGATGATGATGATGATGATTCGCTTATCAAGGATTGGGCCTTTAAAAGGGCTACTTACCTTATGTTTGATTACACACGTAGATACAATGCATCGAGGTATAAAGAACCAGGATGGCATTGTACCTAGTGCGATAGACTTTGACTCAACAAACAGATAGGAGTATTCTTGTTCACACTTGACATACATAAACCTTGCTAGGATGTACCTAACAAAGCAAGTATTTTCCAAGTTCTTTTATAAGAATGTCCAACAAGCAAAACAAAAAAAAGATAATGATCGTTGCCCCATTCCTATCTCTCTAAACCCTTTGTTCATATATCATTGAGAGGTCCTTGGAATGAGCACAATAAGATAAATCAAAAGAAAAAAACCAAGTACGCAAACCAGTAAATGTTCTTCATATCTCTAGCCAAAGGGATGTGTTTTGATAGGATAAGATCAAAAGTGATATCCAAAAATGATGCCCATTGTCAGAACAATATATACTAGGACATGCATTGTATAGGATGATGATGGTTTGATAAGTTGATTGATAGGCTATTGATATAAGGTCGATTGAAATGTTTAAAAATGATCAAGAGTTTGATTTTGTTTTAAATGTTTGTTGTTTGCTTCTGATTTTACGATTGAAGATTGATTTTGCTGATTGTTGTGATTGTTTCTATTTGTTTTGCCAAAGGATTAAGGTGACAATTTGTTTATTATGGATGATTGATTATTTTGGGTGAAAGCGAAATGGGACAGATGGATTTTTTTTTAATATTTGGATGTTTTTGATGTTTTGCAATGTTTTGAGGTTGTTTTGGGTATTTTTAAGTTCTTACAAATGTTTTGATTTTTTGATTTTTTTGTGATGTTTTGGGGTTTTCTGAGATTTTATGAATGTTTTTGGATTATTTTTTTTGAATGTTTTTGTATTTTGGTGTCTCAGGGGCTGATCAAAGATGAGCCTTGCCTACATTTAAGCTTAGAGACGACGTAGTTTGGATTCCATTTTTTTGACATTTTTTGTTTTATGGATGTTTTTGGATTTTGATATGTTTTGAATGTTTTCTGATTTTTTTATTTTTTGATGTTTTTGAATTTTCACATGATTTTAATGATTTGGATATGGACATGTGTACAATATCAGTGCTCTGTTTGGGATTTTTTTGAAAACCAAGCTAAGGTTGTTTGATCAAATTGATGGATTGATGATGATGATAACATTGTTGAGGATGCACAACAATGCAAGGATTTGATTGATCAGGATTGATGATGATAACATTGTTGATGATGCACACAACAATGCAAGGATAGTGTTAAGCAACACACGGATATTCTATGATGATGATTTTTGGATTTGATTGATCATGATTGATGAAGCTTGATTTGGAACACAAGTTGTTTGAATGAGTTGATGTGATGTTTGACAGGTGCGTTAGATGCAATAGATAGTGATTATTTGGATTGATGTTTGATGAAAGATGAAGCTTGATAAAGAATGTCTTCTTGTCAAAATGCGCTATGGGGTAGTGATTCAAACTCTAGATCACGAATGCTTCAACCAATTTGGTTTCACATTTTCCAATGTTTGGATCACCACATAAGTCAGAGGACATAGACCAAGATTTATTCTTGAAGCAAGATGTATATATCTACCACCAATGTCTAGAATTGTATGGAATGTCATGGATGGATACTTGGATAGGTGTATGGATGGATGGATATGGTAATCACACAAAGGATGCCAAGGATTATATTGCGATAAGGTAAGGTGTTCAGATAAGGAATGCTCATTTGGATAATGCTTCATGGCTCAGATAATCCTGCATAGGATAAGATCAATTAAAACGGCCCATGTCATGTTTACTAGAGTTATTATGGCTCAGATAATCCTGATAGGATAAGATCAATTATAACTTGGATGATGAACGCATATGGATGAAAATGGATTGGATGAATGGATTTATTATGGCTGAGTGGAATACTAGAGTTATGGATGGGATGAGATGCTTTCAACAAAAGTGGCACACATAGATGCTCAAGTCTACACATGATGCATGTTTACCAGGTTTTCGTCATGGTCTTTCCCAAAGCGCTGCCTATGCGGTTTTCACTAGAGGATGATTTTTTTCTTTACTATTTTCAATCCTTTTTCTAATTTTTTTGGATTTTCATATTTTTTAATTTTTTGGTATTTTTCTAAGAGATTTTAAGCTCATGCTGAATCACAAGGCATTGTTGATATAGATGCCCCTGTCATAATGTGCCATTGATATCCTACTTGAAGGAGCTGCTTTGCTAAGATACATGCACTTAAATGTAACTTTTGAGATTCCTGACCTGCTTCATTGATACTGGAGTTAACTTTGTCTCTGTGCATACATCACGATAGAGTGCCTTTAGAATCCTTATGATGAAGGGCCATTGCCAATACATGGTCAATATGAGAATTGGATATCATGCGTGGAGGCATGGATGGAGTGTGTTTAGGGATAGGAGATGAATTGGTTGATAGTTTGGAATCTTTGACTCTCCAAACTTGGGAAGATGAGCAATGATGGGTGGATGCGGAAGTGTGCATGGAATTAGGACCAACTGCTTGATACACTTTGTATGTCACTTGAAAAGCCTTCTTTTTCTTTTGTGGACATCTTTGATGGATATTTTTCCCATTTTTATTTTTTCCCATAGTTTCTTTGACTAAGGGAGTTTGATAAGGATGATCTTTCCTTGTTTTTTTTGGTATCCATGTGTATTTGATTTGTCCATTATGCTTCCTAGCTCCTTTTTCTTTGATAATTTCCTTTGCACTTTGGTTCAATTCTTTCTTTTGATGTTGGTCCCAATTCATGGATGGGGTGATGGGTGGATGAAGATTCATGACATGGCTAGTTGTAGTATTGACATCGATTTCATCATAAGGATTCTTTGTGCTCCCTATGTTGACATTTTCTTGAGACAAAGTTGCCCCCATTATGGTAGAAGTAGTACCTTTGTTCTTTGATTCTTCCCATTTTGAGATGTCTTGTTCGATAAGCGTTCTCTAATAGATAGCCACCGTAGATGATGTTAGTTCAATTTACTGCTCTGCTAATTCTAGAATATCTTGTTCTATTTGAATTGTCTCCTTGAGCAGATAATGTTGGATATCTGTATACGTGACATCCTCAGTTTGAATTTGGGACATATCTGATCCTAATGTTGATAACTCAGTTTGACTGTAGGAATCGATAACCTGCTCTTTTTGTGTAATAATGTCTAAAGTAAAGGAATCCTGTTCTGAATGAAGATCATCTATGTGTCCATCCATAGAAAGCATCTCATGGGTAGATGGAGGAGTATGTGCTACATGGATATGATCATCTTGCATAGATAGGAGAGTGTCCATTAGATTGTTGTAGTATCTTGAAGATACAAATTCTTGGTCTTGAATGATTTTGGAGTTGCTTTCAACATGATTTGGATCAAGTTCTTGACATGGATCAGTTTCAAAGGATGGATTGCTTACAAAGGGTTCTTGAATGTCATCATTAGACATGGTAAATGGTTCAATATCCTCAAGTGTTGAGTTCAGGGTTCCTTCAGTATTTGTAACCATGAGGTCGAAGGGGGTCAAGATGTCTTGTAAAGGACCATTGCTAGACCTTAGTGGAAGATTTTGATATTGCTTTGGTATAAACTCTTGAGATATGTCCTCTAACTCATAAGGTGATGTAGACACATTTTCAACATGATCATAGGTCAACGGATCATGCATTATGTCAATAGGATCAAATAATCCTAACACTCCTTGAAATAGATCACTAAAAAGTGGCTCTTGGTGTATGGTGAGTTGATCATTGGATGAGGTGAAAACATCTTCAAGGTGCTCATTGATGGAGAGATCTTGATCATTGTTTCCAAAAATTGTGGTGGAGAGATTGTGAATGTCTTCAACCATAGAGTCAAGTGATGCTGATATTTCTTGAATTGGATCATTGTCGAATATTGTTGGTGGATTTTGATCATGATTCAAAAGTGACTCTTGACATATGTTGATTTGATCATTGGATGAAGTGGACTTAGCTTCAAGGTGCTTAGTGATAGATTGATCTTAATCCTTGTTCTCAACAGTTGTCCTTCTTTGTGTTTGTTGGGTAGCTTGAGAGGCTTGTTGCACTTGTTGAGCTTGTCTTGTTTGTTGCATGGATAGATATTGTTGGATGGCCTTTTGGTAGGCCTGGTGAGATTTTAGTGCAATGTTATATTGTCTTGCTGCATTTGGTTTTGGTGGTAGTGGTGGTGGATTCAAAATTGTGTTGGATGTAGTGACAAGTGGTTGAGTTATGCTCGAAGTGATCATGGTAGTGAGGGGTTGAGATATGATGGGTGTGATAGGGGTGGATGAAGTGATCGAGGTGATAGGAATGGTCAGAATGACCAAGGTAATAGGTCCTTGGGAGACCATGTTTGGATTTGTCAAGATTGATGTTGTCATTTGATTAGATACCATTTTTTGGTGCAATGTCAATGGAATATTCAAAAGATTCAATGTGATGGCTTGATTGGTGTTAGGTGGATTTATTTGGATGGAATGATTGGTGCTAAGTAAAGGGGGAAGCCCTAAACCAAGGAATGATGTTGATATGGGTAATGGTAGAGGAGATGTCTCTTGATGTAATGACTCAACTATTTTGGTAAGTGTAGTTATTTGATCTCACCAAATTTTTTCTTGATTTTGATCTTGAATCCCTTGATATAGTTGATTTGGCTTTTGTTTAATTAGATTTGGAGTGTGCAATTGTGTTTGATTTTGGAAAATGTTTTGATTTGGGATGACACTCAGATTTGTCATGATAGTTTAAAATTGAAGATTGTTGATGTTGGGAATCACATTGCCTCGACTTGGAGTCATTAACATCTTGTTTGGATTTTGAACAATGTTCGTATGATTTGCAAACATATTTATGCCAAAGTTTTCCAAATTCATGTTTGGAACACTTGTACTTGGTACATTCTCATTTGGCATGTAGGGATTTGGTGGTATGGCATTGCCTGTTTGAAGGCTCATGCATTGATTGTTTGGTGGACAGACTTGTAGTTTTGGATTTAGATCTATCATCAGGAAATGTGTTCCAATATTTTATTTTGGAATACTCATACTTGTGGCATTGTCATTTTTAGAAGGTAATAATCCCATGTATGGTTTGCATAGATGTGAGTGTTGATAATCAATTGGCGTTGTAAGGCTTTGATAGCTTAGTTGATTTGGATTACTCATGATGTATGGATCAAGTTTGTATTCCATGTCCTTGTGTTTTGACCTTGTTGTAAAAGTGACCTCTAAGGTTCTTAGGACTAATGATGAGATGGAGGATGAAAAGTGGAAATGATATGAGTGATGAACGTTTAGGGACTTTGGATCAATGCTAGACTTAGGGTTTGATTTTGATTGTTTGAAATGAACTTGTAAACCCTAAAATGTTAGATTTTATCTTAGGATGAACTTGTTCAAATGATTTATGATTTAATTAAATGTATGAAAAAGGATGCATTCCCATACACCTAACTAAATAGGGTGGTTTTGATTTTGATGATTTACCCAAGTCTAGAATGATGTTTCCAAAGATCTAAATTTTTTTGGTCGGATGGATTTTGATAAATGTTTGGAATGGATGAAGTGTTTTATTTTGATCCTAAATGAACCTAGGAACTTGTTTACTAGGACAAGATAGTGAATAACATGCCTTTCTCTAAAAGTAATTCAAAATCAAAAGATCAATGTTTGCATGAAAACCATATGACCAAAAGATGCCAAGCACATATGTGGGGTTCAATTGATTTAATCTTTGCTTAATGGATTCTTTTTACCACAAACACACTCTTGATTAGGTTTTCAACTGATTGTCCAATGTCCTAATTCCCTTTCATCCCACAAAGTGCATTATGCAGAAATTGAGGAAATCAAGCAAAGGTTGCCTAGAGTTGACTTTAGTAGAAGAAAATTGAGATGAAATCCAAATGTTTAGAAGCCTCTAAGGATACAAATCCCAAGGGAAAGAAATAAAATATTAATTTGTTCAAGGATATTTTCCTCTCCTAAAGGGTTTGAGATTTGATGCTTATGTTGAATGTTGGTTTTCAAATGTTTTCAATAAAAGCACTATGTTTTCAAATTGACTCAAGCAATATAACATCCTAGCTCAATTGGTACATTTTTCTTAGTGGGCTTGCCTCATGCCCTTCATAGTAGAAGATGCGATTTTACATGCAACCAAGGAAAAAATATAAAGGTATGTTAAGAATGAAATCTTAACCTCTATATTTCAACAAAGATCGGACATGGCAAGTAACTTCTTGGAATCTAGGTTCCAATGCACCACTTCAATAAACTTGTTGGATGGAATGGTTGGTTTTTACAAACAAGGTTCTTAATGAAAAAACATCGAGGACATGGCACCTTGCGAGTGTCCAACAAGCCACTAAAGGATTTAATCAATCCTACTAGGGGCTCTTATATGTTTTATGGTAGTACCCCGTTCTGAAAGACACTATACGACTAAGGCCTACATACCATGAGGACTTGAAAGTTTAGTCTTATCCATTTGTATACCAGCCTGAATGAAAAAATGGTTGGAGTCACCTTCAAGTTCTCCTTTTAGATGTGTCTCTTAGGCAGCCCCCTCTAAAGGTAAACAATAGCGAGCAAGAACACCCATGGTTTGATCAACCTTCGTTTAGAAACAAAGGGAGAACACATGCAATATACCTACTCACACTCACAAAGTGTTTTGTTCAATTTTTAATCCCAAATTGAAAATTTGGAGGCAATCTTTTATGCAATTTAATGTCACCAAAAAGACTTTTGATTCACAAGATCATCGTGAGGCGCGAGAGAAGCGCATATGTCTTTTTAAGTGAAATTAATTTTCAAAAAAGGTTACAAAAACATGAAAGCACTTGTTCATTTTAACCTCAAAGAATAAATGACTTCTTTTTTAAAGCACCAATATCAAGTGTGAAGTTTGTTTGTTTAGTTTTAGCCTAAAATAGAAAATGAAAGTGGAAAATGGACACTCTAAGCATTAAAAAATGCTTTTGTCAAATTTAGGTTTAATGCTCAAGGCCCACTTTCAATTCAAAAATTCTCCAAAGATTGTTTCCTTCGCTTCAAATTTTCAAGTTCCATGTGCAACCGAAATCTCCTAAACCAAGATTGGGTGTAGACTTGAAGTCACACTTGGTACGTCTACCAGAAGTCACAAGCATCATATCGATCAACTCCTTGATAACCTGGCATCCCACTTTAAGTCCTACAAATATAGTTACTCAAAATAGATTTTAAGGTATGGAGATCATAATAACTTTTCAAGAAAGATTGTGGTAATCTATCCTCAAGAGAGATTGTGCAGCAAAAGATATCAAAGTCATGACTCGAATTAGAAATTGTTGACATGAGATAAAGTAGTCATTCAGTATTCAATAGTTGCTGACGGGGAAAATAAAACAGTTAAAGTTTACAACTCTATTCATAAATTTTGTGACCCACCACACAAAGAGTCACAATGAAGTCATATCAGATCAAGTACCCTGACCAATTAATGATTTTTTTCTTGTAGTGGTAAGAGAATATGGTGAGATGGTCAAGTTTTTTTAAAACAAAAAAATAAAAATAAAAATAAAAAATCTAACCAAATGTATATCATTTGCAAACTACGGACCTTAGTAGATACACGCTAAAAAGGAAAATAAAAGTGCAGGCATGAGTAAATGAAAAATCAGCATCTAGACTTAAATTAACTCGTAAATGATACAATAACATGTGGAATTAACTCGTGAAGATCGTGATCTCAAAACTAGATCCTCCTCCTCGTCCATAAAATTTTGAGGCTGAAAGATTTTGTTGTGCAGCGAATCCAACCATAATCCTTTAAGGTGTGATGTTGAGTGAGGCGTGTTTGGTAAGAATAGACTCCTATCAACTACAAATTCTCTAATTTGTGCTTTATTGCTGCCACCAAGAAAAAAGAAAAATTTGACAATGCCCCCAATCAATATAGAATTTAAAGTTTTGATAGCATGATGCACAAGTCATAAAGATTTTAAAAGATATGAAAGCAACAAGAAGAATTCAGATATGGATCTCCAAAAAGAAAGCAACATCAAAACTTAGACATAATAAATTGTGAATCTCCAATGATGTGGAAAGACAAGAGAAATAAAATGTATTACACTGTTTGATAGCAACATAAAAAGAAATGCACCAGCTTGAAATTATAAATGCGTGACACTGTAAATCTGACCTTTGCCTGAGATTGGAACACCATACGCCACATATTTTTTTTGATCCATG
Organism: Sequoia sempervirens; assembly: GCA_007258455.2. Classification (NCBI taxonomy): domain Eukaryota; kingdom Viridiplantae; phylum Streptophyta; class Pinopsida; order Cupressales; family Cupressaceae; genus Sequoia; species Sequoia sempervirens. Next base: position 371,168,257 of record VDFB02047230.1, on the reverse strand, counting down.
AAAATAAAAGCCTCACATGTGTACATGCGTTTGATGTTTTACTCAGAATACTAAACTCTCACTTCTCCATTTTGGCGAGCTGTGATATTGACTATTTCTTTTTGGGAGAGTACATTGATGGAGGACAACACTGTTTGGACAACAATGATATTAATGAAAAAGGCAAAAATATTAATGATAGAAGTAGTGATATTGGTGAGACAACGCTATTGATAAAAAACAATAGTGATATTCAAAGCGTTTGACATTCATTCAAAATCGTGCCCTTCACATGCTAAGATCTTGTCAAGTATTCCCCCCTTGATAAGTTTGGTCTTTGCACATCATTCAATAAACCGTGGCTAAAGTAGATAGGATCATAAATCAATGAATATCTTTTGATAAGGATTCATGCCTAGCTTGTCATTCTCAGCCATCTATTGGTCACAAGGAACCACCTGCAAAGTACCTAAGGAGTAAGTCTATTCACGATACTCCTCCTCCTATGTTTTATACCTGTCAACGTTTTCTATAGAGCGGTTGAGTGAGTTAGAAAAAAGTGTCTTCAATTCCCACTGCTATTTCAAAGCTATAGAAAGTTGTTTTACTTCTTCTTTCTCAGCTCTATCTGGGCCCAGAATTACAAACTCCTATTGTGAACTGCACAGAGAAAAAGGTGCATGAAACTCCCATCCAAAATTTTAACATTTTTTCCACCAAGAACTTATAGAACACTAAATAATTAACTTAGTAAATAACTGACACAACTAGTTCATAGATTCTTTTCTTTATTTACAGTCAACTTGTTGTTAGAAGAAAACACTTGAATCAATAACTAGCCTGCGTGATTAGATTCTAGTGAATAATAATTAATAAACTCCCAGTAATAGCAGTTTGAAACCCATGACTACTCAGAATTAGCAACAGGTAAAGCTTGACTAGACAAAATATGGCTACTAGATAAAGGGGAAATTTCTAAAATGAGGGTATTATCTAATTTCTAGAGGATGAAAAAGAATACATGCAATATTTTGAAAGAAGTATCAATAAAAGGGAGATACCATACTGGTATAATACAAAGAAGTCAAGCTGGTGAGTGCTCAGAATCTCCCCCAGTTGTATATCATGGTTGCATTAGATAAATGGATGGTGCAGGCAGTGCCAATGTCATACCTGTGGATGAAATGGTAGTGGGAAAGGAAACCATACCTCCGTATTGCTGAGGTAAAGTGGACATGGAAGCAGCTGATGCTGGATTTGGATAATGTATGATGAGAGGATAGTGCACACTAATGTTTCGGGCCTATGGTTACTCTACATTTCCTTGCAACGTTTGAGTATATTGGTAATATGGATACAAGGCAGTATTTGGTATCATTCCAAGACTTCAATCTGCAAAATTCCAATGCTAGTGGTAAAAGCAATGAAATTTTAGTTCTAGGTGGAAGAGTCACAAGGCTCCCTTTTACAACATCATCTACCTGAGGCATGTTTTGATGAGTGCGCCGCTTTCCACTAACTTAAGAAAGAAGTATAATTTTCATTTGATCACAAGCACCTCTTATCTGTCGTAACAGTAGACATGGCATTAATGTGAGAGATTGAAAATAAGTAAGTTGTCACCTGAATTGGGAAGGGCGAATAAATAAAACATTAACTTTCTAGTATAAAATCAACAAAAAACCATGGGAATATACATGGTACGTAGGGCACTCAACCCCGTAACTATAATCCTCCAGTATAGTTTACAGTAAACACAATCGGCCACCGCTAATGTGAACTTTCCAACCAGAGAAGAAATCAACGTAATATCCCAGCTAAGAATCTTTGATCTTATTTCTTCTCATGTTCTCACTCCATCTTGATGGATGGCATTTTCCTACTCATTGTTCTTCTTTCTTGTCTATTTTGAAAGTGAAAAAGAAAGATGTAATGAGAAGCAAAACTCCTATGTCACAGATATATGATGTAGGAGCATCTAATGGTGTAAGGGCAATCTTGCATCACCCAAAAATAGTTAAATTTCAAGTTTCTCAGTTTTTACATTTTTGGATACCCTTTTTATCATAATGAAATTCCCAATTTACTATTTTTATTTTCTATTCCTGGGTGGAAAGATATTGTAGTTTTAGTTTCCTAGATTTACACCTAAAAATCTTTTGAGTTAGATTTGAGGCACTTAGATTTCTGGGATCGGCCCTAAAACTTTCCAAAATTGACATAGTGATTTTGAGCACATTCTTGACTTCGAGACCTTTCCAATGGTTCAAACGGTTCAGAAATCAGAGTCCCGGATCAAAAGTTATGGCCCTGAGAAGTTGGCGCACTTTCTAGAAGATATAATTGCAAATGTTCTTTTGAAATTTGAACTTCAAGTTGTAATTTTTTGGTGCCAAACTGCCTAAACTCAAATTTGAATATTGTTTTGGCTCCAAACTAAAGAAGAGCTCTATTTATGGGCGAGTTTCTAATTTTGGGTAACTTTTTGGGGACAAGCTTGCATATTGCGAAAGGGTTATTCTGTAGCTTTTTGTAACTTGCATGTGTTGTAGAACTTGGGGATCTGAGATCCTCTACATGTAAGAAGCTCCATTTTCTGAATAATAAAATTATTCTCTTTTTTGTGGGTTATTTTCTAAGTCTCAGGTCGTGCTCTCATCAAATGGTATCAGAGCGAGTTTTCTTGAGAGTGTGGACAGATCACCAACCGTGAGGCAGTTCACTCTAGGACCATGGTTGTGAGTCGAGGTCAAGAAAGATGCCTCCAAGGGTGATGCCTGGTAGGCATGGTGGTGCAAGAGGTGGTTGAGGTGGCATAAATGCTAGTGGAAGAGATGCACTGGCAGCCCTCCAGAGATAGATTAACACATTACAAGAGCAGTTGAGAAGAGGGTTAAACCCAAGGGAGGAAAGTGAGGATGAAGGAGAGGAAGAAGGTTCAAATGTAGAAGAGGAAGAAGAAGCAATTGATCAAGACCAAATGCAGCTAATACGGGCCATTTCAAAGATCGGGAAAAGTCCTAGAGCAGAAGTCCCCAATTATTCTGGAAGTTTGAACCCAGAAGAGTTGATCAACTAGATCAACGAGCTAGAAGAATATTTTGAGTATGAGGAAATAAAGGACCCAGATCAGGTTAATTTTGCAAAAATGAAGCTGAAGGGCCATGCTAGTATTTGGTGGAAAGAGGTCCAGCTGGAAAGGAATTGAAGAGGAAAAGGAAATATCACCAGATGGGATCGCATGGTAGAGAAACTGAAGAAGCAGTTCATACCAGTGGACTACGAGTTAGATCTGTTGAAGAAATTGAAAGGGTTGAAGCAAGGAAGAAAATTTGTGAAAGAATATACTAAATATTTTCACAAGATAATCATTAGAATGGGTCACATAGAGGCCAATAAGGAGAAGGTAGCCTGATATCTTAATGGATTATGACTGAGCATTCAGGAGGAGATAAGCCTAGTCAGAATGACCACCATTGAGGATGTGTATCAGTTTGCTTTGAAGGTGGAATAGAAGCTAAACAAAAGATTTGATGACAAGCAAAAAGGATGAGGAGATCAAAGTGGAAGGGGCAATGGAAGACCTTCAAGAAGCCAAAATGATGATAAAAAGAAAAGTGAAGATGTGGGTACTAGTTGAAGCCAAAGAAATGACAACTTCTACCATCCTCATGATCAAAACAGTGGTAATCAAAGAGGTAGAAGATGAGGGAGATATGGAAAAGGATCTGGAAGAGGTGGTTTCAGAGGAACGTGTTTCCAGTGTGGTGTAGAAGGGCATTGAGCCTATGAATGTCCACAACACCAAGGAAGGGAAAACAAAAAGCCAGAAGGTTGTGGAAGGGTTGTGCATGCAGATGAGGAGGCCCAATCTGAACATTCTGATGATGTTGAAAGGGGAGAAGCCCTAGTGATTAGGAGAGTCCTGGTGAATGAGGAAAAGGAACTAGAATAGAGGAATAATCTATTTTGCACAAGGTGTAAGTGTGAAGGAAAATGTTGTGATGTTATTATTGACGGTGGAAGCACTAATAATCTGGTGTCAAAGGAGATAGTCACAAAGTTGAAGCTGAAGAGGGAAAGGCACCCGCTTCCGTATCAGATTTCCTGGTTGCAGAAAGACCACAAAGTTTTGGTCAATGAGCAGTGCCTAGTAAAGTTCAAGATCAGCAGCTACCATGATGAGGTACTCTATGATATCATCCCCATGGATGCATGTCACATGTTGTTGGGGAGGTTGTGGCAGTTCGATAGGTGAACTATACATGATTGTCATGCAAACACTTATTCCTTGACAAAGGATGGGGTTCGTCACAAGTTGAAACCCTTGAAAGAGACCAAAGAAAAGGTATGCAGTAGTACTAGAATTTGTTATGTAGATGGAAGAAATTTTTTAGAAGGTATGAAGCATGAGCATGTGTGTTATGCATTGATTCCTAGAGTAAGTAAGGAGGATAGTGAGAAGGTTCCAGAAGAAGTTTCTGGGATGTTGGATGAGTTTTAGGATATTGTTTATGATAATATACATGAGGGTTTACCACCAATAAGGAAAATTAGTCATTAGATTGACTTGATTCCTGGAGCCAGTTTGCCAAATAAGGTAGCTCATAGAATGACTCTAGCAAAAAATGAGGAGTTGAATAGACAAGTTCAAGAGTTGTTGAGAAAGGGTTTGATACGAGAGAGTTTGAGTCCATGTGCAGTACCTGCATTACTAGCACCAAAGAAGGATGGGTAGTGGAGGATGTGTACAGATTCCCGAGCCATAAACAAGATAACAATCAAGTACAGATTTCCCCTGCCAAGGATGGATGACCTGATGGACTATTTGAGTGGAGCTCAGTACTTCACAAAGATTGATCTAAAGAGTGGATATCATTAGATCCAGATTCAGGAGGGAGACGAATGGAAGACTACCTTCAAGACCAAAGAGGGTCTGTACGAGTAGTTAGTCATGCCTTTTGGGCTAACCAATGCACCGAGCACATTCATGCAACTCATGAACGAGGTACTAAAGGAATTTATGGGAAGTTTTGTTATTGTGTATGTAGATGATATTTTGATTTTCAGTAAGATGTTGGATGAGCATCTGATGCATATTCAGAGAGCCTTTTAGAAGTTAAGAGAAGAGAAACTGTTGATTAATCTGAAGAAGTGCAGTTTTGTGAAGAGGGAGTTAGTGTACTTGGGGTTTGTTGTCTCAGCATAAGGTCTCAAGATGGACCTAGAGAAGGTGAAGGCTATTTTGGAATGGCCTACCCCAAGAACTGCTACCGAGGTGAGATATTTCCATGGTTTGGCTAGTTTTTTATAGAAAGTTAATTAGAAAATTCAGTAGTATTTGTGGATCCCTGACTAAAACAATGAGAGGGGATAGAAAAGAATTCAAGTGGAGCACTGGAGCGGAAAAGAGTTTTGAATTGTTGAAGCAGAAGGTAACAGAGCAACCTGTTCTAGCCATCCCATATTTCAACAAGGTGTTTCAGGTGGATTGTGATGCTAGTGGTTGTGCCATTGGAGCAGTGTTGAGCCAAGAAGGTAAGCCCATTGCCTATTTCAGTGAAAAGTTAAATGATGCCAAGAGAAATTATTTTGTATATGATCAGGAATTTTATGCAATAGTTCAAGCATTAAATAAATGGAGACATTATTTTTTGCCAAAGGAATTTGTTCTATATATTGATCATCAAGCCTTGCAGTACCTAAATAGTCAGGGAAAATTAAATCAGAGGCATATGAAATGGGTAAAGTTTTTGCAGAGTTATACCTTTGTATTGAAACATAAGAGTGGGAAGTCAAATAGGGTTGCAGATGCCTTAAGTAGGAGGCATACATTGATGACAAAGATGCAAATTGAAGTGGTTGGATTCAATGAACTTAAGACACTGTACGCAGAAGATCCTGATTTCGCAAAGGCTTGGAAAGCTTGCAAGGAACTTGTTACAGTGGACATGACAAGGTGGCTGGATTTCATAGTCCATGATGGCATGCTATTTAAGGGAAGTCAATTGTGTATCCCGAGGAGTTCCATGAGGGAGAACCTGATAAAGGAGAAGCATAGTGGAGGAATGGTAGGACATTTTGGTCATGATAAGACCATTGCCATTATCAGTGAGCATTATTATTGGCCTCAGTTGTCATAGGATGTGAAGAAGTTTGTACAAAGCTATAGGGTATGTCAGATGGCTAAAGGAGTGAGCCAGAATACAGGCTTATATTAGCCCTTACCTGTACCAGAGAGGCCATGGGAGGATATAAGTATGGACTTTAATTTTGGTTTGACAAGGACACAAAGAGGGAATGATTTAGTCTTTGTGGTGGTTGATAGGTTTTCAAAGATGGCAAATTTCATTCCATGTCAGAAGATCCATGATGCAGTCCACATTGTTGACTTTTTCTTCAAAGAGGTGGTGAGGCTACATGGACTACCAAAGAGTATTGTTTCAGATCGTGACACCAAATTTGTGGGGTACTTTTGGAGGACCTTGTGGAAGAAGCTAAAGACAAAGTTGAAGTTTAGTTCTACACACCATCCACAAACTGAGGGCAGAAAGAGGTTGTTAATAGGAGTCTGGGTAACCTACTAAGATGTTTGGTAGGAGATAAACCCAAGGGATGGGACTTGATCTTACCCCAGGTAGAATTTTCTTACAACAATTCTATCAATAGAAGCACTGGTAGATCACCGTTCCAGATTATGTATGGAGGTAGCCCCAGAATAGCTACAGAATTGAGGAAGATGGACCAAGAGAAGAAAATAAGTGCTGAAGCCGAAGATTTTGCAGAACACATCAAGGATATACATGAGAAGGTAAGAGAACTTATTAACAAGATGAATATATAGTATAAGGCTAAGGCAGATCAGAAGAGGAGGTATAAGGAGACTTAGATTGGTTATGAAGTGATGGTCCACTTGAGGAAATAAAGGTTTCTAGTAGGAACATATAACAAATTGAAGATGAAGAAGTTTGGTCCCTGTAAAATTTTGAAGAGGCATGATTCATTGAATGCATATGAGGTAGAGTTTCCAAATGGATTGAACATTTCCCTTGTGTTCAACATTTTAAATTTGACAGAGTACCATGAAGGTGGCACAGAGGAAGTACCAACGATGGAACAGTGTGGGATTCCAACACCTACTTTAGCAAAGGAGGAGATTGAAGAAATCCTAGATAATCATGTGGGAAGGAGTACTAGAAACATGGAGTATGAAGAATATCTGTTGAAATGGAAAGGAAGGCCTATTGAAGATTCATCCTAGTTGCCTAAGGTAGAGGTTGACCATTTGAGTTTTTCCTCCACCATCTGAGACGTGATGGAGTCACTTCTCAAATTACTCTGGGTGTCTGATGCAAGAGCATCCAGTGGTGTAAGGGCAATCTTGCATCACCCAAAAATAGTTAAATTTCAAGTTTCTTAGTTTTTAGATGTTTTTACATTTTTGGATACCCTTTTCATCATAATGAAATTCCCAATTTATGGTTTTTATTTTCTATTTTTGGGTGGAAAGATATTGCAGTTTTAGTTTCTCAGATTTGCACCTGAAAGTCTTCCATGTTAGATTTGAGGCACTTAGATTTCCCGGATCAGCCCCAAAACTTTCCAAAATTGGTGTAGCTAATTTTTAGTACGTTCTTGACTTTGAGACCTTTCCAATGGTTCAAATGGTTTGTGAATCAGAGTCCCGGATCAAAAGATATGGCCCCGGGAAGTTGGTGCACTTTCTAGAAGATACAATTGCAAATGTTCTTTTGAAATTTGAACTTCAAGTTGTAATTTTTCGGCGCCAAACCGCCTAAACTCAAATTTGAATGTTTTTTTGGCTCCAAACTAAAGAAGAGCTCTATTTATGGGCGGGTTTCTAATTTTTGGGTAACTTTTTGGGGACAAGCTCGCATATTGTGAAAGGGTTATTCTATAGCTTTCTATTACTTGCATGTGTTGTAGAACTTGGGGATTTGAGATCCTCTGCATGTAAGAAGCTCCATTTTCTGAATAATAAAATTATTCTCTTGTTTGTGGATTATTTTCTAAGTCTCGAGCTATGCCCTCATCAATATATGTGAGTACAGCTAAGATCATGGTTTAAAGAGATGATTTTTTTTGTTACAAAAGCAGAGAAAACAAACATATCAAATCGATATCATTTTCTCGTGACTTGGCTAAGTAGTTAGAAGAGAGATGGAAATGTCATGTCAATGACTGGTTGCACAAAACATATTAAATTCACCTCTTTGTTGGTAGAAATCCCATCTTTTGTTGACTACATTTTACTAAGAAAGAGTTTGGATATGTATCCTCAATTCACACACAACCCTTCTCAGAGAATAGACAAATTTATCAAAAGAGAGGATGGATAAAGAAAATATAGAATCATCTTCTTGAATAAAAATGAACATTAAAACAAAAATAGATGATATGGATACCTATTCTAATTCTCCTCATACCACGATGTGATTTAGGTTTCAGAGATTTAGAAAAACTAAACATTACAGGCGTACAGACCTATATGTTAGAAAAGTCATAATAAAATCCTAACAAATAGAAGCAGAAATAGGAACTTATCTTATCACCATGTTTATCCATGCCATAGAAGGAAGATCAAATGGTAATATGGAAATAAATAAATCAAGCCCTCTTTCTAGTGCCATAATGTGGATGTGAAAATCTGCATATGGTTAGTATTTTAAAACCAAACTAATCATCAACATCCCTATGAAATAACTCCACATGCTAATAATGCAATTAAATCAACAAAGATCTAAGTAGATAAATTGAAAGCATATAATGAAACATGGAGCAAATTATATCTCATAGTGGATTGGTGCTATTGTTGAAAATAGCCCTCTTCTAATCCTTGATAGATAAGCTAGTGATGAAATTTCTATGAAGATGGAGATGATAAATGGACAAAATCAGTTCTCAGTTTAAGAGAGTGACTTTGCAAGAGATGTAGATGATTTGATAAAAGATGAAGCCTCTATTTTATATATTTTCAAATGATAAGAGTTCCAAAAATGGAGGATGTGGGACTAAATTTGAACCAATGAAAGGAGGTCACTTGTCATCCTATGATAGGCATGAGGATGTGCAAGATTTGGGAAATGTGCCCAAGAGGGGGACATTTCAAATTCAAATTGTGAAATAAATGTTGAGTTTGACTTGTGCAAGGGGACATGTAAGAGACATGTAAGACCTATTAAATGCCTTGTTGGATGTACATTTCAACTTGATTTTGAATTCAAAATTTATGGAATATTCCTCATAGATGCCATGTTGAGTGAAAATGATGATTTTAATAAATCAATAAACTGATTTATTTGTGCAAGTGGGATTATCTAGAGGATGTGACATGCATTAGATTAGATTTAATCAGGATTAATTAGCTAGGATGATGATTAGGGTGCTTTGACTTTTATGACTTAAATATTTGATTTATTTAAATCAAAAAAGGATGGAAAATGACCTTTGATATTTTAATTAAATAAAGTTTGATTTATTTAATTAAAGGATGACGTGAGCCTTTGATTTATTTAAATGAATAACCTTAGGACTAAAGATCCAATTTACTTGGTGAGTGGATTTGCTGCATTTGATTTATTTAATGAGCGGATGAATATGACCTAAGTGGATAATGTTAATTTCACATGTCTACAAGTGTGTACCTCGCAACTACAATTTGGGGCTTGGTTGCTTGAATGAAAAATCTAAATAGAAACCATGGTTGAATGGTGATGTGGTTTCTGCTCAACCTCAGTCTCTTAAAAAAATTCATGCTCCATTATCTAATTTCTTCGTGTCTTCTTCTTGTGAACAATCAAACTTTTCTCCACAAGAGAAAGGGTTGCTTCGTGCTCCTCATTCTTTCAAGAACATATTTTGTTGAGGCTTTTGAAATCCTGCTTAATTACTCTTCCTCTGCCTAAGAGATCTCATAAGCATGATAAATCAACAAATTCTTTTTGCACATACCATTGAGTCCCTAGCTATTCCATTAGTCAATGTGAAGCCTTGAATCATAAAATGCAACTTCATGATTTAGGGGACATCACTCATTTATTTCTTGATGCACTTTCCTCTTCTTCAAATGACATTTGATATCGAGGTCTACCTCTATCCTGTATGTTCAAAGTATCTTGCATGGTTCTCCTCCCCTGCATGTTGGGGGTAGTGATAACTTGTTCTGCAGATGTGTGTCCCTCTTAAAGGACCCCCTCTTCTCCATGTCTTTCAAATGAAGCATCCCTTGAGTGGACCCATTATTCTCTTGAAGTGTTCCTAAAGGACCCCCCATTTTTGAAATATTTTCTCTCAAATAAATCCATTGGAATCTAGCTTGGGGGAAACTTGACTAGGCCTTGCTTTTCAAATAGCACATCCCTTGAGTGGACCCCTTTTCTTTTGAAGGGTTTCCAAGGGAGCCCTTTGAAAACCTTTCAATTGCTTGACTTTCTTTATGACTTTCTATCTTTTTCCTACATGGTTGCTTTTCCCTTTTTACATGTTTTATCTATGGATTAACATGTTGCTTTGCAGGTGCACCTATGAAGCCGCTTTCTAGTTTGACTCTACGAGGTCCCCTTACATTGGGCCTCTTTCATGAGAGAGTACTTGGGGGATTCCTTCTTATAGGTCTATAGGTCTATAAGGTGCTTACTACACTAGGCTTCATGAGAGAGAACTTGGTGGAATGCCTCCTTGCAAGTCTGCGGGCCTGTAAGGAACATACATCTTGCAGGATTTTTCCATTGTTTGTCTGAGGGCCTTTGGTGTAATTTATGCAACTTCGTAGTTTTGTAGAGCTACAGAGTCCTTATTTTTAAACCTCCTCAGGAGAGCAGCTGCATCTATCCATCTCCCTCAAAATTCTCATTCCTTTATCTCTCTTAAATTCTCTTTTCTCTTTTCTTCTCAGTTGTGCATACCGAATTGAAGATTTGCATCTTCTTCATCTTGATTATATACTCTTTTTCTCTTTGATATTGGTTGCTTCCCTAAATTTTGGGTCTATTCTTCTCTTGAAGCAATTGATCCTTACATTCTTCTTTCTGTTTAAGAATTCTTCTATGTTATTATTAGAAATTTTTGAGGATGATGCATGGTAGTGAGACAACCTTTTACATCGAGGTATCTTTCAATTTCTCACTCAATTCTTGTTAGTTAGTTAGGTTGCTATGTATATGTTTTTTTATGTTCTAATATTGTTGTCTTGTGTAGCTATTTCTTGTTTAATGCATTTTTTTTTGTAGGTCTTCAGCCTGGGGGCATGCTTCCTTAGTTTGAAGAGTTATATGCTTCCTATACAGTATCTTTTTTGCATAATGATGTTATTTATGTTTGGTATATTTTCTTTAGCACATATTAGTGTAGATTCATATGCCCGCTAAAGTGGGGGAAAAATATAATGTCGTAAAATTGCACCCCTTGAAATTCCACATACATTCTTGTATCTGCTTTAGTGTGCACTCCTTTAGCATCTTGTGTAGGCTCATTTTAGCCCTTGCATTAGCCTTTTCCCCTCTAAGGATGCTCAAAGTCTCACTTTTTAGTAGCTACCCTTGCATGTCTGCTTTGTGTCAATTCTTGTGCTTTTCTCGTTCATGTCATTTTGTAGTGTGATGTATCTAGACACTAGTGCATCACATAGACGTCTATGCACCGTGCTAGTGTATTACAACATTTCAATGTTCAAATGACCATTTCCAAGCATGCTTTCAACTTTTCACTTACCTTTTTTCAACGGTAATGGCTTAGGATGCCTTGTAACCACTCGAGAAGATTCTTTTTGCTTCTATTCTCTCTTTATATGCTATCTTTTCAACTCATTTTTCATTCTAGCTTATTTGCCTTCTTTGCTTCCCTATAAAACAATCTCTCATCTTGCTTGCACAACTCCCTCATTTGTTACAACAACACTCTTGCATTGTCACAACATAAGGATCTACAACACTATTGGCTCTTACAACCCTCTTTGCTACCCTCCTTGGCTTCCTAAGCCTTGCATGTGATATCTACCTTGTGCCTCACACCTTTGAGCATATTGGGATTTCTCACAATCCCCTATCAATTGCATCTTTATCTTATGGTATGAGTTTTCCTCCTTAAGCACATATTTCTATTATCACCTATATTTTGTGGTATGGGTTCTCCTCCTTGAGCGAGGATTTATTTTATCATTCCTTTGTTCATTTCTCTCTATCTATTTGGTTGTTCGTGGAGATGGAACACTAAAATAGGGCTTTTCCTGAGGCAAACCCCTATACAACCCCAAAAATTTCTCCATATCTTATGCATGCATGTATTAAATAAATTCATTTGCTAGAGGCTTCATTACTTGGGTTGCAGTGAGAAGTTTCTTTCTCTATCATCTTTATTTATATCATTTACTTTATTTTAGTTCTATTATATTATATGTTATTTTCTAGCATTCTAGAGGTTCTTAGTAATTAGAGTAGAAGTAGCCACTCTGTCATTTTCTATGATAAACTCAATTTTTGGTCCGTACAAGATGGAAGCACACCTTTGGGATGTCAAAATTCCATGCTTTCATCTGCATCCCATGTTGACATCCATTGGCCAAGAGCTTATCAGTTTGTGCAAAAAATCTTTGTGACCTGTTCTTTCTTATTCTAGAACTCTCGCGTTGTTCCTTGAGGTAGTTTAGGGTATTTCACTCCATGAGGCTCTCTGAATGAAGAGAACTTGTGAGCTATGAATCCCCCTTCTCTACAAATCTTCCAAAGAAGGACATGGTGGGGCAACTACTTCAAAAAACCCCAAAATTGAATAAAAATATTACTACCCGATTAATCGGTGACTCTCAATTAGGGAACCTTTGTCTTGAAGTAGCATGCCATATCACACAAAATGAGGTCAATCAAGCCATGACTAGTGAATTTGATGTTAACATGATTGATTTGGAACCACCTACTAGAGATGGTGATGTACAAATTTTTCAAGTCTCTATAGCAAGGATGGTGGAAAGATAAAAGAAAGAAAAGGTAAGTAACAATGAATTGAAAAGAAAAATTCAATTTCTAATTGATTTCCTGAGATCGTTCTTTGACATTCCACCTCATACAATATTTTATAAAAATTCATCCTATGACCCTTTGGCTTTAATGAGTAAAGAGGCAGAGAGTAGAATGTAGAGTTGCAACAATTTTAGAAAGGCTATGGAAGAATGGAGCACTGGATTAGTTGAGAGAGGTGAGTATATCATCTTCACATCCCTCAAGTGCTTACAAATGATAAATTCTTCAATGTTAAATATTTAGAAAGAAATCACTGATGTTGGGAAAGAAGAAAGAACATGGAATTAGTACATGAATGAAATCAAGGCTATGATAAACTTTGGGATGGAGAAGCTAGCTACTAAAAATATTATACCCAACTTTGTTGATGGTCATTTCTTTTTTTGGAGAAAAAGCATGGATTGGAAACTATGGGTAGTAAAACAAGGTTCACAAAATCTTTAGGAAGTACGAGTCGTATGTGATGCAATCTTAGAAGAAATTCATACCAACCTTTTCACTCTTGGATTGCAACCTAATAAAGAAGGAGATGGAGGTACTGAGAGTGTTGTGGCCTTGAAGGATAGTTTCAAGAAACTGATTGATGGAATTTTCAACTCACAATCTTGTTGATGGGTGTTTTTTCACACTTTCTCAAGACATGCAGTGCATAGACGCACTACCTCTCTTGAAAGGAGATTTCCGACAAAATTTGATGAAAATCATGCCAAGGTCTCTTAGGTGTCAGGTCATGACTTGAATGAAACTCCTCAATTGATGTTTCATGTGATTTTTTTGGTAATCACAGGGCAGAATTACGTAGTTGGATGCAAATTGGATCTTAAAATCTTGAATTTTTTGAGATGGGAGTTAAGGTGCACCTTGATGTAGGTTTGAAAAACAATATAAAAATTTAGTTTTTTCCTTAATTTTTGGCTTTAAAATGTGCAATGAACCTTAGCACAGGTTGTTTCTAAAAAAATAAAAAGAGCAAGGAAGAGGGAAGATTCCTGGGTCTGTAACTAACTATGAATAGTGATCATGGAGGTTTTGCTATGGACAACTTCCTTCAAACAAGATTCCACTTAACCAAGAAACCTATAGTATCATGAAATCTATGTTATCTTCCAAGGTCTATAGATATTTTACCATTCATCCACCACATACATGCATGAATAAAGATAAAATTTTAAAATAAACTTCAATTTTAAGCCCAGACTAACTTTACAAGACCATTTACTAATAACAAATGGCAAAAAGTGTGGACTGGAAGACATCGACACAACAAAAAAATTTACAATAACAAAAAAACATATATCAAATCCATCTAAGCAATCAAAACTAACTGAAACAATAGTATAAATCTAACTAATGTATCTAATAGTGGGAGATTGAATCATGAAACATGTGGAGAAATCAGAAAATGCACCAAGTCAATGTATTTTCATTAGAAATTTTTGTAGCATGTCATTACAACTCAACTCCCTTAATATGAGAGGAGACCTCTTCATTTATAGTGCCCAAAAAGTAGAATAAATTTCCAAGATTCACTACAAATTAGGGTTCTATGTACCCCTCAATATATTACAATTTAAAATACAACTTTGTCTTTATCCCTATTTTGTCCTCTATTGACAACACTATAGCATTTTTTCCTTTTGTTGATTGCCCTTTTGTTGTAGCTATTTCTTCAAAAGCTCTTCACTAATAATAGGGTTGCATTCCTACTTCTTCAAAGCTACATAATCCATGAACTTCAAAATTACTAGCTGGAGTTTTTCAACCTCCAAAATCTTAGATCGCAGCTATTGATAACACCATTCCTTGGGGTTGTCCTCAAGCCTTTTCCAATCTTCATCATACTTGGTAGTGTGGTATCTAAATAGTTCTAATTGGGTGAATGCGCGAGTGGAAAAACTCATGAAATCCATGGATATCTCTGCTGAAATCTCATCCTCCATCCCCTTTTTAAAGTGGGGCTTTATTTTCTTTGGATCTATTTGCACCGCGGGCATGTCATACCCTATCCTTAGCCTCAAATATTAGGTGCAGTCTGCTCTAATCTCTTTGACCCACTCAATATCTGAATCCACCTTGCCAAGAAATTTCTCCAACCTTTCTTTCTTGTTCTCAAAGTCTTGATTCCATATATCCATGAGCCAATGATCGTCCCTCTTGAACGTGAGCTCATTTTCCCATGTGGCACTTGGTAGCTGGAGGATAGACTTGATCTTTGGGTAGGTGGATTTATACGTCATAGGGAAGTTGGTGAAAAGTTTCTTCATGCTTTCTAGAGACTATTGTAAGTCCAAGAGCTTGTTGGTTGTTTGAATAGCCTGGCTGATACCCATATTCCAACATATAGAACCTGCAGGAACTAGTTTTCTATAGTTTTTCCTAGGTTCATTCTCTTTTCTAGCTTGTGAATTTTCTCTTTGGACAATAGTTGAGGCAAAGCCATGGATGTGGTGGGAATTTCTTCTATTGAGGACCATTGTTGAATGAATTTCGTCAGGTCAACTACTTGTGCCTTTAGATTCTCTTTCAAAAATTTATCTTGTTGTATCAAATGCACTACTGTGGCAACAGACTCTTTGAGGTGCTTCACCTTTTGCTCTCTATTAGTTTTTCCCAATTCAATGGTGGAGATATTGCTACCTGCATAGTTTGGGATCCAGAAGTGTCAATTGTTACCTTAGATTTGATTTTGGGCTTCTTCTTTTTCTTGGTAGTGATCTATGCCTAGGCTAAGATAGCCTCCAGTCTTGCTCTTCGATCCTTTAGGGTAGGAGTTTTCTTCTCAAGTTTCCTTTCCAACCACTCAGGCATACAAGATTTTCCCTTAGGCAATTCATGATCACCCTCACCTTCCTCTTTTTTAATCTCCATTTCTTTATCTTCGGGAGCCTTTTCTTCCATTTTAGTGTCTTCCCCATCCTCATCATCAGAGTCTTGGACGAACACAAGGCATTTTATGGGAGGCTTAGTAGGCAATCATTCCCAAGGAATTTCTTCTTTCTTAGTCGAGCCTTTTCTTTTATTTCTTCATCTTGTTCATCCCTATGCACATGCTCCTCAGGCTGTTCAATTTCAAGGCCTCTGTCAGCTTGAATCTCACCTTCAGGTTTTCCCTCTTCTACATTATGTTCTTCTTTATGAGGTGGTGACACATCTTCCTTCTGGTCCCCTATAGAGAGTTCCACATTTTCCACTGCCTTGTCATATTTTTTCCCTTCTTCTTTGGGAGGTGACCTTTCTACCTCTTCCCTGACATCTTTCAATTGTCGGGCTATTTCCTCCTTGAAAACACCATCAAATTTTTGTACAATAATTCTACCACCTGCATCCTCCTCCTCATCCCCACTTTGAAAAGATCTTGTTTCTTATTCTTCATGGACCACTCTGTCAATTTTCTAGTGTTCATACTCTAGGTGTTCATGATACTCATTGGCCTCTTCCTCCACTACTTTTGAAGTTTACATCTCCCACTTCTCCCATTCTTCAGAGATTAGCATTGTGGCTTCCATTACTGGTGGTCCCATCAGAGGTTTCGAGGGTAAAGCACTGGTGAGGACCTGCACCAAGGTAGCTTGGATGGTGGGATCCAAGAATATTTGGAAAATATTAGAGGGGACATTTTGCATGTACCACAAGAAAGCCTTGGGTAATGTGAGTGGAGGAATTGGTATTGTCGTTGTTGCGAATGGAAGCAATGTAGTGGGTGACATGGAGGTGGAGGAAAGCATAGAATTTGTAGCATAGGAGGAGTCAACCAATATCAAGGGCCCAATTGACGAAGAGGATGTGAGATGGATTAAGATTTCAACTGCAGGTGGGGATGTGGCAATCATGGCTTGGGAAAGGGATGGAAGAGAGGTGGAAACAGGGAGAGCTAGAGGAGATTTTGGCTAAGTTTTTTTCCCCTCTTCACACTCAAGAAGTGGATCGTCTTTAATTATTGGTTGTCCCGTGACGCTTCTCATCCATTTGTGCCTCTTCAAGTGTGAACCTTCTGAATATTTTCTTCAATAAACCTTTGGATTTGGTGACTTCTCTGCCTTAGTCCCTTTCCTCTTCTCCGATCTCATGATTAGAGGATATTTGGATGTCCCTCATGTTGATATTGTAGCAACATCTTTTGTAGCACGATGCTCACTCTTGAGCCCCTCGTATGTTAGGACAACCCTTTGCTGCTTCAATTGGGCTACTTGTTTATTAACCCATTCTTTAGTATGAGCCACTTGGTTATAATATTGAGGTCATTGACCTATTGCTCATCCTAATATATTGTTGATAGTGGAAAGTTAGTGACTGTGTTGTACCTGGGGTCCATGATGGTGCTTTCATTTTCAACTTGATCAGGTATAGGAAATAATTTTACTCTTTTTATGAAGTATGCAATCATTCATATGTAATTCCTTGCACACACCTCTCTATCACCCTGGTAATCTGCCCAAAAATATTCCACATGATGCACATGGGTGTACCCTAGTCCTAGTGCTTTCCTTACATGCTCATATGGGTCCATCCATGGGTGAGCAATGTGTAGGAAAAAATGATACTCTACCAATTCCTTCTCTGAAATCCCAATGTATTGGGAGGTTTGTAATTTGTACATCCCTTGGCTGAAAGTTAAGGGATAAGGGATCCCTACCAAGTGCTTGCTATGGAGGACTGAATGCACATGCTACAGCTACTGGGAGAGCTCTAATAGTATAATCTAGTCATTGGAGTACTAGTACAACTTATTCTGCCTCTCTGTGAATTTACCTAGGGCATGAATATTTGTGAACTTGGGGAATTAAATGAATAAGATGTACTATTTCAAGAATTCCAAAGCACTGTGCGAGACCCTTCTTTCAAAATTCCCTCTAAGAAATCTGATGATGTGACTGATGAAGGTGTCATTCACCTTGCAATATTCCTTCTTAAAATTCTTGAACTGGAGCTAGGGATATCTATCATAGACCTTCAATGTTCAACCTTGTTCTTCATCAGGTTCCATGAAAAATCCACTGTATTTCCTCTACTCGGCCAGTGAGTAAAAAAGATAAGATGTCATGTAGAACTTGGAGGTCTTCTTGACATTCATGAACTACTCATGGAAGCAGTCGCTTATTATGCCTCCCTAGTAGAATGAAGCTTTTGTGATGACATCTTGATCCCCACGGAGAATCTACTCTATAAAATACACCATCCACTCCTAAAAATATGCAGCAATGGGGAGGCCCATTATTCTACTTAGCATGGTGACCAAATCATGGTAGTCTTTGTGAAAGTTTATGTGGAAGAGTTCTTGGGTAACCTTAGCAGCCCTACCCCTTTTTTCTTTAAGCCAATACTGGTTTATAAGCTTCTTACAACCAGTTGAGTCCTCATCCCATGTTGGTTTGCATTTTGATATTGTTTGCATCTTCATCTCCCCAAAGGTGGGGATATGAAAAGTCTTTTTAATCACCTCACCCAAAAATTTTGCAAGGATGTTTCCACCCCTGTCAACTATTTCTCACATCTTTGGCTCATACGCCTACTGAAAAGCCATGAACAATTCAAGGGCTATGAGGGATGGATGGAAGCCTACAAATTTAGCAATTCCACTTTGTCTAATCAGTCTTGCATTGTTGGTCTTAGGATGAACTCTAACCCTTTGCTTGAATTCATCAATATCGATGTGGCCAATATTAGTATCTGTAATCTCCTTCTGATTTGTGATGATTTTTTAATGTAAAGGCTCTCCCTAAAATCTGTACTTCATCTGGTCTTTTTCCTCCTTCCACGAGGAGCTTTTCCCGCTTTCTTCCCTTTGTCTTTCTCTGCAACCACCCCCAAGGGTCCTACACCAGATTCCATATATCTGCAAATAGGGAATAGTGAGTAAAACCAATCACAAAAATACAAATGTCGGTTATAATCCTGTCAATGACGTCCAATTAGATAATACATCATTCATAAAATCACACTTTACTTCAAGACATCGTTAGCTATCTACTAGAGGGAGTTTGGATAACCCAGGCTTGGAGGGCCAGACTTCCTTGGCAGAAACATTGTTTTGAAGGGAAAATAGGGTAGGGAAATCTGTGTGATTTACCCTAAATTTAGATTTTGATGGTTTGAAAGGCTCATGTAGGAGAGGGTTAAATTTTAACATGTGGGTTGAGATTATTTTTCAAATCAAAGGTCATTTGGATCACTTTGGGAGCACCTGAAGATGCTATCAGGGCTTCGTTGTTTTGAATGGCCAGAAGGAAACAGAGTCCCTAGGTCCAGGACTCGTGAGGTCAAAGGACAACCAATGTTTCCTAAGGTGTTCAGGCCTGAAGGGATGGGAAGCCATCGAGGTTTTTTAGTTTGAAATGATGAGCGTTGAATGGAAACCTAATGGGAGGGCCCGGTGGACCAGACCCGACATCAAGCTTGGCCATGAGATTTCTTTGCTAAGTTTAGGTGATTAGGAGAGCGGGCCCTAGACATTGGAAGGACAGATCCACTTTTCCCTTTTGTGTCAGCTAAGATGGGATGAAATCCTAGTGGATAGATCCCGGCGAGGGAAAGGATGCCTAAGTTCATTGTTTGCAGGTTTCATAGCTAATGGAGGGTCATGACCTGAGAGGAGGAAGTACGTCGCTAGACAACTGTTTTGAATGTAAAACTCACCATGGAAACCTGCAGATGGAACTCCATGTACCAGGGCCCGGGGGCATGATGGATAGTTCAATTTTACTCAAGTAACTCCAATGATGAAAATAGAGGCAAGCCCTAGAGGGTGGAGAGATAGGGCATGCACGCCATTTGGAATGATGAAAGTAGGGATGAAGTCCCGCAGGAGTAGGCTTGGAAGCTTAGGCAGAGGCCAAGTTTACAATGTTAAGTCTAACGATGATTTATTGATAGAGGTCCGAGGTCGCAGGCTAGAAAGGGCATCCCCCCATTTGGAACTTGGATTATTTTTTGCTATTTTTTAATGGTGATGGGATGGCATGGGTCCAGTGGGCATGAACACCCTACATGAAGAACAATGCCGACATGGAAAATTTTTGGTCATGGAATAAATGATGTTCAAGAGATTTTCTTAAAATTCCATCATGTGGGTTTTTTAGGTTTGGACTTCCTTTATTAATTTAATGTATTTTTGTCTCCATTTAGTAAGTGTTTCGACACAAAATCACCAAAAACACAAAGGAAGGGTGGACATCAAACCTACCTCATGATCTTGGTGAAAATGGTAACTAAATCCTCAAGGAATCGGTAAATGAAAGCAATGGACACGAGGGTAGTGGGCGATGAAGGCAAGTGACCTCATTGAATTTTCTCTGAACTCTTCTGGCCAACCTGACATATAAAAATGATAGGTTGGACCAGATATTTATACCCCTAATCAGCATTTAATACACCCATTCATTCTAGTACGGATGACAAGAGGGTTGGTGAGTTCAAAATCTCAAACTGTGGCGAGAGGTTCGGGGGTCGGAAGGATGTGGCCTAACAGTCGCTTCAAAGTCATTTATGAAATGATTGGTGAAATGGAGTCAAGGACCTGGGGGATGGAGTGCCGGAATAGGTCATATTTTGGAAATGGTGGAGACAACATGGAGTTCTAGGGATGAAAGTCTGAAGAGACGGGCTTAGATGGAACAAAGATAGTCGATTTTCAGCATAAGTCAAACAGGGTGGAATAAAAGAAGTCAGGTCCTAGGGTTCAAGAAGGAAAAAGCCTTCCATTGTTTGGGATAGTGAACACCCAAGGGAATCCTAGCAAAGGAAACCTAGCAGGCCAGGCCCGCTAGGCCCTAAGGCCACTGGCAGAAGCAAACTACTAAGGAAACTATGAAAGGGACTAGGGCTCAGTGAAATTGGAGGGATGAAACATGGTCAACCCAAGACGAGAATTTGCAAGCACATTGACTATTTAGGACACTAGAACAAGGACATGCAAAATGAGGTAGCGACAAAATGACCTGACAAGGTGAAGAAAAGAGAGGGTCCCCGTTCTGAACGAGGCATGTGTGCTAAGGGCACAACAAATATTTCAACACAAAACTTCTAAGAAGGTTAAGTTATTTTTTATACCTTGTCTTGACATAGGCTATAGGTCTCATGAAGTCCTATGATCAGAGAATCGAAGCAGTTAAAGATTTCCAGTTGTCATGGAAGTTATGAATGGGGAACGTCACCATCCCACACCACAAGGAACTCCCACACATCATCAAAGCCTTCAACACTTTGTGAAAATGGCTTGCCACAACCCCAAAGCCAGAAAATGAAGCACCATCTATTTATTTCAGTTATTTGTAATTCTTGAAAGACTTTTATTTAAAAAATAATTTTGACCAAGAGTCGGTTACTCTGCCTAACTTATATATGTAATTATTTTTAACTGTTTACTCTCTATGTATATCTTTAGAAAGACTTGGTATTACGACATTGGAATACAATTTTGTGGTGAGTTGAAATCACTATCTATCTATGTGCATTTAGTTTGCTAAGATAATAGATAATCTTAAATATATGTGTTTGAGGTGATTCTGAATGTTTATGCTTTCCTATGAGTTGGTATATATATTTTCTTTGTATTTGATTTTAGTTTATTAGTAATATTGGATTTGTGTTTTTGCTAGTTATTATATGCAATTCGTTCTATCGAAACTAGTCTTTGTATTAGTATTTTTATGTTTTTTTAAGCATACAATGGTCTTTGATTCATTCTTATTTGTGTTCTTTCTTTTCGACTTAATATTAGGAATTTTCCTTTATTAGGTTTTCCTTTTCTGCTTTCAGGTTAAAATCATATCCATGTTTAGTTAGTGCATACCATGTGCAAGTGTTTTCCTACTCTAAAATGCAAAACATGTATGTGAAATGAAAGCAAATAGAACACAAAAAACCAATCAATACTAGCCTAGGTTGAATCTAAACAAGATAGACTAAAACAACAAGCAATTTTACCTTGTTTAGATGATGCTTTCAGTTTCCCCTTTGTTGAAGATTTGTGTGCTCCTTTCTTGGAAAAATGACAAGTAACCTAGTTCAAAATGATGGCAATGATATGAGGAATGCAATGGTATAGATTGATGGTGGATTGAATGAAAGGTGAATGCTAAAAAATGTTTGCAACAATAGAGGTTTCAAGCTTGGTAGTGTGAATTCTTAAACTTAGCTATGTGTGATTGCTAGAGTGATGATGAAAATGAGACAAAATCAACTATATTTAGGAGAATAGTCTCTAAAGGAATGGATGGTTGAGATCCATCAAAGGATGGAAGATCGATGGCTAGGGTGATTTGATAACTCACAAATCATCACATGATGACATGTGGAAAATGACATGGGCAAGGAAGGGTGATGCAAAGATGAGGTGAAAAAGGCAAGTGTTCTCTTATCTACCCACATTATGGGATTATGTGACAACAGAAGAATTAAAAATTCTTCTAAAATCTCCATTGGTTTTGGAGATTTGACCTTGGGATTGGGGGGGGAATTTTAAAATGGTCCTTTATTCCTCAAAAGGTATTGGAGAAATAAAGTGGAATTAAAAATTCCACATAGGATGCATGGGGGAAATAAAAAGGAATTTTAAATTCCTTGGAGGGTGGAGATGACTTCTCCAAATGGAGAAAGCTATTAATGAAAGTTGACTAAGGTACATTCCATAAATGGAATGAGGATTAGGTTAGGATTAATTAGTGATCTAGGTTGTGCAAATGAAAGGTTAAGTAGATTAATGGGGGATTAATACCAACTTTCAAATTATGGAGGATGTGATACTAATCAAATATTAGAGGTGTGTACATCCTAAAGATAGGATTAGAGAAGTTAATTAGGATTAGAGAAAGGTTATGGAGGATGGGACAAGAAGAGAAAAATAATGAATTTAAAATTATATTTTAATTCATTTAGGAAAGGTGATGAAATTAAATAAATTGGACTATTTTTTATTTAATTTAAAGAAGAATAAGGTAGGGTATTTAATTAATCAATCAAACACATTAGGAGACATTAGGCTAGGATGAAATATTAACTAAATAATAAATTATTTAATTAATATAGTTTAGGGATGCATAATACAAGAAAGTAAAGATGAATTTGACCCTATAGGAGTGGTTAAATTCAGATGTCTACAAATACAAATTCATTGTGCATTTCAAATGAGGGAGTTGTACCTCAAAAATTCAGAGGAAATTAAAAAATAAATTGGAATTTCTAGAGTTGTTGGGAAATAATCACACCTCACAAAGTCAAGGAATTTTCAATCATTCAAGGTGCCCAATGTATTAACAATAATTTTTTTCACGACTTGGCTAGGGACTCAAATTGTAATAGTTTTGGGTTGCCTTATCTAGGTATATTGTACAAGTAGTTTGAATAAACCCTATATTCGTAGAGATTCTCTAGGGAAAAGAAGGGGTATTTTTGATCCTTTCTTGGAAGCCCTACAATGAAGAAAATTTTCTTATATTATTCCCTCTAGATGAAGGGTTGGGGATAGAAGTAGACCTTCCTCACCAACCAGAACACCTTCAAACCATTCTACTCCCCATGCCTTAATTTTACACAAGACAATCCTTTTAGTAGTGGTTAATTTTTCTCCAAATATGGCTCACCCACAACTACAACAACATGTTCCCTAGGGTGTTGATATTGATCCTTTGTAGTTGGGGAATAATTTGCATGACTTTCCTAAAGGCTCTCGTAAAAAATTTCCCAAGTTTTGAGGTGATGGAAATATTTTTCTCGAGTAACACATTGATGCTTTCTTTACTACATGTGGCATGCTTGTAGTATAGGATAAATATGTAGCAGCTAGAATCTTTGTAGAAGCTTTAGTTGATGCAACAACTCAGTGGTTTTATCAATCACCTCATGGTTGTATTACTAGTTGGGAAGAGACGCATAGAAAATTTGAAGCAAGATTCAAGAGCACGGATGATGACCTGACTATAATAGAACAAGTTACTCAAATGAAGAATGAGGCGAATGAATCCATGAGGGATTTCATGGCTAGATTCAATAGAGTGGTAACCCAAATTGATGCCACCAAAAGACCATCCAAAGTGATGTAGAAGTGTTTTTTCATTAATGTGCAACACCTACATATTGGCCTCCTCCTGAAGAGACAACCGACCAATACTCTTGAGGTCACATAGGCATTGGCCATTGAGTTATAATATGGTTTTATCTTAGTACGAAAGTGGAAAAGAGAACTACATACAAAAAAAGCACTTCCAACCACCTCTTCAAATCTTATGATTCAAAGATTGGCTAATGATATAATCGCTCCCAAAAGGAAAGTACCAAAGGGAAATCAGTCGTATCAAGACATTTCGAGGAGGGTGAATTTTCAATGAGGAAATAAAACACTCCCCTTTTCCCCGACTCAATAGAGGCTAGAAATTGAAGCTCCTCCTAGAGATAATAAGAAGATTATGTGTGTTTTTCACCTCACATCGAACCATGATGGTGTCGAATGTCCTGAGATGAATAGGTTTATACAATTAACTACCAATAAATAAGTTATTGAAGATATTGTAAACATGCAAAATTAGCATTATGCATTCAAACCGATTCATTCATCAAGTAAACTAGGTTTCACATTCATCCACTTGACAGGTTAATCAAGCTCACCTTCATCCACTCATGAGGTAAATTCATTAATTTTTATCTCCTAATGTCATTAATTTAAAATTAAACAAAATTTAACATCAACCTTTAATTAAATAAACAAAACTTTATTAAATCTCCAAATGCATATTCCGTCCTTCTCCGATTTAAATAAATCAAATATTTAAGTCCTAAATGTCAAAATCATCCTAATAATAATTAAGCTAACCTAATCCTAATTAGCCTAACCTAACAACCCATCACATCCTATAGATAATCCCACTTGCACAATTCAATCAATTTATTGATTTATTAAAACCCTTATTTTCTTTCAACTTGGCATAAAAAACAAAATATTCCCTCAAGTTTGAAAAAGATGAAAAGTTGACTTGTCCCCTCCAACATTGCATTAACTTCACATTTTCATGTCCCCCTCTCAAAATTTATTGCACAAATTTGAATTTGAAACTCCCTCTCTTGGGCACATTTCCCAATCTTGCACATCCCTCATCCTATCACAACTTGACAAGTGGCCTCCTTTCATTGGTTTACATTTAGTCCCACATTCATCCATTTGGCCAATCTCTCATCAAGAAAATCTATAAGTAAAGAACTCATTCTTCATCAAAGGCATCTACATCTTCATGAAAAGTTACTCTCTTGGTTTGAGAACTAATTTTCCTCTTCATCTTCATTGCATCTCATCATTTTAGCTTTTGAGCAAGGATTGGAAAAGGGTCATTTGCACATTTGACACCAATCCAATATGGAATAGGTACTTTTTCTTGCTTCTATAGGTTTTATTTGATCTTCTTAGTTAGTTTTTTTTATCTTTGAAGCATGGAATTACTATTTCATAGAGGTATTTGTCGATTTTCATGTGTAAACTAACCTTCCTAATGAGTGTTTGAGATTGGTTCACTTGCATATTTTTAGGTACTTCATTGTGGTGCTACATCAAGAGCCACTTTTTAGTGATCTATTTCAAGGGGTATTAGGATTATTTAATCCTATTGACATAATGCATGATCTGTTGACCTATGATCATGTTGAAAATTTCTCTACATCGCCTTATGAGTTAGAGGACATATCTCAAGAATTTATTCCAAAGCATGATCAACATCTTTCACCAAAGTCTAGTAGTGGTCTTTTCTGAGACATGTTGACCCCCATTGACCTCATGGTTACAGATATTGAAGGAATCCTCAACTTGACACTTGATCCATGTCCACTCAAAGATCAAGAGGATATTGAGCCATTTTCCATGCCTAATGACGACATCCAAGAACCCTTTGTAAGTAATCCATCCTTTGAAATTGACCTATGTCAAGAACTTGATCCAAAGCATGTCGAAAGCAACTCCAGAATCATTCAAGATCAAGAATTTGTATCTTCAAGATACTACAATAATCTAATGGAAACTCTCCTATCTATGCAAGATGATCACATCCATGTATCACACACTCCTCCATCTACCCATGAGATGCTTTCTATAGATAGACACATAGATGATCTTCATTCAGAATAGGATTCCTTTAATCCTAATATTATTACACAAAAAGATCACATTATTGATTTGTATAGTTAAACAGAGTTTTCAACATGAAGATCAGATATGTCCCAAACTCAAACTGAGGACATCATGAATAAAGATATCTGACATTATCCAGTCAAGGAAACAAGTCAGACATAACAGTATAATCTAGAGTTAGCAGAGTGAAAAATTGAAATAATGTCATCTACAGTGGTCATTTGTCAAAACATGTTTATTGAACAAGACATCTTAGAACAAGCATAATCAAAGCATAACGGTACTACTTCCACAATACTTGGGGAAACTTCATCTCAAGAAAACATCAACATAGGGAGCATGAAGAATATTTATGATGAATCTAATGTCAAATCATGATAACAAAGGAAATAACAATGATAAAGGGAAAGGAACCCATGCAAATGTGAACCGTGTGTACGAAATTGTTGTTGCATCCATCTAGATGAATACTACACAGTCATCACCATTAAAGGTACCCATGCCAATTGTGGAGTCACTACAAGAGGCAACAAAGTCACCATCACAGGATCATCCCATCCTAACAAAATCCCCACATCTAGATCAGTTCCTAATGGCTACAATGTCCTAGATCAACTCAAGACAATGCCAACACAAATCTCCATCATGGAGTTGCTAAAAATCTCATCTTCCCACCAAAAAATCCTTGAAGAAGCATTGGCCTCATTCACTATCCCCATAGACCTTGATGTAGAGCAATTCCAAGCTATGGCTGGAAACATTATTACGCCTAATCTTCTCACATTCTCTAGCCAAGATTTCTCTACTCAACCATCTCACAACCGTGCACTTCACCTGGAAGTCATAATCAACAAGAGAAAATTCAAAAGGGTCTTGGTGGATGACGGTGCAGGTTTGAACATTTTTTCTCTCAACCTCATCAAACAATTGAAAATCATTGAGGATTCTATTGATAAAGGAAAGGGTATCACGATAAGAACATATGATGATCAAGAAAGAGTGTCTCAAGGCATGATCAAACTCCCTATTCAAGTAGGGTTGGCTCTCATGGAAACCACTTGTCAGGTTTTGGACCTTGACTTACCATATAACATTCTTCTGGGACATCCATGGATTCATACAATGAAGGTAGTAGCATCTACTTTCCATCAGTGTGTGAAAGTCACACATGAGGGACAAGAGGTCACCATTCACAGAGATCCTGAACCTTTCTCATACTGCAAAATTATTGAAGCAAAGTATTACAAAATCCCTCAAGTATCAAAAAATGATGAGGGCCCATCCACACCATACATCAATCCCGCCACTCTCGCATCCACTTCTATGACAGAGACACCCGCCACTTCCGCCATCCCCACCATCTCTGAAATCAAGCTTATCATCCAAGATAATGTATGTGGAAACTACAAGCTCCCTAATAATGCTTTTGTGGTAGGAGAGTTACCACAATCTCCTAGATCATGGGGACATTCACAAAAAAATGAAGCTTCCACATCCCAAACACCTCTTGAAAACTATCCCACCTTCACAATATGGGGAGATATTGGACGAGAAGTTATTGAGGCAGATCCATCTCACATGTTGTATCAAGATGAAAGACCAACACCTGAACTACCAATGGACGATAGAAGAAAAGGTCTACAAATGATGCTTGGAATGGGCTACGACAAAAACCAAAGACTTGGGAAAAAATGACAATTGGCTCATAATACCTATCATGCCAAAGACACAACCAATAACAAATCTTGGCCTTGGATGTACACCTCCAAGGATAACCATACGAGGTCGAAGTCCTCTAGTTAGAATGGTTAACAATCCTCCTCATCCAACCGCAGCAGAATTATGCCTACCTGTATCTATAGGTCATGTCATAGATAACTTTAAATTTGATATAATTGATGTTTGTAGTAGTAGCGATGATGAGGATCACTTGATCAATCTACCTAGGTTATTTGAGGATACTTTCCTTTGCATGATTAGCACCCCTCCTTTGAATCAAACCATCAAAATCATGAGATCTGTTTAGTATACCCCCAACTGATTGAGTACGACCAATGAGGACCACCGGTTCTTGATACATTCAAAAATGATGAGGTGCTCTCATATATCATGGGATTGTAGGACAACATTCTAGATGGAGATCACAAAGCAAGGTTTATAATGGAGTTGGACACATATTCCTATTATGGGGAAACGATTGAATCCTTCAGTCACAAAAGTGAGAAATTAAGAATAATATCCAAGTATTTGAGTGAATACCACATTGTGGCACTCTCTGACAAGAAAAAAAAGAAAAAAGAAAGGATGCGTCTAATGGTGAAAACCTCTCTGAGGTGCCCGAGGATGGGGGATTCAATCTTCCTTTAAGATCTATTCTTCAGGAAAATTTAGCAGTCTTGGCAGAAAAATGCAATCCTATCAACCTAGGAACAGAGGAAACCCCGCATATCACATTCTATGCAGAATCACTACTATCAGAAGAACAAGAGCTCAGAGTAGCATTTCTAAGGGAAAGACAAATAAAATTTTCATGGAGTTATGTTGACATGCCAAGACTTGATCCAAAGAATGTGGTTCACCACTTAGCAGTGTTTCTAGAAGCAAAACCTGTTAGACAAAATATTCAAAAAATGCACCCTAAGATCACCTTATCGGTCAAAATGGAGCTAAAAAAGCTAGTAGATGTAGGATTCATACGACCAATAGATTATGCAGAATGGGTATCAAACTTGGTACCTATTTCAAAACCTAATGGAAACATTAGAATCTGCATAGATTTTAGAGATTTGAACAAAGCATGTCTGAAAGATGACTTCCGACTTTCCAACATCGACATGATAGTAGATATGACCGCTAGACATGAGATGCTATCACTAATGGACCGATTTTCAGGATACAATCAAATCATGATAGAAAAAGAAGATCAACATAAGCCAGCCTTCACTTGTCCATGGGGGACTTATTATTGGAACATGATGCCATTCGGCCTAAAGAATGCAAGAGCAATATATCAAAGGGCCATGAAATTGATATTCCATGACATGATTCATAAAAAAGTCAAATACTATGTTGACAAAATTCTAGCTAATTCAAGAAAGAGAAAAGATCACATAGCAACCCTAAATGCTATCTTTGACAAACTAGAGGTATACAAAGTCAAACTAAATCCCAAGAAGTGTGTCTTCAGCGTACAATCAGGTAAATTGCTAGGATATATAGTGTCCATGAGGGGTATTGAGGTGGATCCAGAAAAAGTGAAAGCAATCCTCAAAATCGAAGCACTGAAAACATTAAAGCAACTAAGAGGTCTACAAGGCAGACTCCAATCCATTAGAAGATTCATAGCACAACTGGAAAACAAACAAAACCCATACTCACCTACTCCACAAGGGAGTAGTGTACAAATGGGATACCAAGTGTGAAGAGGCATTCAACAAAATAAAGGAATATCTACTGAGACCACCAGTCTTAATGCCACCCATCCCAAAGAATTCATTGGTCTTATACATGTCAGCAATAGCAGTAGCCCTTGGAGCTCTCCTAGCTCAGCATGACCAAAATGAAATGAAGAGGGCTATCTATTACATTAGCAGGAGAATGGTTGGTCATGAGCTAAACTACTCATTTATAGAGAAAGCATGTCTTGTAGTGGTGTTTTCCTCTCAAAAATTTAGACATTACATGTTGGCACACAAGATAAAGCTCATCGCCAAAATCGATCCCCTCAAGTATCTACTATCAAAGGCAATGCTCACAGGAAGAATGGAAAAATAGGTGATGATATTGTCAGAGTACAACATTGAGTATGTTGAGCAGAAAGAATCAATGGTCAATTTATTGCAGATCAACTGGCAAAGGCACCAATCTATTCAAAGAACCCTCTTGTCTTAGAGTTTCCAAATGAATATATTTTCAACATCAACGTAGCTGACCACTGGAAACTATACTTCGATGGCTCATACACAACATGGATCAGGAGCCAGTGTCTTCTTTATCACACCACAAGGGGATTGCATACCAAGGTTATACAAACTAACATTTCCTTGAATGAATAACATCACAGAATATGAGGCTTTGACTATAGGTCTCAAGATAGCAATGCAATGGAACAGCATGGCTTTGAAAGTGTACAGAGACTTTCAGTTGATCATAAATCAAGTCAATAATAAATATCAGACCAAGGATGATAAGCTCACTCCTAAAATAAATTGGTGGAGACTCTTAAAGAATCTTTCATTGAAATAACATTTGAGCAGATACCTAGAGCCAACAATGGAGTAGCAGATGCCATGGCAACAATTGGGTCCCTATTGGATATCCCCAACAATGTTCCAAAATATGAATTCTTGATCGAGCAGCTCTCATGCCCACATTCAAAAATCAGATAATGGCACACCATTCAAAAATTAGGATGTCTGTGACTTGTGTGAGAAAATCAAAATCCAACATCGCTTCTCCACCCCGTATTATCTCCAAGGCAATGGCTAAGCAGAAGCTACAAACAAAACCATTTTGAAAATCCTTAAGAAAAAATTCAATGACGTAGGTCATGACTAGAATCTGTAGCTTAATCCCACCCTATGGGCCTATGGAACTAGCATATGCACACCCACCGGTGCCACCCCCTTATCCTTGGTCTATGGATCAAAATTCATACTCCCCATTGAGATCGAGCTCTCATCCCTCAAGATATCACTGCAAAACCTCATCACAGATGAAGAATATCAAGTATCAAGACTAAATGAGCTAGAGGTACTGGATGAGAGATGTATAGATGCTTTGAATCATTTGCAAGTCTATCAGAATATACTCAAAAGGAGATACAATAAGAAAATTAGAAGCAGGACATTCCAAATTGGAGAATTGGTCTTAAAAGAAAATTAGAAGAATGTCCCAAACCCAAGCAACAAAGGCAAGTTTGAACCCAATTGGTTGGGACCGTTCGTCATAACATCAAGTTACAAATCAAGGGAATATCAGTTATCAACACCTGAAGGGGAACCTCTACAAGATCCTGTGAATAGCTCCCATCTCAAAAAGTTTTATGCCTAAATATTTCAAGGTATAGAACCAAAAAATCTAAAAAATTAGAAAAAGTCCTAAAAAAATGGTTACTTCGGTGAAAACCTAGCAAATAGGCATCTTGGTAACAATTAAAAATAAAAAATAAAAGCCAATAATCCAAAAAATTCAAAAAAAGGATCAAAAATAGTAAAGAGAAAAATCGTCCTCTAGTGAAAACCACTTCGGTGGCACTTTGGACAAGTGCCTTGGTGAAAACCTGGCAAACAGCTGCCTTGTGTAAATAAGCACTTTCCATCCACTAGGATCTTTACAGCTTGTTCTACATCATCCATTTTGCTTCCACCATCCATCGCATCCGCACCATAGCTTGGTCCTATTTTCGTATAATGATCCCTCCTAGTACTACTCGGCTCATCCTCAAGGTCAGTTTGTCATGCCTTTATCAAAGTAGTCTATTGCATCACACTGGGGGCATGTTCTTATTGGATTGGATTCATTCATCTTCTTAAAGTCCTCAAACCAAAAAATCCAAAAACATCAAAAAGTTAGAAAATCCAAAAACATCAAAACATATCAAAATCAAAAAACAGGTGAAAAATTCAGTCAAAAAGTCAAAAACAGAGTCACCTTGTTGAACTATGTCATCTTTGAGCTTGAATGTAGGAAAGGTTGATCTTTGATCATCCTTCAAAAAGCTTAGGTCAGTTCTTTAGGATTCTGTCATAATAAACTGACATTTCATCATGTATATCTTCATTTGTAAATCGGTCAAGTCGTCAGTCAAACTACATGGTCTCTGCATGTATACCATAGGCAAGGATAATTTTTTGATCAGCCCCTGAGGCCCCTAGGTTAGGTCCTTAGGTTAGTCTCTTGGTCAAAATCTTAGAAAATACCAAAAACATTGGAAACTCAAAAATCAAAACATTTGAAAATCATGAAAAATACCAAAAACAGCCTCAAAACATTGCAAAACTCCAAAAACATAAAAATATTTGAAAAAATCCATCCATCTCATCTTGCTTGCACCCACAATAAACACCATCCATAATAAATTGATCGTCACCCTCAACCTTTGGTGAAACAGTTAGAAACAAGTCTAGCAGCTTAAATGTAAAACTCAAAAACATTAAGTCTCAGGTTTAAGTCAGTATGTAAGCAAGTTGGTCAATTCCTTGTGTCGATAGTCCATCATCCAAATATTCCAATATCAATCATCTGATAACATCATGTCCTAGGATAAATCCTTTTCTACAATGGGAATTATTTATCAGAAAGAGCACTTTGGATAAACGAAATGATGTGCGCCATCCACTAACATGTCCTAGGATGTATCCTTCCTACAATGGGCATTATCTTTTGGCAATAGTTTCGGTCCTTATCCTTAAAAATGCACTCCCTTTTGGTTAGCAGTATTGAAGAACATCAACTTGTTTGTGTGTTTTATCTTTGTCTTTTGACTTATCTTATTGCGCTCAGTCCAAGGAGCTCTCAATGATATCCGAATGAAGGATTTAGAGAGATATGAATGGGGCAATGATCATTATCCTTTTGTCTGCTATGCTTGATGGACATTCTTGTAAAATAACCTTGGTGAATACTTTCTTTTTTAGATATGTATAGAAGATGTTTTGGACAACTTGTTGACTATTGCATTGATTGGTTATACCTTTCCGTGTTTTGGTCCGAGATGTTTGAAACTTTTAAAGTGCATCCTAGCAAGGTTTCTATATGTCATGTGTGAACAAGAATACTCCTATCTATTTTCTGAGTCAAAGTCCATCACACTAAGTACAACACCATCCTGGTCCTTTATACCTTGATGCATCGTACTTATGTGTGTTATCAAACATAAGGTAAGTGACACTTTTAAAATCCCAATCCTTGATAAGAAAATAATTCATTTCTCATAATGTTGGCTTGTTGGATCCTCTTGTCATCATCTAATGTCTTCTTTTCTACACTAACATCACGTCATGAATCACCAATGCATCCACCATGCATCCATCATGCATCTATCCTGCATCCAAAAACCATCCGTGTTATGCATAATCATCATCATAATATAGATCTGTTAGTCTAAGCATCTCATAAATCATCACATTTGCATAAATCATACATTTGAATAATCACAATATATCATCATCATAATATAGATCCGTTAGTCTAAGCATCTCATAAAATCATACATTTGCATAATCATGGCATATCACATCATCAATTTCATCCATCTCATACATCATAGCATCATTTAAGTTGTTTAGGATAATATAGATCCGTTAGTCTAAGCATCTCATAAAATCATACATTTGCATAATCATGGCATATCACATCATCAATTTCATCCATCTCATACATCATAGCATCATTTAAGTTGTTTAGGATAATATAGATTTGTTATTCTAAGCATCTTAAAACCTTCTCATTTGCATCATCATCCATGACCACCCATCTTGAACCTCTTTATCATGAGATCGATCGTCAAATCAAATATTTTTGCTCGATCTCTCGGGGGGGCAATGTACTAGTGTACTTCTTTCCATTAGGGAAACTAAAAAAATCAATTTTTTTTTTAATTTCGATCGTGGCAAGTTTATTCTTTGTACCAACACAACAAGTACATTGCTTCAAAGAGGGGAAAAATGTAGACATGCAAAATTAGCATTATGCATTCAATTAGGTCCATTCATCAAGTAAACTAGGTTTCACATTCATCCACTTGGAAAGTTAATCAAGCTCACCTTCATCCACTCATGAGGTAAATTCATTAATTTTTATCTCCTAAGGTCATTAATTTAAAATTAAACAAACTTTAACATCAACCTTTAATTAAATAAATAAAACTTTATTAAATCTCCAAATGCATATTCCATCCTTTTCTGATTTAAATAAATCAAATATTTAAGTCCTAAATGTCAAAATCATCCTAATGATCATTAAGCTAACCTAATCCTAATTAGCCTAACCTAACCACCAATCACATCCTCTAGATAATCCCACTTTCACAAATAAATCAATTTATTGATTTATTAAAACCCTTATTTTCTTTCAACTTGGCATAAAAAACAAAATATTCCCTCAAGTTTGAAAAAGATGACAAGTTGACTTGTGCCCTACAACATTGCATTAACTTCACATTTTCATGTCCCCCTCTCAAAATTTATTGCACAAATTTGAATTTGAAACTCCCTCTCTTGGGCACATTTCCAAATCTTGCACATCCCTCAACCTATCACAACTTGACAAGTGGCCCCCTTTCATTGGTTTACATTTAGTCCCACATATCCATTTGGCCAATCTCTCATCAAGAAAATCTATAAGTAAAGAACTCATTCTTCATCAAAGGCATATACATCTTAATGCAAAGTTACTCTCTTGGTTTGAGAACTAATTTTTCTCTTCATCTCCATTGCATCTCATCATTTTAGCTTTTGAGCAAGGATTGGAAAAGGGTCATTTGCACATTTGACACCAATCCAATATGGAATAGGTACTTTGTCTTGCTTCTATAGGTTTTATTTGATCTTCTTAGTTACTTGTTTGCATCTTTGAAGCATGTAATTTTTATTTCATAGAGGTATTTGTAGATTTTCATGTGTAAACTAACCTTCCTAATGAGTGTTTGAGATTGGTTCACTTGCACATTTTTTGGTACTTCAGATATCATAAAGGAAACTACTTCATCAAATCAATATGGTGACTCTGCAAATGGATACCTAGAATTTGAGCTTGATGATGATAGAGGAAGGGATGTCTATATCACTTTGGATGAGCCTATGTGTGCTGCTATCACAAGAAGCCAACGACATGACAACCCAAAAGGTACCCAAAACTCTCCTAAGGTGTTACTTACTAGAGTTAGTGCAATTTAAAATGGGGAAAATGTATCACAAAGTGTAGCTCATGATTCTTTTAAAACTCCAAATGTGTTATCCATTAAAAATAAATTGGGGCTTTTGACATAGTATATTTCTATAAAAACTCTAAAGTGCAGATCTCCCAAGCAGAATATTAAAGATGAATCCTAAAGATTTGGACAGGTTGATTGAATATGTCAGACTAGGACTTTCTAAGTTATAGGTAGGTATGGATGACAGAATGGTGACCACTCAAAACTCGACAGTCAATGTAGCATCCAATGATAAGCAACCCACATCACCTTCCTTTGATGAGAAACACAATCCCTTTTACGTATTGTTGTTTGTAAATGGGTATAGAGTACACAATTGCATTGTCGACTCAGGCACTTTTGATAATGTTATGCCTGCAAAAATCACACGAGCCTCGGAGTTGCAAATAACTAAGACATTCAGGAAATGTTATTCTATGGACTCTAAACAACTTCCCTTAATCAAAAAGACTAAGGATGCTCAAGTAGCACTTGTAGCCTATCCTAAGAAATGACTCAAGCTTACCATTCTAGTCGTAGATATACCGAATAGTTATGGTATGCTTTTAAGAATAATATTTTATAAAGATCTAGGGGAAATACAATTAGACTAATCTTACACTACTGTACCTATTGGCAGTAAGAAAGTATGCCTGGAGCTTGAACTAAAAGAAAAAATAATAGTGCTTAATTTAGAGGATCCTAAAGCCCAAATCATATTTGAAGAAAAATAATTTGGGAATTACATGTTATTTTTGGAAGAAGATAAATGAGTTAATGCAACTCATTCAGGTCCAAAACTAGAACTCTAGACAATGAAATTTGATGGAAGTTTCTCCAATTCAGGGTAAGAAGCAGGCATGGTCCTCATTTCCCCTTTAGGGAAACAAAACCCCTTATCCTACAAGCTAGAACTTTCCAACACTAACAACACTAGTGAGTATGAAGCCCTCTTGTTAGGGTTAGCTGAGACAAGGAACGTGGGAATCAAAATGATTAGAGTCTTGGGTGATGTGGAATTGATTGTTAAGTAGGTACAAAAAAATTTCACTATAAAAAATGAAAGGCTAAGACAATAAGAAAATAGGTATGGGATGCCTTTGTGTGTTTTGATGCATTTTCAATACAAGATGTTCCTAGGGAAAGTAATTGGGCATGTGCAGGATCATGGTGCGCCAAAAAGTGGCAATATTATGAGGGTATGTGGCTGACGACTTTTTTTTCACCCAAAATTAATGAAATGAAAAGGGTTTTTAGAGGAGGTTCTCAGATTTCCAAAAATATAAATTATGATTTAATTTGAATTTAATAAATAATTATTATTCATTTTCTATTAGAATTATGACTAAAGTCCTGATTGATAGGCTGATTGAAAAACATCTATAACTTTCAAACACTATCATATTTTTTGAATCCAAAACATGTGTCACATTCTATGCTTCACATACTATAGGATTAAAAAAAGAAAAATTAAATTTCATGAAGTTTTGACCAAGTTAAGGTGGTTAGACAGATGAGTTTTTATATTTTCTAAAAGTTGTAATAAAAAATTCGTAATTAATTATTTACTAGGAAAAATATTACAAAAAAATATGCATCACATCCAGACATGAGTCCTCTACTTATATATAAAATCTTACAAAAAAATATTATCATTTTATTATGGTTAGGATGGTCAGACAGACACCTACTTCTTATTTTTTCCCTGAAATTTAAGTACTACTGCATTGAAATTTCAAATTTTCACCAAATAGATTTTATTTATTTTTAAATAAACCTAGTATTTTAGAAACTAGATTCAATTTTTTACAAATTCTATTCTTACATATTTTTGAAATAATATAGATAACTTATTCAAATATTTATGTCAAGTTGCCTAACACTGATTTTTCTGAATTTTTTGCCACTTAAGGGCCTATTTTTTGCACGATGATCCTGCACATACCCAATTCCAAGACCAATTCTCTGGTTGTCTCTACTTCCCTTTTGATACCTCATCTAGATTTCAAAAATAAGTCTTACATAATTGAATTAATCTATCATCCTAGTTGTCCAGAAAATGTTAATCACTAGTAGGTGTTAAAAAATGATAAGCATATTCGGGCCTTCTTAGATAATTCCAAATTTTTTTCCAAAATATTATTCAAAGGATGTTCCAATGAGTGCAAGGAATTTTTCCTTGATAATGCCAGTGAACTGAAAGAAGGGATCATACAACTAAAAGGAAACAAAATCACTAAAGGTTTAGTCTCCTTGGAAGACCTGTTTAATTGACATGATTGATCCATTAAATGGAAGATGAATGAATCTCTAAATAGCTCTAGAGATTTTAAATCAGTATACATTTGGACACATGATTCCCCTAAGATGGTTTACATTAGAAATTTTTTCTCCCTTGAAGAAAGAGAGAAGTTGATAGCCTTAGTCATAAAGTATAAGGAGGTTTTCGCTTGGTTCTAGGATGACCTTAAGAATCTCATGGATGGGAAATTTTAGTATTATATTCCATTGAAAGGTGGGATCTCTACTTTCAGATAGAAACAAAGAAATTATTTAACCCTAAAGTGATCAACGCCATTTTTTAGGGAAATCAATAAGATGCTAAAGG
Source organism: Sequoia sempervirens (assembly GCA_007258455.2). Classification (NCBI taxonomy): domain Eukaryota; kingdom Viridiplantae; phylum Streptophyta; class Pinopsida; order Cupressales; family Cupressaceae; genus Sequoia; species Sequoia sempervirens. The sequence goes on along the minus strand of VDFB02047230.1, from coordinate 371,130,617 downwards.
AAAGAATAATCTACCCAATCCATCATTCAACATGGGTAGCTAACATTGTCCTAGTTTGTAAAAAGAATGGAGAGATAAGGATTTTTGGGGACTTTAGAAATCTCAACTAAGCATCCTTGAATGATAATTACCCATTTCATAATGTGGACCACAACCTACAGATGATCACTGCTTCTAAAATGATGTCTATTTTAGATGGTTTATCTGGTTATAACCAAATTAGTGTGGTAGGAGAAGACGAACACAAAACAACATTCACAATGCCTTGGAAAAATTTCACCTACAACAAAATGCTTTTCAAACTTATCAACAATGGTGCAAAATTTCAAAGGGCTATGGACCTATCTTTTGGAGACGTCTAAAATAAAATCATAGTCATTTACTTGGATGACTTAACTATCTTCTTCAAGAAGAGGGGAAACCGTCTGAGATATTTAGAACAAGTACTCTAGATATGTAAAGAACATGGCATTTCCCACAATCCTAAGAAGGTTGTGTTCAGGGTAACTGAAGGTAAGCTTCTCAGTCATATTGTGTCTAAAGAAGGGATTATAATAGATCTTGAGTGATTCAATGCTATCCTTCAGTTAAGTCTTCCTTCTAGTAAAATTGGAGTGAAGTTTTCCTTTTGGAAAGTTAATTTCCCGAGAAATATTGTTCCATATTTTTCTGAGATAACAAAACATATAGTGGAAATGATGAAAGAATAGCCAATTTTTAGATGGAATGAAGCTAGAAATCAAGATTTTAGTGATATCAAAGAAGCCGTTACCCAAGTCCTTGTTTTGGTACACCCTAATTTCAAAAAGTACTTCATTATTTATTATTATGCTTTAGAGCATGTTGTATCATGCAAGCTCCCATAACATTCATGATTGTCCCATTGAAAAAGCATGAGCTAAACTACTCCTAAATGGAAAATCATGCATTTGTTGTTGTAAAAGTAGTTAAATAGTCATGTTTATATATTACATTCGCATTCAATTGTATATGTACCTGACCTTGAAATTAAAAGTATCCTTACTTACCAATACCTCTATTGCAATTAGAGAGGTAGCTAGATTGCTAAGGTATAGGTGTATGACCTAGATCTTAAGCCTACCAAGTTAGTCCCAGGGAAAGGACTCTGTAAACTCATGGTAGGGGATTGTGATGAGCAAAAAGGTGAGGAATATCTCCCTCTAACTTTAACTATTACTCTCCAAGATGAGTGGTTTTCAGATATTTCATACTTCCTTACTTATGGAGAGTGTCCAAAATATATCTCGAAGAAACAAAAAAGGAACTTTAAAATGAAAGCAGCCAACTATGTCATTTGGGAGAATAGTTTGTATAAAAGGGGACTAGATGGTGCATTCTTAAAATGCATAGACAAAGCTTTGCAAGAAAGGATGTTTCGTACTTTCCACAATGAATCTTGTCGGGGTCATTTCTCTACAACCATGACTACTTTCAAGATCCTGAGGCATAGTTACTATTAGTTAGGTATTTTTAAGGACACCTATTACTAGGTGGCAAGATACGAAAAAAATGTAAGTTGTTTGCAGTAAAACCTCACTTGGCGAAACTTTCCCTAAGACCCATCCTAATTGATGGGACTTTCCAAAAATGGGGCATAGATTTCATGGGACCCATTAGCCCTCAATCAAGTAGAATACACACTAACATTATTACAACAATAGACTACTTCGCCAAATGGGTGTAGGCAATTCTTGTCGAAAAGACTACTTCAGAAGTGGTATGTGATTTCATTAAAGAATACATCTTAGTTAGGTTTGAGGTTCCTCACAAGTTGGTAAACAATAATATGACAAGATTCTATTCATTGAAATATCATTGTTTTTCTATGACTATGGAATATCTTTATTGCATTTTGTGGATTATTACCCTCAAGGGAATTGCCAAGTCGAGTCTAGCAATAAAAACTTGGGGAACATTATAAAGAAGATGATGAATGAGAATCAGAAGGATTGGAACAAGAAGTTGTATGAAGCCTTGTGGGAAAACAGGACCACCCCTAAAAGGGTAATTAGAATGACCCCTTTTGAATTGGTTTATGTCCAGTAGGGAGTGCTTTACCTCTTCCATTGGAATTATCTGCCTATAAACTATAGGTTGTTATCAAAGGTCAAGAATTTTGTGATGCTTTGCAGAAGATAATCTTATACCTAAAAAAAATTGAAGAGCAACGCAATGAGATGGTAGACTAAATAACCATACATCAAGTGAAGGTTAAAAATATTTTTACTAAGAAGGCCAGACCTAGAAGATTTATGATTGGATACTTGGTGATATTATGGGACAAACAAAGAGAATCCAAGGGAACCTACAAGAAATTTGATGCACTCTAGACTGGTCCATTCAAAATTACCCAAGAAAGTGGGCCTAATACCTTTCATCTAGAATATCCCAATGATGAAACCCCCTGCCTATTCCCTATAATGGGCAGGACCTCAAGCTCTACCAAATCTGAGTTCCTTTAAGAACTCCTTTCTTGTAAATAGTTAGTATAGGTTTTTTTTTGGTTGCACTTTCTTTGTGTTTGAGAATTTTAGTTTGAATAATTACTAGACTCTATTACCCAATGGATAAGAAACTAGTCATATAAACCTACCTCTACATTCATTGCTTCATCCTTGTCAGTCCTTATCCCCATTCAAAACCATTTTTTGTATACGTTTGGATCCCCTCCAAAAACTAAGCTTATCCCCTTCGAATTTAGGCTAAGTTATGCACTGATAGTGTTTTGGTTATCTGCCATAGCTTGGGCGATGTTTTACTAAGTTAACCTAACTTACCTTTCACCTAATTCTTAAATCCTTTTGCATGTTTAGAGCCATTAGTGGTGTTTTTTCTGGCTACTCGAATTGTTTTCCTGATTCGCTTTCAAATTTATCTATGTTGGTGGTGTGTTGTAAAGTTTTTTTAACTTCCCACTTATTGGCTAGAAGAAAACATAGTCTCATGAAGATACTGGTGGTGTTTTGCAACCCAAATCAAATTTGGGTAGTGATTTACTTATAATTTATATGAACTCCCCTTTTTCCTACTCCTATAACTATTTCTTTTTAAATATTTGAAAAATAGATTGTTTTAAACAATGACATGAGAGTTGACACATGCTAACATGAAGTAAGGTATGCATTTAATTTCTATCTATTGGCACATTTCTCATGGGAATTAAAGAAGGAAAATTGTGCCAAAGATAATCATTTTTCAACCATGACATTCACTATAGGAAATACAAAAGAAACAGGAGCATACCAATGCAGAACTCCATCCTCAAAACCTGGACTCATTTTGAGATATTTCTATTATTATTTTATCCTTATGAATACATAGTGTTCAATTTTATTCTCTCCTATATTGTGAATTATAAAGTAAAAATCCATTCCAACCCTAGTGACTCAAAAATGGCTAGAATTAAGTATCAAGGGTATCAATATGTCACGGGATTAACATGTGAAATGTCAGAGAATGGAGATACTAAGTTGGTAACAATGAATTTATTTGAGCTCAAAGACAATTTTTATGCTCCCAACCCATTGCCTATCACTTAGAGGGTAATTGAGAGCAGGTTAGTAAAAGCAACTATTTTTCTCATAGTTATCTAGTGTGTAAAACTAGTCTTGGAATGCATAAGACACTATGATGCCAAGGCTCAAGAAGTAAGAATGAATGATAACCAGTTGGTGGTCAAAATCGAAAGAGATACCTTTATGTCATGTTTAAGAATTCCTAAAAAGGAACCCTACTCATGCATGGATTTTACCAATTCTCAAGCTGAGTTTTTTTTAAGAAAGGGAACTATCGAAACATTATGGCAATAAACTAGCTGGAAAAACCAACGGGAGGAAAATACCAATTGCCTAAGAATTTACATACGAATCATTTTGAAAATCCAATATTTAATATATTGTTTTGTTGCTTCATAGAATTTGGGGGAACGAAGACACTTTTGGTTTCCAAGAGTGGATTTATTTCTTCATACAAATTATACTGGAGGGGATACATTTTTTAGACTCCAGGGCAACACTTATTAGTGACAGGTTACATAGTCAACTCGCTCATCTCCAAGTCATCAGGGAATTATATATGTCTTCCTATTTAATCTATGTTATTTCAAGTACTAGGTGATGGTCAGGCTTGAGCCCAAGTAATCTTCCTTGTGACTAGGTACCTAGGTATGTGTAGGATCATGATGGGCCAAAAAGTGGCAATATGATGGGTATTTGTAGGGTATGTGGCTGATCACTTTTTTTTTTACCCAAAATTGATGAAATGAAAAGGGTTTTTAAAGGATATTCTTAGATTTCCACCAATATAATTTATGTTTTTCTTTGAATTTAATAAATAATTATTATTCATTTTCTATTTGAATTACAACTAAACATATGATTGAAAGGTTGATTGAAATACATCTATAGCTTTCAAACAATATCACATTTTTGGAGTCTAAAACATGCATCACATTCTATGCTTTGCATATTATAGGATTAAAAATAGAAAAAATAAATTTCATAAAGTTTTGACTAAGTTAAGGTGGTCAAACATATGAGTTTTTATATTTATTAAAATTTGTAATAAAAAATTCATAATTAATTATTTACTTGGAAAAAAATTACAAAAAAATATGCATCACATAAGAACTTGAGTCCTCTACTTATTTATAAAATATTATAAAAAATATTATCATTTTATTTTGTCAGGGTGGTCAAACAGATAGCTACTTCTTATTTTTCCCTAAAATTTAAGTACTACTACATTGAAATTTCAAATTTTCACCAAATAGTTTTTTTTTTTTTTTACATAGATCTAGTGGTTTAGAAACTACATTCAATTTTCTATAGATTATATTCTTACATATTTTTGAAATAATCTAGATAACTTATTCAAATTTTTATGTCAAGTTTCCTAACTCTGATTTTTCTGAATTTTTTGCCACTTAAGGGCCTATTTTTTCCATGATGATTCTACACATACCCACCTATTTTTGAGTATCTTTTAAATTACAACTACATAAATTTTTTTCTCATCATAGAAGAATATCAGATACATTCACTATGACGACGACAAGAGACTTGGAAGGGAAAATGGAAATGCAGCTTTCACTTGAAGCCATGTAGTTCGTCAACCATTATGGTAGCCATTTCATCTAGTTTTAGAGATTCTCCTATATTAGGGTGGGAGGTTCATTCATTTTCCTATTAAACTCCTGAGGTATCCTAAAGATAAATTTTCCATGATTGAAGTTTGTAGATAATTGACTAATGTTAACAAAAGATGTCAAAAGCGAAGGAGAGTGACTATGCAATTTCTAGTTGGATTTGGTTCCTACACATATGTGAATCCATGTTAGATGCCTTTAATATTGAAAAAGGATATTTCTAGGTATAATTTGCAAACCTATGATGAATGATTTCCTTTTGACCCCAAGGGTTTTTTCAGGAATAAATTAAAGTTGGGACCGAGTTTCCTTCCTTTATCTACTCTAGAGGATTATTGGGCAGATTTTTTTGATGAATTTGAGGTAAGGAAAGGGAGTTGTATGAGATTATCCTTGAAGCAGATTATTACTTTTAATTTGAGCCTCGATGCCCAAGGGATTGAATATGATGGGTCAGACTTAATAGACCTTGTTTACACAAAATTAATAGCTAGCTTCCCTATTCCTACCATGGACTGGAGTAGTAAAGAAAAGGAGACCATTGAGGCTAGGACTATTGATGTATTGGGAAGAACTCAAGAATGGGTCACCAAGAAAAGGATAGAACAATCTCACCCCAATACTACATCACAAAACACAAAAATAGGGGGAAGCAGTAGTTATTCTTTCAAATTTAATTGCAAGAAATTTTGGATTTTCTCAACAAGCATTAAAATCTAGGGCTCAAGGCGATGGTGATGAAGAACACCCTAAGGAAGATGTGCTTCAGTCAACTTGTGGGGAAGATCATCCCAATTTTCCCATTATAGAACATGAAAAAGGGAATGATGAAGAAGAAAATGTCTTGAAAAATATTGACATTAGCTCTACTTCCTCATCACGCCAGTCATCACCTGATAGGGGAGTCAATGAAACTTCAAAATAGGGGCTTTCACCACACCCATCTCAAGAGGTTCAAACTAATACTCCTATAAATAGAGTCCTTTTTGGCTCTTCCAGCTCTAAAGAAACCAACATTTCCAACACTTTTGTGTGGCTGGAAGATACTCTTTCTAGCAAAAGGAATGTAGCATAGTTGGATCTTCCAAAGCAGGACATGGTGGGGAAACTACTTCAAAGACCTCCAAAACCGAAGAAGTTAAAAATTGCTACTCAGTTAATCAGTGACTCTGAATCAGTGAAATTTTTTCTTGAATTAGCACATCCTATCATATAGAAAGAGGCCAATCAAGCCACAAATAGTGACTTTGATGTTAACAGGATTAATCTAGGACCACGTACTAAAGATGGGGATGTACAAATTTTTCAAGTCTCTCCAACAAGGATGGTGGAATGATCGAAGAAAGACAAGTAAGGATGAATTGAAAAGACAAATTCAAGTCTTGATTGATTTCTTGAGATCGGTCTTTGAAATTCCACCTCATCCAATATCTCAAACAAAGTCATCCTCTGATCCTTTGGATTTAACGGGTAAAGAGGTAGTGAGTAGAATGTAGAGTTGCAAGAATTTTGGAAAGGTCATGGAAAAATGGAGCATTGGATTAGTTGAGAGAGGTGACTATATCATCTTTGAATCTCTTAGGTGATTACAAAGGATAAATGCTTCAATGTTAGAGATTTAGGAAGATATCACCACTATTGGGAAAGAAGAAAGAACATGGAATTAGTACATGAATGAAATTAGGGCTATGATAAAATTTGGGATGGAGAAGCTAGCTACTGAGAAAATTATAACCAGTGTTGCTAATGGTTGTTTCTTGATATGGAGAAAAAGTGTGGATTGGAAACTACAGGTAGTAAAACAAGGTTGAAAAAAGCTTCAAGAAGTATGAGCTAAATGTGATTCAATCTTGGAAGAAATCTAGATGAACCTTGTCGCTCTTGGATTGCAATCTAATAAAGAAGAAGATGGAGGTACTGAGAGTGTTGCGACCTTGAAGGATAGTTTCTAGAAACTAATTGATGTAATTTTCATCTCACAATCTTTCAATGTAGAACATATAAGAACCTTCAGTGAGTTAGACCTTGTCTTGACATAGGCTACATGAAGTCCTACGATCAAAAAATTAGAGTTGTTAAATATTGCTAGTAGTCATGGAAGTTACGAATGGGGAACGTCACCATCCTACACCAGAAGGAACTCCCACATATCATCAAATCCTTCAAAACCTTGCGAAAGGATTTGTCACGAACCCAGAGCCAGGAAATGAAGAGCCATCGGTTTAGTTCAGTTACTTGTATTTCTTGAAAGAATTATTTAAAAATCAGTTTTGGGCAAGAAGCGGTTACTCTACCTACCTTATATATGTAATTATTTTTAATTGATTACTCTCTCTGGACATCTTTAGAAAGGCTTGGTATTATTACATTGGAATACAATTTTTTGGTGAATTGAAATCACTATCTGTCTGTGTGCATTTAGTTTTAAAATATAACAAATAATCTTAAATTTGTGTGTTTGAGGTGATTTTGAATGTTTATGCTTTCCTATGAGTTGGTATATACATTGTGTTTGTATTTGATTTCATTTTATTAGTAATATTGGATTTTTGTTTTTGCTATCACATTTCATACAATTGGCCTTTGTGCCAGTTATTATATGTAATCTATTCTATTAATACTAGTCTTTGTATTAGTATTTTTATGGTTTGTTAAGCATACAATGGTCTTTGAGCTAGTCTTCTTTGTGTTATTTCTTTTGTACTTAATATTAGTAATTTTCCTTTATTAAGTTTTCCTTTTGTTATTTCAAGTTAAAAACACACCCATGTTTAGTTAGCGCATACAAATTCATTGCATATCATACGAGGGAGTTGTACCTCCAAAATTTAGAGAAAATTCAAAAATGAAATTATGAAATTTCTAGAGTTGTTGGGAAACAATCACACCTCACAAAGTCAAGGAATTTTCCATCTTTCAAGGTACCCAATTTTTTAACCAACACCACCACAAGAAACTCTACTAGACTATATGAATATGCAAATAGTGACAAAAATATGAAGAGAAGAAATCATGGGCTTGAAATCTATCAAAAAGAAACAAACAACTAATGTGAATTGATCAGTCGAAGAATGTTGGGATATGGTGTTGTACACTGTTGCACAAAATTTTATATTATAATGTTGTAATTAAATAATTATTTAGTTGTGATGCACCTAGGAGGTGTGGTTGTTCACACTAGGTAATTATTTGGGGAACACTTAATGTTGTATTCTAACATTGTATTATTATTTAATGTGTGGGAGACATGGGATAATAATTTAATATTTTCCTATTGGGGAAAATATTAAATAAAGTGAAAACTTAGTACCCAATATTAAATAAGGGATTAGTGGTTTTGTCTTAATGTGGTTTTTGGCACATGGTTTTATCTTACCACTTGGTTGTATTTGTATGAGATTGAATCTATAAAAGCAAGCACATTTTTAGTGGTTAAGGTTGGATGGATGAGTGGGCTATCATTACTAAGTCTTTCGAAGGAGTGCATATGTGGAGCATGACATGAAATGTGTGGATTCATTCTTGGACACATAAGGGTGCACTATAGAGGCTTGAAGCTTTAGATGTATTAATTGTAACTCTTGTATTGGTTTATTTTTTAATAATAAGGTGGAGTATGGATGCTTTTCCAAAGGCTGGGTTTTCCCTCTTGAGGGCTTTCTTAGGGTATATTTTGTGTTATCTTGTGGCTTGTCTATTTGATCTATGCATTATGGTTACTTGCATGCATGTTTATCTCTCATAAGGTTATGTGAAAAATGGTGCAAGATTATGGGTCATGATGTTTTATTTCCTAACAAGCAGTATCAGAGCTATAATGGTTGATGGGAGGTGTGAGCTTCCATGTTTTTGGTTATAACCCTTTGAGTAGATTTGTGCGAAGTTGAATCCATGGACATGCTTTTTAGATCTGAGGAATTACAAGGTATGGAACACATGTTACAGGTGTTTGCTTGCAAATTTGGGATTTTGGGTTGTCAAGATTTGTTAGGTTTATTGCAGATATGAAGCATGTAAAATATGGGTCAAAAGGGTTTTCTTGGATTAAGTTTTTATATGAGGGTTTTGTAGAGGATGGATGACCTCTTGAGATAAAACATACCTCACCATTAGATACAGGATGGCTGAGAAATTTAACCTATTTTGAAAATATTGAAAAAAAAGGCAATTTTTTTTTCACGCACAACCTTGTTCATACGACTGAATTGCAGGTTGGGTCATCCAAAAAAAAAAAAATCAGCCCTTTGAAATTATGTTTCTTGCAAATAAATTAATCAAAAAAAATTAGAAAGCCTATAAATAAAATTATTTGAAAAGTTAAAAAAAATATAGTGCGGGATAGGGCCTGTAGACCCATACCTGACCCCGTCATATCAACTGTTGTAGCCCAGCCCATCATTTATTTTAGTCATCAGCTTTTTTAAAAAATATTTAGACTTTAAATTATTAAAAAATATAAAATAGCCAAAAAATTTATAAGAGAAAATATTTAATATTTGAAAACTTTAATTAAATTTGTTCTAAACCACCCCCTTCCTTCCACTTTTATTAAATTTTTAATTTTAAAATATTAAAAGAAAAAAGGGTATGTGCAGGATCATGATGGGCCAAAAAGTGGCGATATGATGGGTATGTGACTAACAAATTTTTTTATACCCAAAATTGATGAAACAAAAAGGGTTTTTAAAGGATATTCTCAGCTTTCCACAAATATAAATTATGTGTTACTTTGAATTTAATAAGTAATTATTATTTATTTTCTAGTCAAATTACGACTAAACTCCTGATTGATAGACTAATTGAAAAAAATCTATAGCTTTCAAATGGTATCACATTTTTTGAATCCAAAACATGTGTCACATTCTATGATTTGCATACTATAATATTAAAAAAATAAAAATTGAATTTCATGAAGTTTTGACCAAGTTAAGGTGGTCAGACATATGAGTTTTTTTATATTTTTAAAAGTTGTAATAAAAAAATCGTAATTAATTATTTATTTGGAAAAAAATTACAAAAAAATATGTATCACATTAGGGCATGAGTCCTCTACTTCTATATAAATATTATAAAAAAATATTATCATTTTATTGTAGTTAGGGTGGTCAGACAGACACCTACTTCTTATTTTTTCCATGAAATTTAAGTACTACTGCATTGAAATTTCAAATTGTCACCAAATAGATTTCTTTTATTATTTAAAAAACCTAATAGTTTAGAAACTACATTCAATTTACTATAGATTCTATTCTTACATATTTTTGAAATAATATAGATAACTTATTCAAATTTTTATGTCATGTTGCCTAACTCTGATTTTTCTAATTTTTTTGCCACTTAAGGCCCTGCTTTTTCCATGATCCTGCAGATACCCAAAAAAATCACCAGATTTAAAAGTTTAATATTTGAAAAATTAAAATGGATTTCATTTTGGAGTGGGGTCCATCAAAGAATTTCTTATATAGTGAAATTTGACTTTTTGTTCAAATAAGCATAACTTTCACCTAGAATGTCAGATTTTTGACTTCTTATACTCATTGGAAAGGTGGTTTCGAGAAGTATGTAGTAGTATAGATTTAGTTACTTTATGTTTTTATTTTTATCAGTTTTTGGAGCCTAAAAGTTAGATGTTCTTGATTACATGGTTTTGAGCATAACTTTTGCATACAAAATCAGAGTTTTGATTTCGAATAGGCATCAGAGAGAATGGATAGTATACTACTTATTAGATTAGTCATATTTTTAGTTTGTGGTGCAATGTATGTTGGGTACTTGTTTGATCATTTGTAGGACCTTGAGATTCAAGGTGTGATTGCTTGAGCACCCAAATGAGTCAAGAGGAAAAAACTTGCGAGAGTACATGTTTTTATATGATATTTATGATGGTATAGGTTTACAAGTGTTTTTAGAGTTGTAATTTGATGGTGACATGTATGTATATTTCCTTTGGTTTTGAGGACATGGTTTGACATGAGTGGAGACTCAGAGTCCCGTATGGGTGATAGTTGAGTGCAGGTGCAGTGATGGTTATGGTTATGGTGCCATGGACATGTAGTTAAATTTGAGCATTGGCATGACATGATCATGTATGTGGTTGTTTGGTGGTGATTTTTTTTTGTTTTAGTGTTGAAATTTCAATTGCACCAAAAGATAGACTTGTCAATGCCCAATACAAGCTTTGGTGAAGAATCGCAAGAGGTAGTTAGACCATGTCACAAACCCAAGTGTTAGTACTACAAGGAAGACCAAGGGTCACAACTTGCAACAATTCCCACAACACAAGTATGGGGTTTGAACCTATGACCAGCTCTGATACAAATTGTTGGACTTGTTGTTGCACCAAAAGATTGACCTGTCAATGCCTGATACAAGCTTTAGTTAACAACCACAGGATGTGGTTAAACCATGTCACAAACCCAAGCGTTAGTGCTGCAAGGAAGAACAAGGGTCACACCTTGCAATAGTTAGGAGGTTGTTCTTATCTCCTTGATGCTTATTTGGTTCCTTAAAGATGGTTACTCATTTGTGGACATTTGTGGTAAATCAATTCTATGTATGATTTGGTGTTTCAGTCTTGATTTCTAGAAGTTTATCTTCTTTGATATCTTGGTTTGCAGGTTACTAATGTGATGATGAGTTTGTATGTTTCATTTTTTGGGATCTATGAGTTATGCAGGTTTATGAATTAGTTACCCATTTTCTTGTAGTGGAATGATTCATTGTGGACTTTCTATATACATGAGATTGATTCAATGTTGATACAATTTTTGTTAGTTGGCTTTATTTCTAGTCATTTTTGCATTGGTATGTTGATTTGAGATGAGAGGATGGATGTTTAGAGTACTTGATTAGTTATTTGATAGGACTTGTAGCATGTGGTTTGATCATGATGTCATGATATCTTGGAACATTCATTGGTTATACACTTTTATTGGTGGTGTAGGATTGGTTCTTGATATTTTGGTGGTAGTTGTATCTTCTTGTTTCAGAGATCTTGGTTTCACTTGTTCTTTAGATTTTCTAGGATTGCAGTTGTGTGTGTGTGGACTTGGATGATCTTCATGGAGGAGATGGTTGTTTCTTGGTTTAAAGTATGAGTGGTATTGTGTCATGGTTTACTCTTGATATTGATTATGTTTTGGCATGATACATGTTCTCTTGAGACCAAGATATATGCATTTTTACATGTGATCTCCTAGGAAAATATGGTTAGATCATGGATGTCATGATAGTTTCTTGATTTTGTGGTTGGAGCTTTGACATTGATCTCATGTTGGTTCTCTTGGTATTGAGTAGATTGATCATTTGCTTGATTACATCATTATGGTGCTATGTTGCATTTATATTTTTCTAGGTATTGATTGGTTACAGGTGCTCATGGATACTTTGAGACATGGGTGAGATGCTTGCTTGAGACAGTTACTCTTTAGATGTTTCAGTAGGATGATTCAAGAACCTTAACCTGGATATGGACATGAATTCATGATCGACCTATAGAGGAGATTGTTCTTGGAGTGAGTCATGATGACTTGGTTATCCTGGAGGAGCATTCTCATTCCCCACTCTTGGTCTCCTCCGTAGTTTATCATCTAATAGGTATTTCCCACCCTATTTTTGACATGTTTATGTTTCGTGCTTTGATTCTCATGGGAGTGAGTTGATTCATGGTGATTGATTTTAGAGAATAATTTAAGGATAGTTTAGCGTGAGTTTATGATGCTTTATATTTCATATATATGGACCTTGAGCTATGGATAGTTAGTTTTGGAGGATTCATTTTTAGAGATGTTTGGCATGGTTATCTCCTTGTGCACTTGAGTTTATGTTATCATTCATTGATGAAGATTTTAGGATATGGTTTATGGACTACTTTCCTAATTTTGGAATGGTTACTTTGAGTTTGATCTTGGTTAGAGAGGCTTACATCCATGTTGGAATTTACATGATTCATATGTTTTTTTGATCTAAGAGATTGAACGTTGTTTTGGGTGTTGTTGAGGTTTCTCATTTGGGGTTGTTGGGAGATCATACTTGACATAAAATTGTACTTTTGAGGTGTTGGTAGAAGGACATGTTATGGTTTATAGTTTTTCTCTTTTCATTATGTGGTTCCTTCCTAGGCTATGTGCAAGATAATGATGGGCCAAAAAGTGGCAATATGATGGGTATGTGTATGGTATATGGTAGATGACTTTTTTTAACCCTAGAAAATTAATGAAAAAAAAGGGTTTCTAAAGGAGATTCTCAGCTTTCCACCAATATAAATTATGCTTTACTTTGAATTTAATAAATAATTATTATTCATTTTCTATTTGAATTATGACTAAAGTTCTGATTGATAGGCTAATTGAAAAACATCTATAGTTTTCAAACAGTATCACATTTTTTGAATCTGAAACATGTGTCACATTCTATGCTTTACATACTATAGGATTAAAAAAAAAATTCATAAAGTTTTGGCCAAGTTAAGGTGGTCGACATACAAGTTTTATTTTTTTTAAAAGTTGTAATAAAAAAATTATAATTAATTATTTACTTGGAAAAAAATTACAAAAACATATGCATCACATTGGGAAATGAGTCATCTACTTATATCTAAAATCTTATAAAAAATAATTATCATTTTATTTGGGTTACGGTGGTCAAACAAACACCTACTTATTTTTTCCATGAAATTTAAGTACTACTGCATTGAAATTTCAAATTTTCACCAAATAGATTTCTTTTATAAAAAAATAAACCTTGTAATTTAGAAACTACATTCAATTTGCTACAAATTCTATTCTTACATATTTTTGAAATAATATAGATAACTTATTCAAATTTTTATGTCAAGTTTCCTAACTCTATTTTTTTTTATTTTTCGCCACTTAAGGGTCTATTTTTTCCATGATGATCCTACACATACCCCCTAGAGGTTCATGTTCATATGATTTGGGAGGATGGTGGCAACATATTGTGAGAGAGTATGTAACTATTTGGGTTTCATGTGTGGATCATTGTTATTGTTTATGGTACTTCATGTTTTGATCATTTATCACACCTTGATATAGTGTTTATTGGTAGACTTGATATGCTTTGACAATATGGTCCATGCAATGGAAGTTCCTAGATATGTATGTTCTTCATTGATAGGTTTGATACACGAAGCTTGTGATTGCGGTTTATGGTTTGCATATGTTGTTGGCATGAGTTTACTGATGTTAGTGATACCTAGGAGGTATGGATGGTTGGATGTGTTCGCATGTGTTGTTGATGTTATTTCTGGTCATGTGGTTTTTTTACTTGACAATAGCTTGTTTGGATTCTTTGATATCCCTTGGATTTTATGCTTGTTTTCTTGGATTGGTGCATCTTCACTTTGGCATATTTCTTTTATTCCATAGGTGGCACGTTGGAGGATGAGAGGAGTTATTGCTTTAGATGGTGGTCACTTTGGTTTTATTGCAAGTATCTTGGTGGAGCACAATAAAATATTGGAGATTCATGTAGTTTCATGTATGGATATGATGATGTATTTCATTGTTTGATCCCTTATGCAATGTATACAACAAGTGGGAGAATGTTGGGATATGGTTTTGTACTCCATTACATAAAATGTTGTATTATAAGATGTTATAATTAAATAATTATTTAGTTGTGATGCACCTAGGAGGTGTGGTTGATCACACTAAGTAGTTATTTGGGGACCAATTTATGTTGTATTGTAACATTGTATTATTATTTAATTTGTGGGATACATGAGATAATAATTTAATATTGGGGAAAATATTAAATAAAGTGAAAACTTAGTGCCCAATATTAAATAAGGGATTAGTGGTTTTGTGTTCACATGGCTTTGTGGAACATGGTTTTATCTTACCACTTGTTTGTATTTGTGTGAGCTTAAATCTATAAAAGCAAGCACATGTTTAGTGGTTAAGGTTGGTTGGTTGAGTGGGTTGTCATTATTGAGTCTTTTTGAGGAGTGCATATGTGAAGCATGGCATGGGATGTGTGGATTCATGCTTGGACACATAAGGATGCATTGGAGAGGATTCATGCTTAAGAGATATTCATTGTAACTCTTGTATTGCTTTATTGCTGAATAACAAGATGGAGTATGGATGTTTTTGGAGGTTGGGTTTTTCCCTCTTGAGCATTTTCCTAGGGTATATCTTGGTTATCTTGTAGCTTGTCTATTTGATTTGTGCATTATGGTTACTTGCATGCATGTTTTATCTCTCATAAGGTTATCTAGAAAATGGATTGAGATTCTAGATTATGATGGTTTATTTCCTCACAAAGAATAATAAATAGATCATTTTTTATTTGGATATAAAGTGGATTAAACATAGGCGAGTTTATTGTCATTTTGCTAGCTATTTAATGGTGTTGTTTTCCATAAACAACTGATTATCGTGCTTAACCCAAAAACTCTTTTACATGAGAATCAATAGACAATATATTGACCAAAAATTAACTATTGTTTAGGAACAAGCCTCAAGTTAAAGAAAAAGTTACCTCAGAATATAATGATGTCCTGTTTAGTGTGCATAATGTTGAAACTAGACCGTAGTAGATTATAGGCAAGTAGGACAGAGCCCAAATACACAAATACCTATAACACATTCTTTACGTAATACTAACCTAATGAATTCCATACAACAATGGGAAAAACTTACAAAAATCTTGAAGAGACCTGTAACCCATCTCTTCTACTAGATGAGAGTATTGTTCAAATCAACAAGAGCGTGTTCTTGAAACATGTTTCATTTTGTAATACAATAGGTAGATTTCTAGCCTTTGCATTGTATCACAAATCCATTCAACACATCCTCTAGTACACATCCATACAACATGCCAACTTGAAATAGGAGGAAATATTTTTCTTTCAGAATATAATGTACAAATGGATCAATTTCATGTTTTAAACTGATAATTCAAATTGGTATGTGCCTTTTTTACCTAGAGGGAATTCTCTTCGTAGCTGCATTTAACAAGTACTTTTTCTTTATTTGGCATCTGACATGGCTTACCCCCATAACTAGCCAGATCCCAGTAATAACCACAAGCAGTAGTTGTCCCCAACTGTCTAGCCAATGTTTCCACTTGCCCTAAGTTTTACATTTTTCCTCTTTGTTCCTTGCTAAACCTTATGTCAAAAAACAACCTAATAAAGTATTAACTGAGGATTTCATTTATGGTTTTATGGTTGTGCCTTTAGCATTAGTCATATTGTCTTATATTGCATACCTCAATATTTAGGTTGGCATCTCATATGCCTTATATTGCATGTGTCCTTGTATTCATTTGTGCCATCTAATTAATTGAGGTACAATACAACATAATTATTGGATTTTCCCATTACATTGTGGTTAAAATCATTTACATTTATGAGATATACTTGTGTTAATATTTATGCTTGTATCCTAATGCTCTAGTTTCAATCCTAGTTGAAGTTTCACAGTGTGTCCATTACATTGTGTATGCACTAAAATATTAAGGTTTAATTTTATTTTCTTTACTTAATTTATATTCATATTGGTTAGCCCATACATAGGACCCTTGGTATTTTTTCTATTTTGGAGTTGACCTTCCCTTTCTACTCACCATCTTGACTCAAACCAAGTGCCTTATTGTTTCTCAATATATGCTATCAATTTTTGTTGGCACATAGAATATAATCAAATATTCAAATCTATATCATTCATATCTTTAATAACAAAAACACATATAAATCAACCATCAATCCTCAATCAAATTATTTGGTCATAGTTTGCTAAATTTTCATTGTATTTACATTCTTTGTTTGCTCTATCTGAGTTATTATTAGGTTTAGAATAGGGATCTTAGATTTTCATTAGCTTTTTATCATTCATTCTAATGATAGATTATAACATAAGTATTTTTATTAGCTAGAATAGTTATCTATAAGAATTATTTATGTGTCTTCATTGTCTTACATCAAGTGCTTGTGAATTATATTAGGGACTTCTTAGTTGTAAGGGTTAGATGGTCAACTTAGGAGTTATATTATATCATAGGAGGATTTAATTTTAAAGAGTGTGTGGATCTATTTTGAGCCAATTTGATTATGTTTTAGCTCATGATTTTGATCCCATGTTTTGAAAATCTATTGATTATTAGTGCTGAAGATTTGTAGATAAGCTATGTGAATTTTTTTATATCAATGTTCCAAATCATTCTCCATGATTCCTCTCTCTATTTGCTTATCATCTTGATGATGGATCATGAAGTATAATTTGAAATGTTGGTGCAAAAAATTTCACACAGTTTATCCAAAAATCTTGAGCACTAATTATCATGGACTATGGAATCAAAATGTTATCTATTGATTATTTCCTAAGTATACTTTTCCTATAATTTGAGGTCTTGGTATAGAGATTATATGGTGAATTATTTGTAGCAATGTTTTAAAATCTTGTAGATAAATAATGTTATCTTCGTTGAAGCAATAAAAATTAAAGAATATATTGTATACTTATTGAAAATTAATACATTTGGATCTACTTTACACCTAGATTCTTTCCTTACAAGAATTTTCTAAAATATCTTTTTTATACATAGAGGAAATTTCTAAAATATCTTTTTTATACATAGGCATTACTCTATTAAAATTATAGTAATTTAAATTAAGTAAAATTTAGTTATATTTCCTTTCAAGATTCGTAATAAGTTATATTTGACACATAAACACCATAAATTACAATTTCAACTTCACAATGCCTTTCTAAAAAATGTTAGAGGTTAAAGATTTGTTTTAAAAAATTATAATAAATTGTGTGAGATTAGTATTGATCCACTAATTGAACACATTGAATGGATAAATCAGGACTTAAATCTCAATCAATATCCCTAATCAATTTCATAGGACAACACAGATGAAATCAGATGTTGTATCTCCCTTCTCAATGTCGACTCTATTTAAACATCACATGATCAATAAATTTTTTACATAACATCCCTACCAAAATATCAATAATTATGCCGAAGGTGTTTGAAGCCCATTTTCCCCTTCGATGGTTGAAAAGCAACTACAGACCCTGGTTGACATTGCAACGAATCTCAGCCGTCCATCATTTTTTTGCCATTTTTCGACTATTTTTCGCCGTTTAAAGTGAGGGATTGTTTTATATCGTGAGGTGCATAAAATGGGGTAGCGATAATGACATACACCATTTTTTCATCTATTTTTTCACCATTTTTTTTTGCTTTCCCCAACGCTATTGGTTCCCGCTCCTCCAAACTCTATCTCGCTAGTATTGACCTTTCACTACTCCAATATGGCGAGCTGTAGCATGAAAATAAGGTATCTCATTTCATTAAATTATTACATAAATGAAAATGCTCGATGGAGATATGAAAAAAAATACTATTACATAAAATGATTATGTAAATGGAAATGCTAGATGGGTAGATGATGATTCAAGTATGTTATACATATAAAATAATCATATGGAACCCGCACCTAAAAATACCCAACGTAAATGGTTTGTAGTGTCATATTATTTACAAAATACAACATTGCTGGTAGATCATAATCTACTAGTTCATCATAGCTCCAATCTTAAGGGATTGTTACCCTTAACAAATTCATTTCCCATGAAAACAGAGACAATATCCATAGAAATTTGAGAACCCAGTAAAGAGGCATAAATGGTTAAGTCCTCTAAGCCAAGACCAAAACCTCCTTGAGTGTACATTTTTGCTTTCAAGGGAAGGCTATACGGGATCTCTCATTCAAACTCAGCACTTGAATATGAGATTCTCCTAAGAACAAATATTTTCCAAACTGCCATTGGAAATATACAGTTAAATAAGGAGGAGGATATGTTGTTATATATAGTACGTTGATGCATCATATTTACCAAGTAAAATATCATGTGTAGTCGATGTGGGCTTCCTATGAAATAATTCATGCCTTCTCTTGACCCCAACCTACTTTTTTAACACAAAACTTGTCTCTTTTCTCCTTTGTTACTTCACCTCATTTGTCACAAAATGAATCAAATAAAGATTTGAGTACAGAGAGTTCATTGGGGAATAGAGGAGAGGAACCTATGGAGCCTGTTATTCAAAAGCAACTAGACTCGATATGAAAAATGAAATCTTTTAAGAGAGCATAGAGAAATCCCAAGAATAACGTAAAGGAAAATGAATCACAGTCAGAATGTCTCTGATTTAGATGAAGAGAAGGAAATTTCAACATAGGATTAGAATAATTTTAAATAGTAATGCAACAATTGCAAGACACTCACCCCCTGGTTCTCCACCTTAAGCATATATGCAAAAGGTGGAAGCATTGACAAGGAATGTGAACTGTTTTCCAGAATACACTCATTGCAGGAAATGTACCTCCATTATCCCCTCCCCTCTTTCTCATTTCCTCGTATTCAATATACATGCAAAAAAATTGAGCATAGTCAAAACACGTAGATCGTTTTGTTGTTCACATGCAACTGTGCGAGTATAGACAAGACACCTGAGATGTTCGCAAGATGTCGAAGCATAGTCAAGCCACAAATTTCTGTTATGTAAAGGAAAAATAAATCAAATCATTTTTTTATCACTTACACTTTCCATTATGTTTTTTTATCAATTACACGTTTCAATTCTCCAAAAAAATTCAAAATTTAATTTCCACCAGTTTTAAAATCAGTGATACTATATTTTATGTCATTGGACACCTGCCCTGGTTTTGTCTCGGACAGGAAATTTTACATCATTGGAGGGTTTCAGGCCTGCCGTTGGCTGTGGATGATGTGGAGGAGTATAGCGTTGAGGTGTACGATTTTGGGCAACAGTGTGGGAATATGTAATTGGTCAGTGGGGAGTATGATCTGTTCGGGGTCTATGGTTGTGTTTGTTGTTCCCAAGGGAAACTTTCCATTCTTGCATTTACACAGCATTTACACATGGTGAGGAGATTTTGGATTGTAGGAAGATCGAGTTGTATGACGTGGTGTTCAAGGGTGATGTTTGGATGTTGTTGTAGCTTGGCTTGAGATGGTCCTTGTAAACAAATTGTGAGGAAGATTAGGTAAGACAACTGTAAAAATGGTTGTGAGCAATCAATACCTTTTGTTTTCTATTGTAGGTGATCTTACCATAATTAAAAAATGGTTGTACATGATCTTTCAATAAACACATCATAACTAGAGTCTGCCAGGATAAAAGCCAAAGATTCTTTGGGCTCATCTAGAAACTAACCCTCATCACTAGACCTTTTATCATATAAAGACCTATTATTACATGAAATGTATAATGGAAGCGCCAAAAACCAAAGGCATTCAAAAGATTGATGCACATTCAACATCTAAACTATTTTATAGTTCATTATTTTCTCATAACTTCAATCTCAAGATTTCTTCTTTCTCAAATATTCTCGTCAATCATTGTTTCCTTCTCTTGTCTTGTGGGTTTCGATCACTATTTATTTTTTTTCCCCTTACCATTACTCATCGTTGTGCTCTCTGCATCTTGACACATTTACTGACAGTTGACAAGTGTCACTAATTTTCAACGGCTTTCAAAAACTCCAAATACTTTATTCCTTTATGACTTAGACATAATACATATTTACAATATATTAATATATTAATATTAATTATAATTTAATTATTATACAATCTAACATATATAATTATATTATAGTTATAATTTATCATTATATTATAGTTATAATTTATCCAACTCTAATACAAAATATATAGTATATATAGATTATAATAATATTGTATTTAAACTATATTATAATTAGATTAATATTTAATTATTTGATGTTCGAATATTTGTTGAATATAATCATTAATGCATAAAATCAAATAAAAATATATATAAATATTATTATATAATAAAAAATAAAAAATAAAAAATAATATTATTATTATTGTTATTATTATTATTATTATTATTAAAATGACACCTAAAAAATCATTTTTAAAAATGATCTAACAATTGACTTCGTGTACTACAAAAATGTATGAATTTGTTTTTTTTAAATTCCCTAATTGACCTTCCACACCTCTTCGACGTACCCATTGCACACCAAAGTACCATTGCTAGTTTACTTTTATTAAACAAAATTTACTTGCATATCATCCCTACCAAAAAAATATATAAATAATTCACTTTTATTAGACAAAATTTACGTACATATCATCCATACCCAAAAAAAACTGTAAATAATTTACTGTTATTAGACAAAATATATTTTGAACTATTAAAGTAAATAACATTTAAAAGTAACACTAACAACTGTCATATGCCTCAATAATTGCCACAACACGATATTAAAGGTCAGTCAAACTTATTTCCACAAAACCGAAAAGCAAAGTATAGCTTTCTTAACGGCTGTGACAGTTGGATTCGTTGAATGCGCTTTGCCCTTCCTTTTTACCACAACGGTATATTTGATGCCATAAAACACACGGTACCAGCTGCAAGAAGTGAGAATAGCGTGAGGGATGTCGGCATTCGTCCATTATCCTTTCTCACAAACATCCCTTCCAATATTGGATAGCTATTTACTACTATGAAGCTCACCAACATTACCTGTAAAAACATAGCCTCTACACCTCCATGCCCTTCCCTTAATACCTGTCCTATTGCACCCATCAACGCTATCAAATTTATCGCTGACAAAGTTATTAAAGGAATAAACATGGTAGACGCCACCCCAAATTCAAAAATTTCAGCTTCGTATCTTTTGACTGCTTCCCTGTCTGATACTTTGCTTGTTACCTCGAAACCCACTTCAGAAACCCCCATTATTTTGCAGAGGACTTGAATGAATCCAAACAGACACGATGACGGGCCTCTTATCATCCACATCCTTTGCTCGTTCCACCAACTTCTTACCGAACCTCCCACTGCAAGAAACTCGACTAGACTATATGAATATGCAGATAGTGATAGAAACATGAAGAGAATAAACCATGGGCTTGAAATCTGTCAAAAAGAAACAAACAACTAATGTGAATTGATCAGTCGAAGAGAGACCGTTTATTATTTTGATATAAAGTGGATAAAACACATGTGATCTTATTATCATTCTGCTAGCCACTTAGTGATGATCGTTGTCCATAAACGGCCGATGATTGTGCTTAACCCACAAACTCTTTTACACGAGAATCAATAGACAATACATTGGCCAAAACTCAAACTTCAAGTTAAAGAAAAAGTTACCTCAGGATATAATGATGTCCTGCTGAGCGTGCATAATGCTGGAACCAGACCGTAGCAGATTATAGGCAAGCAGAATAGAGCCCAAATACACAAATACCCGTAACACATTCTCTGCGTAATACTAACCCGGTGAATTCCATACACAAATGGGCAAAACTTACTCACAAAAATCTCGAAAAGACCTGCAGCCCATCTCTTTTGTTGGACGAGAGTATCGTTCAAATTAACGGGCGCGTGTCCTTGAAACCCGTTTCGTTTTGGAATACAGTATCTAGATTTCCAGCCTTTGCACTGTATCACAAATCCAGTCAATACATCCTCCACTGCACATCCATACATCATGCCAACCTGAAACAGGAGGAAATCTTTTTCTTTCAGAATATAATGTGCAGAGGGATCCATTCCATGTTTTTAACTGATAATTCAAATTGGTATATACCTTTTTGCCCCAGAGGGAATTATCTTCGTAGCTACATTTGGCAAGTGTTTTTGCTTGATTCAGCATCTGAGATGGGCTTACATTCACCATTGTTAAGCCAGAGGAGAGATTGGATGGGTTACTGAAACAATTTGAGGTACTCTCTTGAGTTTCTCTTCCACACAGCGCATCCCTGCGGTGAAGGCATCCTGAACCCAAGTAGAATGGGCCTTCTGCTCCATCTAGTCCTTTGAGTTGTATCTGCATACAGCCAGAAAGCGCTCTTAGTAATAATAGATGTCTTCCAGAAAGCGCTCTTAGTAATAATAGATGTCTTGCAGCATTAGCGCTAAATAATAGCAGGTGTTGTGGTTATAGCATATTTTAAGCTTTGATTTGTTTAGGTGGTTAATTTTAAATCATATTAATATGGGCTCCAGTATAAAAGTCAGTTTGATTTCAGATCCCAACCATCAATATATACCCATAACATCTAATGTGATGACCAATACAGATAATTACATTGTAAAGTCTCAAGTGATGATTGGCATATAAGTCATTTTTGGTAATGCCATGGAACCTTAGAGGAAACTGGACAAACCCAAGCTGATGCCCAGTTTGAGAGTCCATGAAAAAGCACATTGCTTCACGAAGTGCATCACAGTTGCTGGTGTACATGTCGCAGTCAGAGTAAGAAAGAATGGAGCATTGCTCATCAAAGCAGAGACTCTAATCTGCAAACATGGTTTAACCCAAATCAGCGTAACTGTTACCACTGGAGTTGAGAGAGGGTCTATGAGATGGGAGTAGGGGCACTACCAGAACATTGAGAGCACCGGCTTTAAAATTATGTGGGTGCCCAGGTCGCTTTTCACGAGACACATACACAAGACTAGGTAAATCATGCCCCTCCATGTCGGTGTCCTTTCCCCTTTCTAGCAAAATCTGCAAGCCGGTTTAATAAACTAGTCAGTAGGTGTCATGCTAAAAGCTAGAAACTGTGTGAAGACATATGCCGTCAATTTGAACTAGTGATTTTGTTGCGAAAATCAGAAACATTTTATGACCTCAACAATACTGGGATGATCTCCTGAGGTCACTCCAGAGCTCCATTCTTTGAAGCCTTTGTGATCATTGCATTTATCTCTTGGAACAGCTCCCCTCTCCACAGTGCTATGTATGGAATTCTTCATGCCCTCGTACATATTCTACAAGACAAGAAAAAAACCCTTAAAGTCATGCTAACAACTTCAATAATCAATACTACTTCCCAAAGTAGTAAGTAATCTCTTTAACAGGATATATGTTTTCTGATTGAGGAATATCCTATTTGACGTAGATCAATCTACTTATACCTCACCTTGAGTTTTTCCCATTCCCTTGCCAAGCTTGAATTCCTATTTTGAGAATCATCACTTTCAGAGAAATATGCATCTGGGCATCTCTGTTCAATGGAATACTTGCGACAAAAAGGAACCCAAAACTTTGCAAACTGTGAAGCTTCAAACAGAGCGTAAAAAGTGAGTGGTGATCCTGCATCATCTGAGACATAGCATGATAGTTTTTCTGTGGGATAATTATGAGCCAGATTGGAAAGTACAGTGTTTACAAATGTGAGTGGAGGTTCTTTAGTTGGATCGGCTGTACAGATAAATATATCAACAGGCGGTAGTTCCTCCTCAAAACTGTACATGTACATATCATATTGACAATGCTCTTAGATTCCATATTCTTGAAACCTTTAGCAGAAATAAAATGGATTAAAATCTTTAATATAAATATATCTAAGAAATCTGTAATGTAAGTATTACTATCAGAGATTATATGTTATACTGTACACTCTTTAGTTTTGAGACTTTACGTTTCCTGTCACCACTGTGTCAAATCCCCCTCTTTTCATTTGGTTTAGTATGTAAACCTCTATCAGATACGTATTTATATTTAGGATTAAGAATAGATAATAGTTCTAATGTTAATAAAAATATCCTGTTTATCC
The DNA here is from genome assembly GCA_007258455.2 of Sequoia sempervirens. Taxonomy (NCBI): domain Eukaryota; kingdom Viridiplantae; phylum Streptophyta; class Pinopsida; order Cupressales; family Cupressaceae; genus Sequoia; species Sequoia sempervirens. The sequence continues at coordinate 371,105,846 of VDFB02047230.1, read as the reverse complement.
TCACGGATCTAAAAGTCTCCTTACCTGTTAGAGACTCTTTGTGGAAAAGTGTGGCGTGAGACAAGCCGCCACCTGAACGCCTGGTCTAAAATCCAAAAAAACGAAAACCCTAACTCTGCACAAAATACCAACATCCATGGAAAATAACCTTCACTTGGGATATAAACTATACGATAAAATATAAGCCCCAGAATTGCAACAAAGTAAATGCAGGCGTAAGCTCTGCGTATATTTGCATAGGTCCATTCAACTGTAGTGTAAAGTGGCAAGTCTGTGGATTTCATATTTGTTGCTGGGCTATTCTCAAAAATCAAATGGAGTGGAGTGTGAAGGATATATGTACTGGACATTTATTTATAGGGCTTTGGGCAGGCGAAAACGACAATGAAGACTGAGTGGAGGTCAATCACGTGTTCAAGTTTATAGATAATATTGAACTGTGAAGCAAAAAATATTTGATTTTTTCTTGAAGCAACATGTGGATAACGAAAGAAAAGGTAGCTATGGAGGCGTTACATAAGCAGGTTTGATCAAAGTACCTTCAATCAAAGCCGGTTTGATATAAGAACATTTGATCAAAATTGTTTCAATTGAGTCAGTTTTGGATCAAAGGGTATGGATCAAACTTCTAATCCAAAAAATAAAGACACATGGGTTAGGTCAAGGTCTCTTGCTTATGTGTTGGTATGTTCAATTGAAAAAATCCTTGTAAGTGCAAAACCTCTACCATGTCTCATGCATCAGATTCGTAGTGTGCAAGGAGCTCTTTGTTTGAAATGTAGTCATAAATATTAAAACAATTGGCTATCCCTCACTTTTAGGAGTTTTTTTTATCAAAGGTGGTTTGATCAAAGACCCTTTAATCGAACCATATCCTATCATAGAATGTCATGCAATGCCATCTCTATGGTGACTGGTTTGATTAAGCGTAGTCTTAAATTGAACAAAAAATATTTTGAACATTTCATTTGGTTACATTTTACATTTTGAAGGAGAAGTGAGATTCACTTATGTGCTTTCACTATTTCATTTTTTAATATTTTTCTTACTTTTAATCATATTTCTACTTAAAACATAGTAAGAATTTATTATTTAATATTAAACATTAAATTGTATTTATTCGATCATTTTTTTGAAAGTAAATTTAAAGTAGTTTTATAATTGTTATATATACACATCTGTGTATACATATACATGTGTACATATATATATCTATATATGTATGTATATACATATTTAAATTGTATTTATTTGATGACTTTTTTGAAAGTACATTTAAAGTAGTTTTATAATTATTATATATACACATTTGTGTGTATACATATACATGTGTACATATATGTATCTATATATGTATGTATATATATATATTTATGTACAAATATATGTATATACATGCATATGTATATATATGTGTGTGTGTATGTGTTGTTGGATGTTGTGGTTGTGTTGTTGATATATGGTTGTCATTGGTGTCAACACTATTAGCATTAATGTATTGTAAGTTGTATATGTCGAGGATATTGAGAAAATTGTAATAAGAAGTGCTACAGGTTGTCAGTGGAGAAGTGAAGTTCAGTTTGTTGATGTTTTCAATATGTTGATGATCAATTGTTGTGGACTAAAGGGTTTCTTATTAAGTGTAACTAGTGTATCCACGTCAAGTTTTAGAGATCCAGTGAAGATTTGATCAAGTTATGAAGATTTGTATTATGATAGTTTTTATGTTACTTCAGTTTGTGTTCCTAAATGAAGATCAAGTAATTTTTTTAAGTTCAGTTGATGTCGATGATTCTCTTGTGTTTCATGGTGTTTTTGGATGTTTCTAGTTTGTGCTCTATCTGTGTTGCATGTCCACATTAATCATTGTGCTCGTGATCAAGGATTTTCTCTTGTGTGTTCACATTTTTCATGTTCATGGCTGACTAGGTGTTGAGCGTGTTGTGGATCTTCGAAGAGAAATTAATAGAAGTGGTTTTGTGTTGGAGTTGTTGTTTTGGGTCTCCACTATGTTGGGGCCGGCCTTGGTTGATTCACATGAATAATATTTATGTGTTTTGGGCTGACTGTTTGTAATTATTTTATTATTTCTTTGTGGTTGACTTGAAGCGATGTAATTCCATGTTGTGGATATATAAGAGCGGTTGTTTTATAATTTGGAAGAGTGCAAGTGTGAAGTGTGAGAGTCTAGTGTGTGAATATTGTTCAAATCATTTGAAGGCAGAGCAAAGTGTGAAGAAGAGTGAAGAAGAGTGAGGAATTCTTCATGTGCTTAACCAAAATTGTAATAAGGAATTAGCAGATGCTATTTTTTCAGTTCAAATCTAGATGGTTATAATCCAAAATTTTCTTTGGGAAGTGAGCCCTCTTATAATTGAGCAGTGATCTCTAGGTAGTGTGCTTGAATGCATGTGCATTCCCATTATTCTTCTTATACTTTTAACAAGGTATAATCTTGTGGATTGACCTCCACTATGGTTTTTCCCCTAATAGGGTTTCCACGTAAAAATCTTGGTGTTCTTTATGTTTCTGATGTGCTAATTGTTTATGGTTTATTGTTCATTTATTAGATCTGAGATTAAGTTAAGTTAAGTTTGAAAAGATTGAATATTCTATGACAACTAATTCACCCACCCTCTTAGTTGTATGTCCTTGTTTTTCCAACAATTGGTATCAAAGCAAGTTCCTCTGAAGAAGTTTAAAAGCTTGAGGTGATTTGAGATGGCATCATACAAGAAAAATAGTCCTAGATTTGATGGAACAAACTACTTTCTATGGAAAGCAAGAATGGAATGTCATTTGAGGTGTATTGGTGACCCCTTATGGAAGATTACAAAGAACATATATGTTATTCCTCAGAATGGTCTTTCCACTCCTGATGAGGTTAAAGAGGATGAGACTAATATCAGGGCTATTGAAGCTTTACTGAGTGCTCTAACAGATTTAGAACTAACAGATGTGATGGATCTGAAGACAACTAATGAGATCTGGAAGAAGTTGGAGACTTTATATGAAGGAGATGTACTTGTGAACATCACTGAGCTAACAAGTTTGAAAGGAAAGTACGAAACTTTGAAGATGGGTGAAGATGAAAATATTTCTTCCTTTATGCAAAAAGTAAATGAACTTGTGATGGGTATCAGATGTGTCGGTGATACCCTAGATGAACAAGAAATTGTAGCTAAAGTGCTCAGATCATTGTCTCCTTAAAAATAAAAGGCTCATGCTATTGAAGAGCTCAGAACAATAACAAATGTGACAAGAGATATGTTGATTGGTAAACCTATTGCTTTTGAGTTGAGTGAATTTGGGGATTCTACCCCTAAGATATGATCCGAGAGAAAGTTCTAGAAAAAAATTCAAGTATGAGGAAGAGATGAAACTGCTTGAAGAAGAAGAAAGAGAGGTAGAAGAGTTGGAAGCACTGATTGTGAAGAAAGAAGGTAGAGGACAAGGTAAGTATAAAGGAAATTTTCCTATTAAATGTTTCTCTTGCAGTAAAATATGTCATTTTGCTTCAAGGTGTCTTGAAAGAGTTCCTAGGTCCAAGCCTTACAAACCTACACTAACTCATTTGACTACAAAATATGACAAAACTTTCTAATGAAAGATGTATAATTAGATGTATCTTTGGGTACCTATGTATTTAATGTGAAAATTTCAATTTTTTTTCAAATTTATGCCCAACATTCATCGAAATTGTGACACTTCATGATTTTCGTCGCTATTTCGACATACACTTAAAGTGAACTATCCCCTTCCATCAATTTGTGGTCTGATGGGTATATGGTTAGCATTTGTTGGGGTTCCAATTTTTTTTTTCAATAAATAAAATTGAGTTTGATATTTCTTAAAGATCTAAATATTCAAGCTTGGTAAAGAAAACTCATGTTAGATAATATTAGTGCAAAAAAAAATGAAGAGACACTTGCTAGATTGTGGGCTAGATTGAAAAGAAAGGGTGATGGAAAATGTTATTTTCCTTGCAATAATTGCAAGGGCTTAAAGACAAGAAGAGTTTTAATCACAACAGCTGAGAAACATTGTAGGTGGCATGGTCACAGTGAAGGGGGGTATGATTATCATCCATTGGTAAGTTGTTTATTAGATGTCTTTATATTGATTGAATTTGTAAATGTTTATATCATTTTAACATATTTTTTTTATATATAAAAATCACTTGATCATGATCATGGTTTATTTGTGTCAATCATTATTATAAAGGTGGGGCACCCTAGGACACATGATATGGATTATAATAGGTTGGAGAATGTTGTTTTTATAAGTAGAGGAACATGGAGCTGTGAATATCAAAGATGAAGTTAATGATCCTATGGAAGAAGATGATCATGTGCCAAAAAACACAGTTGAAGATGATGGTACAAATACATTGATCCATGAATTTTTTAGTGGCACAACTGATCATGATGATCGAGATGACTTTGATGATGTTCATGATTTACCTAAACTTGAGAAGGCATACAAGCCCCTCTATGAAGGCTCCCAAACAACTCTTGTCTCTGTTGTATTTTTGTTGGTGAACTTGAAGATTATGAATAGTTTATCCAACATAGTAATCTCATGGATGTTAAGGTATGTCATGTATGCCATCTTTTTTCATCTATTTTTGTTGTTAGTTCATTAGTAGTAAATAATTGATGAAATATGTACCATTAATATTCTTTATATTAACAAAATATTGTTTTATTGTAGATTGATAGGTGATTTTTTGTTACCACCATCAAATATTTTACCTCGCTCATATTGAGATTTATCTTGCATTATGAAAGATATTGAAATGGAGTATCAAGCAATAGATGCATGTCCCAATGATCATATTATATATCATAAACAACATGAATTTGCAACAGAATTCCCAGAATGCCATATTAGTAGATCTCAAACAAATCAACTAACAAAAAAGGTGCCTCACAAGGTTCTTCATTATATTCCCATTATTCCATGTATGCAACAATTATTTAGGTGTGAAATCTTAGCACAATTTATGGATTACCATGCATAGAATAGAAGTGGATATGACATTCTTAAAATTCCTATAGATGGTTCTGCATTTAGGGACATGGAGGAAAAATGGCCACACTTTAAAGAACAACCTTGTAATCTTAGGCTTTCATTGGCAATGGACAGTGTCAATCCATTTGGAGAGCTAAGACTTATTTACTTAGTGTGGCCTGTTTCGTTATCAACAATAACATTCCTCTATGGATGTCAATAAAGAGGGAGCACATAATGTTGGCAATGATTGTTCCAAGTATTTGTTTACATCAATTTTCTTTAAAGTAGTAGCATCTCATTTGTCTTATTTGTTGCATAATGGCTTATATTTTTTTCATTTAATAGTCATGTACATTAATTTATATATATTGTAGTAAAATGGCTATAATAATTATGTAATGTTTATGTTCATTCAACTAGGTAAGTACCAAGTTAAATATATGAATTTATATATTGAGCCTCTTATCGATGAGTTACTAAAGTTATGGAATGGCATCACTATGTATGAGCTCTCTAGACCAATAGGAAAAATACAATTTCAATTCCATGCAATGCTTGTATGGACAATTCATGATGCCCCAGGGCTAACACATTTTTGTGGTATGTTATAAAATTCAAATTCACTTTAACGATATTTAATTTTATGAAGTAGATATCATGCAGGTTTTTAAAATAATCCATTCATTTTATATAATTATAAAAATTGACATATTTAATCCAATTATATATAATCTTACAGGTCTTCAAACAAAGGGAAAATTTGCATGTCCATTTTGTGGTCCAAAGATGAAATCTCGTCGTTCAACAACTTTAGGAAAATAGGTGTTTATGAGTATAGGCACTTCTTCCACAGAAATCATAAGTATCAAACCACTAAAAAACATCTTTTCAATGGGAAAAAAGAGACTACATCAAAACCACGAAGAATGACACCTCGCTTATGGAAGTTGGAATATAATAGAATTAATCATCAAGGTTATACATCAGATCATTTTTTTTTATCTCATATATGATATGTTTGGAATTTATATTTTTATATTGTGTTTTGTTTACTCATGCTATAATTGACAATGATTGTCATTGTTAATTTGTTTAATTTATATGCTTCATGAAGGTCATCAAGGAATTAATGGCTAGCTTCCACAAGGACTGAAAATTTATTCTAGATAATTTAGTAGGTTTTCCTACTATGAGTAGCTAAAAATTGTGCATTTATTTGATACAATGCATATCGGAAATAATATAACATAAATATTATAGAAAATATTGGATGGAGAGCATGACAAAGAAAAAATTGTTAAAATTTGAAGTGACATATAGGAAACCAATCATGTAATGAAAAATTTCATTCAATTAAATAGTGATGGAGACCAAATTATTATAAGTTCTCTTCCTTGGTTATTAACGAAGCAACAAAGCAATGCTATAAAAGAAGTTATACATTTTTTTTTATTTCCCATAGGATTTTTTGTGAACATAAACAATATCATAACAAAGAAAGGTGAATTTGGGCCAGGGATGAAAATGCATGATTGGCATACCTTCATTAAGGTAATTATTCTGGTATATTTTATATATATTTTTATACTGGATGTACTTTTCAATGTATTATGTTTACTAGTTTTGGAAAAAATAATGAAAAGATCATTTTATAATTGTTGCAGTACGTTCTACCTCTATCTCTCCCAGAAAACTTCAACAACAATGTCAAGCAATTTATATATGATCTTAGAAAATACATGAGGTAAGTAGTGATATTTGTTCAATTTTTTGTATAGATCTTATATTTTCCATTTGTTTTACTTGTTATGTAATATATTGTATATTTTTGTTAAATCTCATTAATATATTTGTGCCTTGAATCACTTGTAGATGGATTTCATCTAAAGAAATCCATAAAGAATATATAACTTATTGGAGGAGAAAAATTCCTCATCTAATGTGTGAAATACAAAAGTGTCTACCTTCGACATTTTTCAATGTAGAAGAAAACTACCTCATACACCAAGTTGAGGAGATTGAATTGTGTGGACCAGTACACACAAGGTCAATGTGGATGGTTGAGAGGCACTTGAAATTTTTGAAGGCTTTGGTTAGACAAAGAGAACATCCCACGGGATCTATGGTGGAGGGATATATGGTATACTAGACCATGGTGTACACTACTGAATATCTTCTTAAGTTTGCAACAAAGATCCATGTAGATCGCATTTGGGATCCCAACTCCATTAAAAAATTTGAAGGGTAGTACCTAATGGGAAAAGGTAGATTGAGGAAAGTAAGAGGTAATTATAAGATGGCCATGGAGATTAATTGGAATACATTTTACAATTCCTTTAATTCCTTGAAAAGAAACAACAGAGAACTAGTCCAAATAAAAGAATATTCCACACAAAAATAAAAAAGTACTAGTATTGTATTACTCCAGAAAATAAGTCTTTCACTCCTGAAAAGTATTAAAATAAATTAAAAAGTATTGATGATCAAATATTACAATTCGAATTTCATATATATAAGAAGAAGAACCAACAAAGGTATCTCTCCGGATTGTATTTTGGAAAATAATTAAAATACTAATCTAAATTAAACTTATAAAACAATTTAATCTTCTCCTCACATTGACTTAGTTGTTGAGATATTTTTTTCATGTTCCTCCAAGGTATGGGTATCTGCATCATGCACTGCATTTCGAGCTTCATATTTGAGTTTTATCATCAATTTCATATGTTTTCATGCTCCATCTAGTAATAGCCCTTCTGCTTTGATTGTATCCAATGCTTCCTGAAGTATCCTATTAGATTCATCCATCCTATTAGCTCTCAAAAACACAGGAAAAATAACTCAAGAAGTTTCCAAACTCTTGGTACGTTTTAGGGTAACATACAAGGCCAAATAGTTGAGACCTTCTTCTCTTTAGGTGCTACTAGACCTAGGTGGGTACACCTATATGAGTAAAGTAGACTTTATTTGTGTTTATTCTTCCAACAATTTATCCACAATGGCAAGTGGGAGTGGGCAATTGAATCTTTATTGCGGTATAGATTGTATAAGCAATATCAAGGCTAATCCTAATATGTTCAATTAATAGATGTAAAATATAAAATGGATGAACTAAAATGAAGTATGTAAGACTAGTGCCTCATTGGGTATATGGAGTCTAATGAAGGTCTAAAAAAGTGTAATATGTGATGATAATAATTCAAATTGTTCAACACACTAATGTAGCTTGCAACTTGTACAAACGTGTAAGTAAGTGATTGGCATATTCTACTTGAGATAAAATGATAACCCTAGTTATATGATTCTTCTTATTGATCCAATTAATACTTTCCATTTACTGTGATTGATTAGAAGGATTTAATCTCTGCTTGAGAGAACCTAACAACCACATCACACAATTACAACAAATGTGTATTGATAAATTGAATATATATTGGATATATCAATTTAAACAGCAAAAAAGTATCAAAATGGAGACAACTAAATAACTGTATAATTCCAACAAACAGCTGATACCAAGATTAAGCCATGAATTCAAACATCTTCATTAACTTCATAAAAATTCATACATGCATCTGAGTCCTTTTAGATAAAACATCATTGCAAAATTACTTACTGTATATTTCTCCTATCTACCTATCTATATCTCTCCTAATCATATAGAATAGGTATAAATATAACAAACTATGAAAGGACATGTCCTTTCATAAATGTTTTTGCATACCAACAATAATAAACTAGCAGTTAGGCTCTATGTAGCCATAAATGGATTTTTGAAAATTGATCAAGGTAATCTTTACTTGCATGTGTGTCGACATCTCCAAGTGCATTCTGAATTGCTATCTCCATGATCACCATCTATTTTTTCTGCCCACAAGCCTTGTCCAATGTTGAATTGTCTCATGTAGCTACTTTCATAATTATTTACAACATTGATTCACATTCCATAATCCATTTGTCTTTCTTCTTCAACTACCCTTTTTCTTCGAATAGCATTGGTAATCCATTCTTAGTGGCATCAATCAACCCCTGTTCATCCCCTTGCAATTCTTCCTTGAAATTATTCATGTCTTTTTATGAAAAATTTTGAAATATCAACGGCTGCATTATCTGGAACATCTCTTTCACTTATTTCTTGGAGTTTCTCATGGATTCTCCCATCAATCCTCTTATGTTCTTGTTCTGCATCATAATTTTTCAAATGTGTTCCCCAAAATTTACTCAACCAAGTCATCAAGCTAGCTTTCCTATTCTTTATCATTGTAGTTCAAGTGCATCACATTTTCCATGTGATTATGAATTTGATCGTACCCACTAATATTTTGTATGAGAACTCTCTCCATGAGTTAATTGCTTTGTGGGTCCTAATGTTATTCCCACCATATCCTTCAAGCGATCATTCTCTCTAAGAAATATTTCATTGTTCACTCTATACATTTCTTTTTCTTTCATCAAAATATGAATCTATGCTTTATTCAATTTAGCAACATTAATTCCAATATATGTTGTGGTTATGGGATCAACCTCTCCAGCATTTAAGGTCATCACATGCCCAAATTCCTTTTTAGTATCAATCACAATTGATTTCCTATTAGGTGGATATAGGGCCCAAATCATTAGGGACCCTTCATCTGGATTGTACTTGAATCCTTTTTATATCTCTATCACACCTTCAGGGTTGGGCTTATATGTGGCATTATTTTTCTTCAAGAAAATATCAAAGACTAAGGAAGAGTTCAAATCTAACCTGGGAAAAATGATGACTCCTACATCTTCTAGCAATTTTGTCGCCTTATGAGGGGTCATATCCTCCATTTATTTATCCACACTTGTCTTCAGACTACCCAACAATTGTTCTTCATTAGTTGGTGTTAAATTTTGAATTGACTCGCTTATTTTTTTCCCTTTCTACTTATACAAGAAAGCCTTAATCTATGGAGTTTTTACAAATTCATCATTAGCTATGAAGGATCTGTACGCAATTTTTCTTGCATTTGTTTCTGAACTCTCTTCAACTTCTACCTCCCTGGGAGGTCATTTGTAAGCTTGAGTTCTTGATCTAGATATTTTGTTAGTTGTGTTGTGAGGCCTATTATCACCAAGTGTTTCCTCCTTTGAAGATAGCATCCAAACATCTGGAAATCCTCTGTTGTACTCATCAACCACTCATTCTACTTCCTCTTCTTCCATATTCATGATCAAATCATCATATTGATAGGGTATATGAACATACCCACCTAAGTTTATTTTGTCCCTTGCAAAGTTGATATACCCTTCTAGATCAAATCCTTTTCGAGGTGAACCTTTCTTCATGTTATATTGCAACAATTTATTCAAAAGAAAATCATATCCTTCCCTTGCCAACATAGTGAAATCATTGAAACAATGTGTGCTAGGCATAAATGCCTACTTTCCAAAAGAACTTAAATTCATGAAATATGAATAATCTAATTGCCTAGCAATCTCAAGATAGGAAATCCTATCAGGTACTATTTTTGGAAGGATAAAGGGTGTATCCTCAAATCCATATATCTTGATTGTTGTTGCATCTTCCAAACAATACCAATCACCCCAATTATGATTAATAGACCCATTAAAGTCCTTGGGTCTAAGGAACCTTTTTATTTCATCTAAAAATGAATGTTCACAAGGGTGGTTATACTATTTATAGAATGGATTCACAAAGTATTCTTCAAAATGTATGAAGCATGAATTGGAAAATATAGTATCCCAGATGGCAGTCCAAAGTTGTACTGGTAACAGTCCTCCCTCATCCAATTGTGAAACCCATAGCTTCTTAGGCCACATATTCAACTCTTGACAATAGTAAAGAATCATATGCATCAGGATTAAATAATGCTTCAAATGCAAAAATAGAGACCCCTTTTTTATTGCCATCAATCCTACATCGAGCTCCTTGAAAATATGTGTGGCATAATTGAAAGGTCAAGAGTTATGGCACTGAATATCTATTGCAATTACCATCAAAATAATTGACATGTATTTAGGGGCATCCACCCCTAGCACTTGGCACATTGAGTAATATGTATACCTCAGGTATGGTTCAAATAGGTCAACATGGAATGGGAGACCCTCATTATCATCCTATGGAGTTGCATTGCCATCCATTTTACATCTATGCAATAGCAGTCTCCAACCCTTGTATATTGTATCCAATCTCTAGAATTCTCTCTCTAGCTCCTCATATACAATTTTATCATTGTACAATCCTTCTAGATTAAACACCTCGTAGATTGTGGCCTCTGATATGTGTATGAATGGTTTTCCAGAATGGTAACAAATAGCTTTTAGCTTGGGATCATAAGTAGCAGCTAACACTTTTATCAATTCCACATCTACAAACACATTTGGGAAGACCAACTTTCCTAGGTTAAATATCTAGGGGTTACACACTTGTTCATACCAGTTCCTTTGGTGGTAATGGAAGATAAATAACTCATATCCCCTAATTGGGGTCCATATATCTCCTATGTGTTTGCACCTATCTTCTAAATTTTCTACATCCACCTTGAGCTGTGCGGAGCACCTAGCCCTAGGTCCAGAGTCAGGAAATTGATCAATTAGGTCCTAGTTCAATTTTATTTCGACTACCCCTGGTTCATTTTCAACTTCAATTTTCTATTTCTTACTCTTGGGGCGACTACTCTCACTCTATTTTTTTTCCTTTTGTTTTCCCTAAGCTTGTTCCCTCCATTATACTCTTTTTTTTTTAATGACAAAATTAGAAAACGAAATTGTAGAAAACTCACAGATTCTATTTGAAATCCTTCGGCCACAAGGTTCTCTAGTTCTTCATCCTTCCTTTTGTTTCTTTTGCTATGAATTCCGCTCAATACCTTCTTCAATTATTTCTATTCAATTCAATAAATCAACTATCTCTTTTTGTTCGTGTTGCCATTAATGTTTCAGCTCTGACCACAAGTTCACAATCTTTTTGAAATTCTCACTGTCACATCAAGTACCGTGTATCGAAGAGACAATTTGAATTCTAGGCAATTCTTTATATTTGGTTTTTTCCAACATTCACCAAAAAACCTGTTGGTCGGAGAAACACAATATCTTTGTCACTGATACATGATTTATCCTTTCGATATTTGTAAATGTTTCCAAAAGTAACTTCAATGATCTTTTGATCTATTTGCACCTTCGTCGGCAATAAATCATGCTTCGCTAAGAAATTCTGCAGTTTCTCCGATGCTACAAGTCCCCCCAATGTTCATTCCTCCAATCTTGAATATGTTGCGAAGACTCTCACTGATATTATTCTCAATGGCATGACATGGAGCATCGGGAGAACCTTTTGAACTTACACCGATAGCTTCTCATTTTCCTGATATGCTTCTTTGTGCATGATCGATGAGACACGATGTTCTTACCGATGGTGATTCACTGTTAAGACATAATTGCTTCGTATGAACTTTTGGCTTCAATCCGATGATGCTTGTCTTCTCGATGAGTAGTTTCCTTTGTATCATTGGTGTGAGAGGATACATGTCTCACCAATATATTTCATCAGCGAAACTCATAAGCTCATTCTTAATGATAG